>CM053580.1:212475620-212491726 GCA_028627135.1 Pseudochirops cupreus
CTTGACTTTTGAGCTCTTTGCCACAGTAGAACTCTGCTTCCTGGGGGGAGAGCTTTGTCCCAAATCGCTGGGGTTTTCCCAGCTGCTGCAGCTATTAATTTAGTGCACTCTCTGTAGCCCCTCCACCAGCTTTGGCTCACTGGTGACACACCTCAGGAGCACCACCCAAGACCATGATCCAGATCCAGGCAGGTTAAAGCAAGAGTGGTTAGCCTCTGAATGGTTGCTTGGCCCGCCTGCAATCTGCAAGACAGGAGCTCTGAAGCAGCCATGTGGACGTATATGCAAGGCTGCCACACCTCTGACATTTCTTGCTCCTGGGGCAGAGGCCAGACCATGTTTTGTCCCCCCTTCCCCAGTTCCAATAGACTTATTAACTGACCTTTTGCTTTGTCTTTGGCATTTATGGGTTGATAATTCTAGAAACAGCCACAGCTGCTAGTGATCCACTCTCCCAGCTGCTGCTGGTTGGGGCCACCCTGGGACTAAAACTGCAGGCTGGACTGGGCTCCCAGAGTCCTGTGATGGATCCTTCCTATAGGCCTGCCAGGCTGCCTTCAGTGAGAGATTTGTTTCTCTCTGTTACTTTGTGGGTTCTGCAGCTCTAAAATTTGTTTAGAGTCATAATTTATAGGTATTTGAGGTGGTTATGGGGGGAGCTCATAGAGTTTTCCTGCTTCTATGCTGCCATCTTGGCTCCACCCCCACCCCAGGTTTTTCTGAAACCATCTCCATCAATGTTTCTTATAGCACAATAGTATTTCATGTCAATCATATACCACAACTTGTTCAGCCATTCCCCAATTGATGTGCATCCCCTCAATTTCCAATAATATGACACCACAAAAAGCATTGCTATAAACATTCTTTCATACATATAGGTCCTTTTTCTTTTTCTTTTATCTCTTTGGGATTTAGATAATGGGTTAATTTTTAAAATATTTTATTGCTAGGTTTTGTTTTTATATTACAAACATTTACAGATTATCATCACTCCAAGAGAGGACTCTTGTACTAAAGACAAGCAACAGTAATAATACAATAACCTCAACTAAAAGTGCATGCAACATTCCACATTTGTAGCACCCCTTCCCCATTTCTCTGTTTGAAAATCATTTCTGAATTGTCAGAAATCTGCTTTATCCCTTTCCCACCTACCCCCCACCCATTTGGAGATTTTATTTACATCAGGTGTGAGATATGTCTAAAATCTAATCTTGTTTATATTGCTGATTTTTTCCCATGGTTTTTTTTTAATAGTGAGAATAGTTGGAGTCTAGATACATTTTTTTCCTGTATGTTGTGTGCTGTTGTGTGCTGTTGTCCAATGTTCTATCTCTCTTTTTTTTTTTAACCAGGATGAAACTATTTTGAAAACACCTGTTTTGTAGTTTGACATCTGGCACTCCTAGTTCCTTTTGTCCCCACATCTTTTCACTATTTCCCTTAAAATTCTTGATCATTTTTGCTTCCATAAGAATTTTGTTATTATTTTTTCAAGTTCCATAAAGTAATCATTTGGCAGTTTTATTGGAAGGGCATTGAAAATATAAATTAACGTATGTAGTACTGTTGGTTTTATTATAATAGCTCAGTCTACTTTGGAGCAATTAATATTTTCCCAATTATTTAGATCTGCATTTCTGTAAACAGTAATTTGTAGTTGTGTTAGTCTGTGTGTATTGTACACGTATGTTTGTGTGTATCTTTGTAGGTAGACTCACAAGTAATTATACATTCCATAGTTATTTTAAATGGAATTTCTCCATCTCTTCTTGTGGGATTTTACTAGTATTATATAGAAATGCTGATGATTGTGTGTATTTATTTTATGTCCTGCAAGTTTGCTGACTTCATTGTTTCAATTAATTTTTTAGTTGTCTCTTTAAGATTATTTTTTAAGCGCATCAATGTAGCATCTGTTTCAGAAATGAAAATTGTGTTTCTTTGTCACCCATGCTTATTCCCTAAACTTATTTTGTCTTGCTGTATTGTTATAGCCAGCATTTTCAGCACTGTGACAATGGACGTCTTTCACCTCTAATTCTGTTCAAAAGAATTCTAGTTCATCTCTATTTTACATGATGATAATTCTTTGTTTCAAATATTTGTCTCGTTTTAAGCAAAAGTTCATTTATTTATATATTTTCTATTGATTTTTTAAAATAAAAATGAATATTGAATTTTGTCAAAAGTTATTTCCACATCTATTGATATAATCATATGTCAGTATTGTTAATAATACAATCAAGTTTATAGTCTTCCTAATATTAAGTCAAATCTGCTTTTCTGGCATAAATACACTAACCAAATCCACTATGACCACTAACCTCATAATAGTAAATAATTTTTATAATATGTCTCTGCTAATATCTCATCTAAAATTTTTGCATCAATGTTCATTGAAGATATTGGTCCATAGGATTTTTTCTGTTTTAACTCCTCATGATTAATAGATCAAAACCTTGTCTGTGTCATAGAATGATTTTGGTGGGATCCCTTATTTTGCTGTTTTTAATGGTTTGTTACATTACAATTAATTTTTCTTTTAATATTTGATAAAATTTGCTTATAAATCCATCTAGTATTGGAATTTTTTCTTCAGAATTTTATTTAAAGCTTTTTCAATTTTTTTAATAAAATTAGGTTGTTTTAATTGCTTATTTCATGCTTTGTTAATTTGGGTATTTTATGCTTCTTCTGAATATTCATTTTATTTCATTTAAGTTGTTTTTATTGACATAGAGTTGCCCAACTCTAATAAAATATCTAATATTATATATCTAATAAAATAATTTTATTTTTTCCAAATTTTTGTGAAATCTCCTTTTTCATTTTTAATATTGGTGATTTGGCTTTCTTCTTTCCTTTTTAACCTAATTAACTAATAGCTTATCTATTTTATTGTCCAAAAATCAGCTCCTGGCTTTATTTATTATTTTAATTTTGTTAATCTCTTCTTTGATTTTTAGGATTTTTATTCTGGTTTTTATTTTTTAAAATTTGTTGGTTTTCTGGTATTTTAATATGCATACACAATTATAGTTCTCTCCTTTGATCCATGATTGACCTTTAGTTAAAGTCTTTCCCTTGGATAAGGAGAAAAGAAAGAGAGGACCCTTCTTTTATCCTTAGTTAAATCCAAGGATGCCCTCCTCTGGTGGAATAGACCTAGTAGAGGTCTTTTTCTCAAGAGAGAAGAGGGAGGAAAGACTTTTTATTTTAATTTACCTTACTATGTTAGGTTTTCTTCTACAACCAGCCATGTCCTATTCCCTCCTGCCAACTGCCCAAGTCTCTCCTTTTTTAACTTAAAATCATGTATAGACTTTTTTTCTTCACACTTGAGAGTTTTTTCTTCTTCTTAGTACTTACGGGTTTTTGTTTTGTTTTCCTCTTAGCCCATAAGATTTTCAGTTTCACTGTTGTCCCTTGAAGAGGGATTTCTTCCTACTAAGGCTTTTTTCTTATACCTGAGTCCTATTTTTTTTAACTTATATGAACTGATACAGAGTGAAGTAATCAGAACCAGGAGAACAATTTATATGATGATGATGTGAAAACAAACAACTTTGAAAGCTGTAAAAACTATGACCATTTATGATTCCAGAAGACTGCTGATGATGAAGCATGCTATTTATTCCTATACATACATCCATATATGTGTGAGTAGGTACATGTGTTTGTATAACCATTGGGAGATTTGTTTTAACTATGTTTATTTGACACGATTAATTTCCTCTTTTTAATTAAAGGAGGTGGGAGAGAGATCAGATTTTTTTTTTACTTGATGGATGGAGCTACTACAGATACAAATTATTGCACGAACTTTTAGACAAGGTCACTGTATTATTAAAACAGTTTTGCGTAAGTGTTTTACTCTTTTACAAGATACTTCTCTCTAAGCAGTAGTTATATATAAACTCTCATAATATAAAAGCAAAACACATGAATTAAACTGAAAGCATGGAACAAAAATTAACTGTCTTTTAGTACTAAAGTTTTTCACTTTCGCTTTTGCTTTTGTCCCTCACAAGATTCCTTGCCTTTCAGAATTTTTTTCTTCTCTGGGAATCTTTCACTTTCATTCCTTGGGGGACTGAGATCATATTTACTGCTTGTCTAAAGGGATGAGTTATTTGATAATCAAGATGTTTGATGATGTAGTAGAGTAGAACTGAGTTCTTCTGTTTGCTTTTACTCTGCCATTCATTCATCTTTCTATATCAAACTCTCTGATCTCTTATGCTTAAAGAAACATCAGTGTCAGTGGTCATACAATTTATGGGTAGTGTAACAAGTGACAAAACAAATGTATGAATAATTAAATACATCATACCAGCTAGGAAAACAATCACAACCAACGTTGCCTTTAATCACTACAATTTCCCACTTCTCAGCTCTGGAAACATAGTCCTACCATTCAGTTCTCTCAGGAAAGCAGCCAGATCCTCTTGAAAATTTACACTTTTTCTTTGCAAGAAAGAATGAAAAGATATCTTAAGGAAAATGTTCCCTTCATCCTCTTTCACTCACTTAGTCTCTCATCATCCATAATAGGCAATTCTCTCCAAAATGACAATTATACTGCCAGTTTCTCAAATTATATTGCCTCTTGAAGATACAGTAAAAGCTATTTATAGTCTCTGTGGGAAAGGCTATTGAAACTCATATTACATTTTTAAACATAACACATGTAGAGAAAATTAAAAGTTAGGCTAAAGAAAATAGTATCCAGGCCACATCTGAAGTGAATAAAAGAGGGAGGTATATTTGAAAAGCTTTATTTTCCCAAATGTAATGTAGAATTATCAATTAAAGTTCATCTTGATTCTCAATATGAATAATCACTTTTTAAAATGTCGTCTCACAGGTCTTCTCCTTTTGGGTCATTATAACTGCAAATGAGGTAGCACTTGGTGCTTATTAAACAAATGATATTCAAAAAATGAGCTAGAGAGTTTCACTGAGGGACAATTAAGAAATGCATTGTGATATGGAAGGAGAGGTTGGTTTTGGATTCGTAAGACCTGGATTTGAATCCTGACCTTGCATTTTACTACAGGCATACCTTAGAGATATTGCAAGTTCTCTTCCAGACCAGTGCAATAAAACAAGCACCAATAAAGTGAGTCACATGAATTTTTTTTTGTTTCCTCAATGCATTTAAAAGTTACTGTAGTGTAATCTATTATACTATAGTATAATATATATTATATTATGCATATAATATATATTATACTATGATGTAATCTATTGTATGTAGTAGTATAATTAAAAAATGCTTTATTGCTAAAAAAAAAAACATGCTAGCCATCATCTGAGCTTTCACTGAGTTGTAATCTTTTTGCTGGTAGAGGATCTTGCCTCAATGTTGATGGCTGCTGACTGATTGGAGTGGTGGTTGATGAATGTTGCCATAGTTATGGTAATTTCTTAAAATAAGACAAGTTTAGGCTATTAACAGACCTGATTTCAATATTGTTGCGTCTCAGGAAAGAGGGAGGACTAAGGAGAAGAAGACAGATGGGAACAGCTGGTTGATGGAATAGTTACATAAAATTTATTAAGTTCACCATCTTACATGGGCACAGTTCATGACACTCCATGATGATATTAACATCAAGGAGCACTGATCACACATTCCCAAAACAGATATTCTAATAATGAAAACATCTTAAATAGTGGGGATATTACCAAAATGTGACACAGAGACACGATGTGAACACACGCTGTTGGAAACATTGGGCCATAGACTTGGTTGATGCAGTAGTGCCACAAACCTTCAATTTGTAAAAAAAAAAATTAAAAATTAAAAAAAGTTTAAAGCAATATCTTCACATTGCAATAAAGCAAAGCCCAGTAAAACAACGTGTGCCTGTACTTAGGCTGGTCACTTCAGAGCCATCAAATAAAACATTCTGGGCTTAATCATTAAGCATGGTTATTTCATGTTTCTAAGTTGCTTAGGCATACACCACTCTGCTATTCAGTTTCATCATTTGTAAATTAAGTGTGTGGAAATAGATTATTTATTAGGTCTCTTTCAACCCTAAATCTCTGCTCCGTTCTGTACTCGTTTTGTCCTCGTCAGCTGGGCTTTTAGTGATAATTTATTTACATTTGGGTTTTGATGAATAATTGAAAGGCATTATCTGCGGCTACTGTGTGTACTATACAGGAAGAATTTTTATTCAATCAGAGCTCACATTACTCTTGACAGCTTTCAAACCACTTTACGTACGCCATCTCATTTTATTATTGCAACAGACTGTGCAGTAAGTAGTACAAGTATATTATCCCTGTTTTTACAAATGAGGAACTGAGAGTTGGAGAAGTTCATCAGATCTCTGACTCCAAAACTAGAATTTTCTCGTTTAAGTCATGCAAAGCATCCAATCCACTTTCAAAGAAGCCACATTTCATACCCAGTCACAGCTTATGACAATGACACTTCCTAGAGTGGCAGTCTCCAGGATCACGTTCTTAATTACTTGGGACAAGAGCTTACACACAGGTACTCACCCTGGTTGAATAAAGCTACCAGAGTAACCTCTCATTACTGAGACATTTTTGACTTGGCTACATAAACACACTACCATTAAAATTCTCCACTATTGCTATCATGATGACACATGGGGATTTTCTTACATCATAGGAAAAATGTAAATTGATATACAAAATCCATGTTATGAAAATAGGATTCCATGGCCCTCTCTACAAATGCAACTGCTAAGACTTATGCTTTCGCTCTTTTTCTCCGTTCATGCTTCACTTCATCCTTCTGCAACATTTTAACTAAGAATTATGACTTTAAGGTTACAAGATTGATTACACGCAGTACACAGAAAACTCAGTTTCAAAGCTCACAAGATGTGAGGACAAATTCTCACCAATACTTTTGGGTAATAAAAACAAATATTTTTATGAGAACCTTTTGATTATTTTAAACTTCAAAAAATTTGAAAATTGACGTCCTCACCACCTGTTCTCTCCTAGATTATTGCAACAACCTTCTAATTAGCATCCCTTCCTTGAGTCTCTTCTTACTCTAATCCATCCTACACAGAGCTGCCAAAGTGATTTTTCTTAAACATAGATATGACCATGTCATCAGATGGCATGGAATATGATATTCCGAAAGGCAAAGCAGCTTGGATTAAAACCAAGAATCAACTACCCAGCAAAACAGCACAATCATTCGGGGGAGTGTAGGGGAGATGGGTATTCAATGAAAGAGAGGACTTTAAAACATTCCTAATGAAAAGATAAGACTAAACAGAAAATTTGATTTTCAAATACAAGACAACTAAAAGCTAAACAGGAAAAAGAAAATAAAAGTTATTCAACAAAGTTAAACTGTTTATATCCCTACACAGGAAGATGAGACTTGTAAGGCTTAAGAACTGTATCTCTCTTAGGACAGTTAGGAGTATACATAGGAAATAGAGAGTAAAACTATACTGGTGGAGAACCTCAACTTTCCACTCTCAAAACTACATAAATCTAACCACAAAATAAGCAAGAAAGAAGTTAAGAAGGTACATAGAATTATAGAAAAGTTAGATATGATAGACCTCTGGAGAAAACTGAATGGGGATACAAAGGGCTATAAAATTGGGCATACTTTTTGATCCAGTAATACCACTACTAGGTTTGTATCCCAAAGATATTTTTTTAAAAGAAAAAGGGACCTATTTGTACAAAAATATTTACATCTGTTCTCATTTCATTATCACTATACCTTCATTGTCCCATAGTCTTTGGGACAGCACATCTATATCCAAATTAATCTTCTCTGTTCTGCAGTGTGTGCTGACTTCCCAGTTGGCTAGTGCTGCTACCTATATCTGACATGCAAAAACCAATTTGGCATTGTTCAGAATATGTCAATGGATCATTGTCAGTCCACAGTTGGATTTTTGACATTTTTGGAAGCCCACTACTAAGTCAAGAAATCCAGCTTTTGAATAAGGGAATGAGTGTCATATCAAGTCACCATCATTCTTTTGATATAGGTCAGCTCCCATTGCCTCCAAGCTGACATCTGTGTAGGATAAAAGACCTTTTCAGGCCTTTGCAGATGGCAACAATAGTGCATTATAAGTCAGGTGACCAGGTGCCTAAATACTTTTTCTGATTTATCCATCCATAAATCTTCAAATGACTTTGGAGTTTTCAAGACACTATTGTATCTCTTGCCCTTCTGCTTCCAGGTCTCATGAGTTGGGTCATTTAGTGGATTAGCAGTAATGGCCTAATTCTTAAATTTTCAATGATAACTGCCAAATCCTATGAAAGTCCTTAGCGTCTCAGTCCTTCATCAGCCATCTGTTCTTGCTGCCATTCATCAGTGGACATAGCCACTTCAGAAGCACATCTGTCTTCTCTGGGCTGGTGCCCATACCTTGTTGAGATGCTATGTGACCCATTTATTTAGTGGCTGTTAATTTTTTTTTTAGAAACAAATCAGTTTTTAGTAAACAGTGTTATTCCTCCAGCAACTTAGTCACCAGTAATGAAGTTCATTTTGAAGCTTATTATAAAGATATTTCTACACAATTGAGCTGGAATTTAAGATTTTAGGCACCATGGGTCATACAAACATCAGAGGAAACAGTATTATTAAAAAATGGGATATTGGAATTTTATTAAGAAAAAATCACTAAGATCAGAAGGAGATGGTTAATGTCTTTCTGAGCTGTTAAGTTTTCCTTTCTGTTCAGATTCTCCGTTCTTGCCACAGATGAGAACCTATGTGGATAATATTCAAGTTACTGTGAGGTGTTTCTGGAGACTTCTTTCTCTGCTCTGATGTGTGTTGATTAGCCAGCAGGAGGTATTTAATGAAGGTCTGAAGTCTCAGAGTTGTGAGGCAAGAGCCCCTGCAACTCTTTCATGTGGCCAGCAGGGGACAGAGGTACTGAAGCCTCCCCTGGAAGGCTGAATAATGTGGTCCTGTGACAAAATGAGCACTCTGTGTATGGCTCCAACTCTCCTTCAGAATGAGGATTCCCTCTTTAATACAGAAATGATGTTGGTGAGGTTGCTAGTCCAACCAGAAATGATTATTTCTAGTGAGAACCATCACAGAATTGATACCACCACCTTCAGAAGGCTTTGTGATGAAAAAAGTGTAAAAATTAAAATCTGCTGAGTTCCACTGCCTAAGCATCAGCTTCCCCAATTACTAACCTACAGGTCTCTTTCAGAATCAGGGGGCAAAGGCTGGCACCCCACTCTCATACCCTCATTGATGCATCACCATGCTAGGTGCCAGAGACCCAGTGACTTCACAGATGCCCTGGTATAAACAGGGCAGGCTATTCACCACCACAACACGTCTTCCCATATGCATTTCAGTTTTGCTGGCCTCTCTTTTCTGCCCTCTTCTTGTTTGAAAAGGGAGGTCAGACTCCTAAAGGAAGTAGACTCTTTTTCTCTTTTTTTGTCAGCTGTGCAACCTCCCCAGGCACCTGGCACAGCTGTCTACAGTCCCTAAGACCCCACTGCAACCCCCATTAGCTGCCATCCTGTGACCCAAACCAAAGAGGCCCCTTTCCAAGGCTGTACACTCAATCAACCACAGCAGCTTCTGGCCAGACTGCATTTCACTGAATCTCAAGCAATGTATGCTGCTGGTGGGCCGCCACTTTTATGTGAGAAACCAAGCCTTTTCCACTTCCTAACAGAAAGGAGGGGTGCCAAACAGGAAAGGGAAACAGGGTCTACTTGCTGAAGAAAAATAAAAAATGAGCCAAGGATGAGCTACATGACCCAACTTGTTTCCTCCCCAATCCACCAGGCAGATCTAGATTATCCTCACAAGCTAAGCTTTTCAAAAATTTCTTGGTGTGACCTTCAGAAATGTGAGCAATGCATGGGTAAAAGACAAAGTTGAGAGGCTAAGGCTTGAGTGTGAATTCAGCACCAGCAGATTTGTGGACTCATCTCTGTTGATCTTACATGGAAACTGACCCCAAGGACAGGTTGAACAAGGATTTCTTGCCTGATCCTGACTGGGGAGGTTAGCATTCAGAGTCAGAGAAATAAGGGAGCTTAGTCCCTCTCCACACCAGCATGTCTTCTTCAGTCACCCTCTGTGATTCTGTCTAAATCCAGGATATGTTGGATGCCAGAAATTCCACTGCTGAGTCCCAGACCTGTTTCCTACTCCTTGGGCTCTGAGGTGGCATCAGGGCAGCCCTAGTGTTAAGGACACCCGCATTTCATGTCCTGCTCCCAGTCAACATAATGATCCTGAACTACAGCTAACATTTTCTTCATCAACTCATACATGACTTGTTCTTGCTCTAATTTCCACCACCGATATTTCAGAAGAATCAGAAGTCCCCACAAAAAAAGCCAGATATACCCTTGAAGAAAAGGAACACTGTGGTATGGCAGTCAGCTGGGTCCGACTGAATCTGCAACCCAAGCCCATTTGGGAACGGGTACATTCCAGGAAAACCACCTTGTGCGTAGTTGTCACTGATTCATGTCTTCCCCTTTCAACCAGATTCCTACATCCTTGTTATTAATAGCTTGGTATCCGGGTCAATGCAGCTTCCAATTTTTCTGGTAAACGGCTGGTTACATTTGCAATGTATTCCTGAGCTTCAATAACAGGAATGCATTTACTCTTTAGATTCTCTGGATTTCCACATTCAAAAGCACCCCCTTGGATGGCCCTTGTATGCAGCACCTGGCAGAACGCCTCTGTTTTCCTCTCACAGTCCTGACAACTTCCAATGGTTCAGCATCAGAAACTCACGTGGTTATACTAATGGAAAGGGTGCTAAAGAATAATCATCACTGTCTTCACCTCTTGCCCTTGCCGGGGACCCCTAAACACTACCAGGTATTTTCATCTGACTTGTGGCTGGAAACTCCTCTATGGATTTTCCCTTCCTGTTAGGAGGTGAACTTGAACGTAGGGATTGTTTTACTTTTCTCTTTGTATCTAGCTGGTAAAGTACTTTCCTCAAGTTCTTCCAGTGCCTTTCCAAACACAGCGATGCCATGAATGTGCATTGATACTTCCTCATAATTACTGGCTTTAACCTCTCTTTCCATCTGTTATTGGCACATAGATATCCCAGGGACGCCTTGAAGCCTACATTCAAACCGGGAAAATTCCATTGAAGTAGATGAAAATTATATGCTGCTTGTTTCTCTACCATCAGAATCTGATACTATATGCTGGGTAAATCCAAGGCTTAGAACCACTGGTTTATTCATGAATAGTTCAGGACAATTAGAACCTCAGGCATAGTATACTGGTCCACTTTAATTCTTCTTTTCAAAGTCTAGCAGTCTATTGTACAGACACACACACACACACACACACACACACACACACACACATCCCTTAGCATTCTCTGCACTATTATTACCTGGAAGACTCTCTAATAATGCCTTTGATCAGAAGTTCTTTCACAAACTAAGGTCATCTATCACCATAATGAAATCTTTTAAGATCTTTCTGAAAATTGTCAGGAATTGGAGATTTGGATTCTCTGGCTTGGCCCTAAAATACATCCCTTACTTTACATACACTTTACTTTACTTACGAGAACACATCTGTTAACTTGCTGAAATTTTTGCTTCAACAAGTACTTCAATTTTTCCAATATTGGGGAGTCACCAACCTCAGGATCCACTCTGGAGTGTGAAAAAACAATGTTCTCATGATATATACTACCACAACTTGTCTCCAGTCTCTTGTAGGCCTCTGCAAAGATTCATGGATGGGTGAAATATAGAGTCACAATGCGGGTCACAGCTTATTGCCTACAGTATCTTGCAGGCATTTTGAATACACTGGAATTTGTTCCAATCAGGCCTGACACTTCTGTAAGAACTGGTATGTCTGAACATAACAGCCATAGAATGTGAGTTGAATTTGATGTGCCCTGGATATAGATGGTTTTTATTATTCAGTTCTCTAAGTCTACATCCTTTCATAGACTTTAAAGATGTTTTCTTCTCAAGTCTCTCATATAATGATTGTCCAGAACTCCATTAGGAGTGCATTAGTGTACCTAATTTTTTCCTCAACTACTCTTATCTCTCTCTTTAATAATTCTTCCAGGAATTCTTATTGGGTTTGTGTACAATTTGTATTTTTTCTTTGAGGCTTTGCTTGTTTTCATGCTGTTGTCTTCCGATCTTTTGTCTTGGTCTTCCCTACCACATAGTAGTTTCTTATGGTCAGTTTTTGTTGTTGTTTGCTCATTTTTCCACCCTGTTTCTTGATTCTGCAAAGCTTTTTTGTGCTACTGTTTTCAGAGCTAGTTCTAAGGATCTGCACGTTTTTGGTGCTTCCTAGGTGGTGTGATCCAGGGGTAGGCATGGTTGTTCATCTCCTAGTGTGTGATCCAATCTTTACCCAGGAAGGCCCCACTTCTCTACACTCCTCTCTGCTGTGACCAAGGCTCCTGCTCTCTTGTGACCCAACCACAAGCATTCCTCTCTGGAACTGCAACCTAGAATTACTTATGGCCACAGAGTTACCAAACAGTTCCCAGACCTGTACCCAGTGTCAGCCCAGGGTCCCCTATAATCCTTTCTGACCTGTTGTACAAGCCCCTTACCATCTCTGGGTTAACAGCTTTGATCACAGCCATCACTGGTGTTTCCTCCACATGTGCTCCATGCTAGCCCCCACCTCAGGGCCACAGACCTCTCCTGCCAACTTCCTAAGTTGTCCTGGTCTGGAAAAGTATCTCACCCTGACTTTTTATTGGCTCTGCCATTCCAGAATTTGATTTGGGGTGTTATTTTAACGTTGTTTGGAGGAGAATGTTCAGAGAGTTCCACTGGATTGCTGTCTCTTCTCCGCTGTCTTTGAATTTGCTCCATACTCAACAAAATCTATAATATTAACTTAATCAGAAAACATGAAAAGTTGCTCTACAGTAGTACAACAAACAAGGCTAAGTGCAATTAATACATGGCGTGCTAACGATAAGTAATTATACAAACCAACATCAACGTCACAGAAATAAACTCAAAATAAAACTGGTGACTTTTTTATGTATCAAAACATCTCAAATTGCAATGTAAGCAACATCCAGTGAATTGAAAGCTTCTTGTGACGATAAAGGGCATCAATTAATAGAATCAATAAAGTATTTGCATAACAATATTTTCAGGTTACAAGCAGACAAATTATTGGAAAAATATTTTTCTGAATGTGGCTTGGAGACAATCCCCAGCAAAATATAAAATAAAATTCAATATAAAACATATCTTTCCTAGAATCAACAATTAATAATAATGTAGAGTAATGGAAAGTATACTAAAATCTGTGCACCCAAAATTTGAAATCTAGAAAAAAATGTTCAAAAGGAGCTGGAGTAATGCCTACTTGTAGTAAAGGAAAGAAAAAACAAAACGAAATATCTCATTGGAGGCAAAACAAGATAAAGAAAAATAGGGAAAAAGAAAAAAATAAGATTTAAAATGTCTCATTGGAAAAAATATGTAATTGAATGAACACAATGGCATTTAAATTTTAGTAACTGAGGTAGCAGCACGAAAGAACCAAATGAAAAAAAATTCCTTCCACTGATATCAAACCAACCCAAGTTGTTCTTTTTATACTTAGCCTTGAGAGATCATTCAGCTGGGTACACAGGGGATGAGAGTATTGCGTTTACTCCCTGTTCTGTAGCCAAGCATGGTTTAAATCAGGTTTAAGCCCAGAGAATCTGGCCTCTAATGAGACGAGTTGGGTTCTCTGTCTTCACACTCATCCCCCGCCCTAGCACCCAGATAATTTATTTATACCCTAGATTGTGGCCTACAAGTCTAGAGCTTCCTCTAAAACGGACAAATAAAAAGTTACTCAAGGAATATGTAGCAGGTATGGGATAGGTAACTTTCTACTAGAGATGAAAGGAAATCTAAGCATAAAAAGACTCAGAAGAACAAGCTAACAGGACAGAATCGAATAATTTTTAACTACTTGCACCATTTACTTAGAGGCTGATACTTAAACCCTATCAGAACATAAGGCAGTTTTCAGGACTACCAATTAAGCACTCTTATACACTTCACATCAGCTTGACATTGCCTTAAATTACTCTCATACATGTCTGCTAGGGTAAAATGGCCAGGCTCAGGTCAAAGCTTTTGTTAGTAGTTAACCCCTTTGATCCTAAAGCTTCCCTTGACACAGATCCAACCTGATAGAGCCAAAAGCCTCTGGACCAATCAAATCCACAAGATCACTTCCTCTCCTGGAATTTCCCCTTGAGAACAATTTTGGTCATTTTGTTTAGAAAAGAAAACAAAAAATAGGAAAGGAAATCAGAGTCTCAGATACAGATTTACCTAGCTGAGTCCATGTTCCCTTCATAAATCTAGACACTGAGTATACCACTTGCCATAGTGAAGAGTCATAGGCAATAGGCCAAGCTAAAAGTGACCTCTTCTATCAAAAAGACCCCTGTCTCATCAGCCCCTCTGACTAAACATTAAATTAGGGGGTCATTCTATCAACTCAAAGCATTAGTCACACCTGGCTGGAAGCAAGGCCCAAAGTTCCCATAAAGGTGACTGGAATCAGGGCAGTTCTGAATGCACTCAAAAGAATGATCCCTATGGTTCAACTTAATATTGTGTGTGTGTGTGTGCGCGCGTGCATGCGTGTGTGTGTGTGTGTATGTGCATGTACAATCAGTCCTAAATAGGGAATGAAATAATAGCAAGGACAGGATAGCAGACAAAGGGAAGGGTACAGCTCATTTATATAAGGAGGCAAAATTGTTTTATCAAGGGATTGAGAGAATAGAAAACTCAAATAAATTAGCTAACCCTTGGGAATTGGTCCCTTTCCTGGCACAAAGTAGGGTGCTTGTATCATTATCTCATCAACCAAAGTTGACAGGACTTCAGTTTATCCAGCAATAGTGGGAACAATGGAAATAATTACAGCCTGTCAGACTATTGGAATAATAGGCTAGGGAAGCAGGCCCCAGCAGACCTGGTACACAACTTAGCTTTTATTAATTACATGACACCAAGACGGAAAACAACATCTCTCCTTACAGCTTCTGTCTCCTAGAATTCTCCAAAAATACAGCCCCAAAAGTCCAAGTTCAAATATATCACCTGAATGCTGGGATAGTCTCTGCTTTTGTTCTCATCTCTAAAACAGTGTTGGTGTTAGGGGTGCTTACAGTGCTTAGGAATTGGAAGAGCAGTGGAAATGTTGTTCTGTAGTTGACCCATGAGGAAAAGAGGACAGGTAGAAGAGTGAGTGGTGGCAATAAAGAAAAAGGTATTCCCTAAGAAACAAAAATGACAGGAAAGTTTGCACTAGCAAAAGACCTCCTGGTGATTCCCTGACAAGCTCACTGAACCAAAAGGAACTTGGGTGAATAAGCTAATCTGACAGTCTCATCTTACAGCCAAAGACCGCAGAGGGGTCACATAAGTAGCCAGGCCTGGAATCAACTTCTCCTTATGCCTTACTCCTCATCCAATACGCTTTCAGATAAAGCAGTTTTGCCAATGTTGTTGTCATTCTTTTGATAGCAAGAACTACTTACCATTCAATGAAATCTATCTATCATCTATCTATGTATCTATCATCTATCATCTGTCTATCATCTATCTATCTATCTTGTATCCATCTATCTATTTATCTATGTATCTATCTATTTATCTATGTATCTATGTATCTATCATCTGTCTATCATCTATCATCTATTTATCTATCTGGAAGAGGACAGGTGAGATGAATTGCATAGAACTTATTTAGTATAGTTACTGTAGTTATTTTTTTCTTCATTTAGAGAAACATTATATTTAGAGAAGGGGCCTTGGGAGGAAGTGGCTATTGAACAAGTTTATTTTTGATTTTGTTAAGCAGCTTATGCACTCAGATTTTCTAGTATGCTGAACATTCTATACCTTTCATTTTTTAGAAACTATCCCCCTAAGTTCTGCTTAAGCTACCGCTTTAATTGAAACAACTCTAAGTGAAAATTTTGGTGGGGATGAGGGGAAGGAAGGGAAGGAAATAAGGATCTTCATAGCACCTATTATGTACCAGGCACTGGGCTAAGTGTTTTTTCGAATATTAGACAGATAGA
>CM053580.1:212492226-212523654 GCA_028627135.1 Pseudochirops cupreus
AGCAGCTTCTACACTGAGGGATCGAAGGGCTTGGAATATGATATTCCGGAGGTCAAAGGAGCTAAGATCAAAACCAAGAATCACCTACCCAGCAAAACTGAGTATAATGCTGCAGGGGAAAATATGGTCATTCAATGAAATAGAGGATTTTCAAGGATTCTTGATGAAAAAACCAGAGCTGAAGAGAAAATTTGATTTTCAAATACAAGAAGCAAGAGAAGCATGAGAAAGTAAACAGGAAAAAAGAAATCCTAAGGAACTTATTAAAGTTGAACTATTTATATTCCTACATGGAAATATGATCATTATAACTCATGAGACTTTTCTCAGTATGAAGATAGTTGAAGGGAATATATATGTGTGTATACATATATGTATATATATGTGTGTGTATGTATATACGTACATACATACATTTATCTGTTTATATAAGAGGGTGTATGTGTATATAAATACATTTGTGAGTGTGTGTACGTCTGTACATGTATACATAGACAGAGGGCACAGGATCAGTTGAATAGGAAGGGATGATATTTAAAAAATAAAATTAAGAGGTAAGAAAGGAATATGATGGGAGGAGATAGGGAGAGATAGAGTAGGGTAAATTATCTCTCATAAAAGAGTCAAGAGAGAACTGTTACAATGGAGGGGAAGAGCAGGAAGGTGAAAGGAAATGGGTCAGCCTTACTCTCATTGAATTTGGCTTAAGAAAGGAATAGCATACACACTCAATTGGGTATCTTACCCTACAGGAAAGTAGGGGGAAAGGGGATAAGAGGGAGGACAATAGAAGGGAGGGCAGATTGGGAGAGAGGGTAGTTAGAACCACACACTTTTGAAAAGGGACAGGGTCAAAGGAGAAAATAGAATAAGTTGGGGGGCAGGATAGGATGGAGGGAAATATACTTAGTCTTTTACAATATAACTACTACGGAAACATTTTGCATAACTACATATGTACAACCTATATTGAATTGCTTGTCTTCCCAGTGGGGGTGGATGAGGAGGGAAGAAAGGAAAGAATCTAGAAATCAAAGTTTTAAAAACAAATGTTAAAAAAAATGTTTTTTACATGCAACTGGAAAATAAGATATTCAGGCACTCGGGTCTAGAAATCCATCTTGCCCTACTAGAAAGTTAGAGGGAGGATGGGGGAGGTTATAAGAGAGAGCAGATTAGGGAAGGGGTATTCAGTAGGCTCGCTATTTTGGTGTAGGGGATAGGGGAAAGACAGAGAAAATTTTTAACTCAGAATCTTGTGGAAATGAATGGTGAAAACTAAAAATAAACAAAGAAAAAAGAAAAGAAACTCAGAAGAAAAAACAAAACTGATACTGCCCATTGCAAGTCCTACAAGCGGGCACAAAGGTTGCCAGGAAAAGTACCAGGCGAGACATCACAGCAGCAGCTGGGGTAGGTAACAACAGGACAAGTGGCAAAGGTGGCGGTGGTTGAAGGCCAGTTTTCACAGAATTTTCAGAGGCAGAATGGCACCAGGAAACCTAGGAACTGGAGATTGGTGCTTCCACCCAAGCCCCTCTTCTTGGTCATGTAGTAGGCAGGGAAGGAGAAAGAGAATAAACATTTACTGGGCAAGTCACTCAGCCCTGTTGGCCTCAGTTTCCTCATCTGTAAAATGACCTGGAAAAAGAAATGGAAAACCACTCTAGGTTCTTTGCCAATAAAATCCCAAATGGGATCACAAAGACTCAGACATGACTAAAAACAGTTGAACAACGGCAGCCGCATGTGTCAAGCCCTGTGCTGAACACTTTTTACAAATATTATCTCCTTTGAGCTTTCTAACATCCTGTAAGGTAGGTGAGAAGGAGATGAGGAAATGGACAGGGCCCCAAACTGCATGTGATGGAGATACAAAGATTCATTGTGCCACCACAAGTTTTGAGAACAGGAATCTGGCTTGCAAAGTGCTCTGTATAATTAGGAAGGAGAGTTTCCCACACCAGAAGACTGGGTTGAGAAGGGCTTGGTCCCAGCAGAGTGGAGAATGTCCTTCAGATCCAATTATAACCTCCACATTTCCATTGGCAAGAAGGAGAGAAAGATAGGGTCAAGTGAAAAAGCCAGCCCCCCACACTCTGCAGTGTGCCCGTGCCGTGCCCCTGACCACACTCTCTTGCCCTACTTCAGAGGCCTGGTCCCCAGACAAGTCCCCATCCTACCCCCCACACACACCCAGGGGACCAAAGCTTTTTGTCCTCGTAATTATACATTGGCTGCATGGAGGGACTTGCTACTATTTGGCACTTTAAGACGCTGGAGCTCAAGTTACCATAGTTGCATGAGGCTGCCACATCCGACGTCAGAGTTTGTATCTGGCGCCACCTTGTGGATCCCAGGTCAGAGCAACATACTGTGGTTTGCCCATTCCCACCGCTGGACAGTGTATTACACTTGTGCCTCGCAATTTGTTTGGTGACTCCATGTTTCATGCGTATCTACATTGTTTCCAGTTCTTTGCTGTTACAAACAGGCTACTGTATCATGAGTATTTTGAGACTTTCTAATCAATGACTTCTTCAGGGTACAATTTTAGGGATTAAACCTCTAGGTCCAAGGATATGGATATTTTCATCAATATTTTTGCCTACGGTTTCCCTAAATAGTTGTACAGAGTCAGACCCCCGCCAGTGAAGCACTAATGCGTGTTCTCCTACAATCCCTCTACCGCCGACTGTCCATTTTGTTGCCCTTGCCCATTGCAGGCTGTGAAGTGAAAACTCAGAATTGTTTTGACTTGCATTTCCCTTATGTTCATTGATTTTGGAATATTTTTTTTCATATGATCATCAATAGCTAGTAATTATTCTTTTGAGGACAGTTTCTGTATATCTTTTGACCATTTCTGGTCAGGTAATAACTTCTGGTTATAATATATTCCACATATATGAGAGAGAAATGATTATTTCTCTCCTACATCAATAATTATTGAATTAGAACCCACAGAGGTTGTTCAGGAAACCCCACCAAACTAGAGAATCTTACAAACACTTTGGTGGTTGTCTTTTCTTCTCAAAAAGGACCCAAATAACATCATTATGCTACAATTAAGTTTCAATGTGTCCCACTGTGGCTGATCAGACCAATATGAGCTCAGAATTCTCTACCACGGGTCAGTCATAAATAGTCTGTGGAAACATTTGGGGTGGATACTCTAAACTAGCACATCCTGTGTTTTCTTTGAGCTGTTTCAATTCTGCTTTGCTCATAGAGCGCAGCACCTTCGCTGATGTGGGCATGCCATGCTGAGCGGTCCTGTGCCAATGTCTCCCATGTCACACAAACATTTCCAAAGTTCTTATGAGAGACGTAGAGAGTGTCCTTCTATCACTTCTTCTGACCATCATGTGAACACTTGCTATATGTGAGTTCTCCATAAAACAGTCTTTTTGGCAAGTGTACTTTTTGCATTCGAATAATGTGACCAGCCCATCAGAGTTGCACTCTCTGAAGCAGAGTTTGAATGCTTGGCAGTTTAGTTAGAGTAAGGACCTCAGTGTCTGGTTCCTTAACCTGCCAAGTGATCTTCAGAATCTTCCTAAGACAATTCAAATGGAAGTGATTCCATTTCCTGGCATGGTGTTGGTGTACTATCCAGGTTTCACAGGCATACAACAATGAGGTCAGCACCACAGCTCTATACACTCAGTTTGGTAGTCAGCCTAATACCTCTTCTCTCTCATACTTTCCTTTGGAGCCTCCCAAACAACCTCATTATCAATGTGTACATCACAGAAAAGTACATACCAAGGTAAGTGAACTTATCCATAGAATTCAGAACGTCTCCATTTGCTGTAACCAATGGTTCCATGTATGGATGGTGTGGTGGTGGCTGATGGAGCTTCTGAGTTGTCTTGGTGTTAATTATTAGACCAAAATTAGCACAAGCAGCAGAGAATTGATCCATACTTTGTTGAATCTCAGCCTCAGAAGCTGCATTGAGTGCACAGTCATCTGCAAATAGAAAATCATGCACCAACACTCCCTCCACTTTGGTCTTTGCCTATAGCCTTCTCAAGGTGAAGAATTTATCATCAGTGTGGTAGCTGAGCTTGATGCCATGTTCATCCTCATTGAAAGCATTTGAGAACATGGCAGAAAACACAATGCTAAAAAGCATGGGAGCAAGGACACAGCCTTGTTTCACTCCACTGGTGACTGGGAAGGCACAAGAGCATTGTCCATTATCTAGAACTCGAGTAAGCATGCCATCATGAAATTGAGGTACAAAGCTGATGACCTTCTCTAGGCAACCAAATTTTGACATAATTTTCCATAAGGCCTCACACCTAACAGTATCAAAGGCCTTGGTCAGATCTACAAATATTTTATACAGACCTCTGTTCTGCTCCTGGCATTTCTCTTGGAGTTGCTGGGCAGCAAACACCATATCAACTGTTTCTTGGTCCTTTCTGAAGCCACACTGGCTCTCAGGTAGATGACCATCTTCCAGGTGAAGGATCAGCCTGCTAAGGAGTCTGGCAAGAATCTTGTCAGCAATGACTAAGAGAGAGACTCCCCCTGTGATTGTTGTAGGACAATCTATTTCCTTTACCTTTATAGCAGCAGTTCTCAACCTGTGGGTCGCGACCCCTTTGGGGGTTGAATGAGGTTGCCTAAGACCATCAGAAAACACATATTTCCGATGGTCTTAGGAACCAAAACACTGCTCCTCTATCCATCTCCAGGCGGGTCCGCCCACATGCAGGTACGGCTACATATGACTATTAAAGGATCGAGGTATTAGGAAAGTTGAGAACCACTGCTTTATAGAGATAGACAACAGAGGCATCCTTGAACTCTTGGGGGATAACCTCCTCTTTCCATATAACCTGGAAAATTTCAATCAGTTTTTAGAATTCCTCTCCCATGATATTCTATGCAGACTTGGGCAAGGAGAGATCCTTTGTCTAGATTGCCAGAGGCTTGGGGTGGTCTGGAAGCAAGGGTAATCAAAGTCATGTCCCCCAGTGCCCTCATTAGAATGGTTCCACCTCTCATTAACTATTAACCAATCAGAGTTGATTACCACCCTGAGGAATACCCATTCTTCCAAGGACATATAAATATTGAGCGGGCTACAAGAGGAGTCTTTGGCATTCAAGAATTCCATTGACCCTTTTTATTATCTCCTAGCATGATTAATAAAATGATTAGTTCCCAGAAACCATGTCTCTAGAAGCTTTATTTTATGTGTGTATACATATAACATATATTATATTATTATATTGCTATTATTTATGTATCTTGGATGCCAAACCCTTATCAGAGAAATTCAGTGCAAAGATCTTTTCCCCCTATTGGAGTATTTCTCTTCTTAATCTACTCTCATTAATTTTTGTTCGTGCAGAAGCATCTAAGTTTCGTATAATCAGTTACCTATTTTTTTTTCAATCACTTCTATTTATCCTTTGTTTGGTTAAGAATACATTTCCTCATTATGAATGTTTTTTGTACTGTGATCTTAAATATTAAAATTAAGTATCCATTTGGATTGGATCATGGAATATGGTATAGGGTATTGGCCTAAAGTTAATTTATTTCAGACTGTTGCATTGTTAATGTATTTTTGCTTAATGGGAAGATCTTTCCCATCCACTAATAGGCCCATGTGACCTGCTTGAATCACACAGAAGCCTAAGTCATATGAGTCTTTGGTGGGAGGAGCTTGCTGAATGGGTGGAGCAGGAAGGGTGGAGCAGAGCCCAGAAAAAGTTGGTCAGAGTAGTTAGAGCTGAGGGAGAGAGAGGAAGCAGGCAGCAAGCTGTGAATGTTTGTGGGAAGGTGCTAGCAGGGAGAAGGCTTGAGGACAGTGGTGTCCTCTATAGTACTGTTGTGTATAGATTTCTTTGTTCTTATGATGTACTTGGCTTTCTGATGTTGGGTTTCAGCTTTCTGGTGTTTGAATAAATGTTTTGGTTCTGCCTTCCATGTGGAGAGTCTGTTATATTCTGCAATTCAGAATTATGCTGGCATATTCAGATCTACCATAGGTGCTGTGAATATTGTGTTGGTGCTACAACTGCTTTCCAGAGAATCAAAATAGAGAATTCTTTCCTGAGTAATATGTGTTTCCTGGTTTATTAAACACCATTTTTCCTGATTCTCCTTATCTAGTCTGTTTCATTTGTCTGCCTCTATTTTCTAACCAATTCTAGGTGGTTTTGATGACTACTACTCTATAATATAATTTCAGGTCTTTAAATTCTATTGCCCTCCTTTTCATTATTTCCATTGATATCATGCATTTTTATTTTTCCAAATGAATTTATTGTTTTATCTAAAAGTAAAATATATGCTTGATTATTTAATTGCTACAGCGTTAAAACCATAAATTCACTTCGGTAGCACTGTTATTTTTCTCATGATATTTATATTTTGTTTTTTATTAATATCATCTTATTATGATTTTTATTACATGTCATTTCATTATTTTAGATTACATCAGGCTTTTCTCACGCGGCAAAGTGCCTGGTGCCCATTCTGTTCCAGCTGAGATTTCTAAAGCAGAGGGTCAACTGCTGATGAAAAACCTTACTGGAATTTTCCCAGTTATATGGCAAAAGGAGGTTATCCCCTAGGAATTCGAGGATACCTCTATTGTCTATCTCTATATAAAGAAAAAGGAAATAGGATGTCCTTTGACAATCATGGTGGGGAGGGCGGGTTGTCGTCTCTCTCTTCATCACTGCTGGCAAGATTCTTGCCAGAGTCCTCCTTAATAGGCTGACCCATCACCTGGGAGACAGTCCTGTCCCTGAGAGTCACTATGGCTTCAAAAAAGGCCAAGGAGCAGTTGATATGGTGTTTGCCGCCTGAAAACTCCAGGAGAAATGCTCAGAGAAGAACAGAGGTCTGTCCACAGTTTTCATTGATCTGATCAAGGTTTCTGATACTATCAGTTGTGAGGATTTGTGAAAAATCATGGCAAAATTTGGTTATCTGAAGAAATTCATCAGTATTGTACATCAGTTTCACAATTGCATGCTTGCACAGATTCTGGATAATGGACAATGCTCTCAAACTTTTCCAGGTAGTAGTGGAGTGAAGCAGGGCTCTGTGCTTGCTCTAAAACTTGATGTTTTCAGCAATGCTGTCAGATGCCTTTGAGAGGGATAAAAATGGCATCAAGATCAGCTACCACATAGATGGAAAATCATTTAACTTGGAAAGGCTACAAGCCAAGACTAAAGTAGAAAGAGAGTTGTTGCTAGACTTTTTATTCACATATCATTGCGTACTCAGTGCAACCTGAGGCTGAAACGCACCAAAAAAAAGTATGTTTTGATTCTCTGCCAATTTGGGCCTAACAATTAATACCAAGAGAACAGAAATCATAGGAGTCAAGGTAGTGGAGTAAGTAGCAAATCACTATAACTCTCCCACATTCGCTTCCAAACAGCCAAAACAAATCCTAGAACAGTGAAACCAACAAAAAGATGAGATTAAACCATCGTTTAGCTCAGGCCTACACAACATGTGGCCTGTGGGTCACTTGCGGCCCTCCAAAGGACTTCAGGGAGCTCATGCAAAATGTAGAGGTTATAAAAGAAAGTGAAGGTGTAACAAGTGCTTACCCATGCCCTGCTTAACCCACCTACCCGAGTCACTACTGTGCCCATCATGTAACCTGGAAGGCGGGGGTGTTGGCACTGCCCACTATATCCTGTTTGTCACATAACTTGTGGCAACCAAGCATAGTCTGTCTGTTTCTAGTCCAAGAAAAGCAAGAGTCATACCTTTTCACTGGGTTTTTGGTCATTGCTGGTGTTGAGCAGGGACAAAGTGAGTGTAGCCACACACCAATGAAGCTGACACCTGCTATGCAATGAGTGGCAACAACACAAGGGTTTCTTCTCCTCCCTCACTTTGTGGCCACCTTCCAAGAATGAAAAAAATGCAATAAAATGTAAAATACCTCATGGGAAAAACAACTGACCTGGAAAATAGATCCAGGAGAGACAATATCCAAATCACTGGACTACCTGAAAGCCATAATCAAAAGACAGAATCTTTCAAGTAATTGTCAAGGAAAATTGCCCTGATGTCCTGGAACCAAAGAGGCATTGAAATAGGCATTGAAAGAATCCACCGACAACCTCAGGAAAGAGATCCAAAAAATAAAAACTCCAAGGAACATCATAACCAAGCTTCAGACCTGTCTGTTCAAGAAAAAAATATTACAAGCAGTCAGAAAGAAACAATTCAAACACTGGGAGTCACAATCAGGATCACACAGGAGTTGGCAGCTGTAACGTTAAAGGATAGGTGGTCATGGAACATGATATTCCAGAAGGCAAAGGAGCCAGGACTACAACCAAGAATCATTTACCAGAAAAATTAAGCATAATACATCATTCAGTGAAATAGGAGGATTTCACACTTTCATAAGAAAACCGAAAGTAAGCCAAAAGTTTAACCTCCAATGTCAAGTTCCAAGAGAAGCATAAAAAAGGTAAAAAGGGGAAAGAATGCATAAGGGATTCAATAGAGGAACACTATTTACATCCCTACATGTGAAAATGTTACTTGTAATTCTTTAAAATTATATCTAACAGTACAGAATTTGAGGAAATGACATAAAAAAAATTGAGGGATGAGAAAGAGGTGTACACTGAATGCAGAAGGAAGGGAGAGGCAGAAATAGGGCAAATTATTTCCCATAAAGATGCACAAAAGATCTATTACAGTGGAGGGGAAGATGAGGGAGTGGGTGACATGCATCACTTGAACCTCACTCTCATCAGTACTGGCTCAAAGAAGGAATCACATACACAATCAGTTGGACATAGAAATCTATTCTACCCTACAGGGAAGTAGAAGGGGAGGAGATCAAGCAAAGGAGGATTAACTGGAGGTGGGGACTGACAGAAGGGAGGAGAGATCAGGGGAGGTAGGAGACAGAAGCAAAATACTGGTGAGGAGGGAAAGGGTGAAAGGAGAGAGAAGACAGATGGGAAGATGAATAGGATGGAGGAAAATATACAGGCAGTAATCCTAACTGTAAAGTTAGCAGATAGCAGATAGAGAAGCAGATAGCAGAATGAAGCAAAAACCAAAATCCTACAGTATATTATTTAGAAGAAACACCCCTGAAGCAGACACACACACACACAGAGTAAAGATAAGGAGCTGGAGCAGAATCTATGATGTTTCAGCTGAAATTAAAAAAAAAAACAAGCAAAGGTAGCAATCCTGATTTCAAACAAAGTAAAAGCAAAATAGGCCTAATTAACAAAGAGAAGGAAGCGAACTACAGCTTGCTAAAAGGTACCATAGACAAGGAGGCAAACAATACTAAACATACGTGCACTCAGTGCAATAACATCCGAATTCTTTTTTTTTTTTTTTTGCTTTTTGGTGGGTGGAAGGCAGGGCAATTGGGGTTATGTGACTTGCCCAAGGTCACACAGCTAGTGTTTTGTGTTAAGTGTCTGAGGCTGGATTTGAACTCAGGTCCTCCTGACTCCAGGTCTGGGGCTCTATTCACTGCACTCAAAAAACTTTTGGCTTACTTTTGGTTTTCTCCTTATGAAAGTGTGAAATCCTCCTATTTCACTGAATGATGTATTATGCTTAATTTTTCTGGTAAATGATTCTTGGTTGTAGTCCTGGCTCCTTTGCCTTCTGGAATATCATGTTCCATGACCATCTATCCTTTAACGTTACAGCTACCAACTCCTGTGTGATCCTGATTGTGACTCCCAGTGTTTGAATTGTTTCTTTCTGACCGCTTGTAATATTTTTTCCTTGAACAGATAGGTCTGAAGCTTGGTTATGATGTTCCTTGGAGTTTTTATGTTTTGGATCCCTTTCCTGAGGTTGTTGGTGGATTCTTTCAATGCCTACACCCCTCATCCAAATTCTTAAAGGAGAAGTTAAGTCAGTTACAGGAAGAAATAGACAGCAAAACTATACTAATGGGGAACCTCAACCCAGAACTCAATAATTCCAACCAAAAATTAAACAAGAAAGAAACTAAGGAAGTAAATAGAATATTAGAAAAGTTAGAGGGGTGGCCAGGTGGTGTGTCTTTGGGCAAGTCACTTAACCCCAATTGCCCTGCATGCCACCCTCCAAAAAGAAAAAAGAAAAATTAGATTTGACAGACCTTTGGCATGATTTAGAC
Source organism: Pseudochirops cupreus (assembly GCA_028627135.1). Classification (NCBI taxonomy): domain Eukaryota; kingdom Metazoa; phylum Chordata; class Mammalia; order Diprotodontia; family Pseudocheiridae; genus Pseudochirops; species Pseudochirops cupreus. The sequence goes on from CM053580.1 coordinate 212,502,377, forward strand.
CTTTAGACACAAAGGGTAACACCATAAGCAAATTGGAAAAGCAAGGAACAGATTACCTGCCAGATCTAGGAGAGGCGAAGAATTCATGACCAAACAAGAAACAGAAAGCATTGTGAAATGTACAATAGATAATTTTGATTACATTAAATTAAAAAGTTTTTTTTTGCAAACAAAACCAATGCAACCTGAGAAACCATCTTTACAGCAAGTGTCTCTGATAAAGAACTTTATCTCAAATATATAGAGAACTAAGTCAAATTTACAAGAATACAAGCCATCTGCCAATTGATAAATGGTCAAAAGATATGAACAGGCCTAAGAAATCAATCAATGGTATTTATAGGCATATGAAGAAGTGCTCAAAATCACTTCTGATTAGAGAAATGTGAATTAAAACAACTCTGCAGTACCACCTCATACCTATCAGACTAGGTAATACAACAGAAAAGAAAAATGTTAAATGCTGGAGAAGATTGTGAAAATTGGGACACTGGTGCATTGTTTGTGGAGTTGTGAACCAACCCAACCATTCTGGAGAGCAATCTGAAACTCTGCCCACAGGGCCATAAAACTGTGCATGCCCTGTGATCCAGCAATACCATTAACTACTAGTTCTGTGTCCCAAAGAAGTCATAAAAAAGGGAAAAGGACCTACATATGCAAAAACGTTTTCATGGTGGCAAAATATTGGAAATTGAAGGTCAGACTATCTTTCCCAACCCAGTCATGTAAATAACACAGATGTTATCTGCACTTTACAAATGAGGAAATGGAAACACAACTATTTAAGCATTTAATTTATTCAGTTTTTTTTAAAGGCTGATTTAAAGTCTAGCTTTCCTTCTACTACTTCATGGTGCTTTGCTAGTATACCTTATGGATGTGGGTGCGGTAATGTAATATGGTTTACTTTGGTCCTACTCTCTCTTACATTTTAAACCACCTTATTCCTACATATGGCTCTCTAGTATACTGAAGAAATTGGAGAGTCTCTTTCCTCTGTTTCTAGCTCAATCCTCCACATGCTGTGCACCCCCTCAGTTTCTGAGTGACTAACCACTTAATATTAGGTTAGCATTTTCAAACGAATATTTGCTTCAAGAACAAATGCACAAACATTTTCCTCAGCACCTTGGAAACATAGCACTTCTACACGACCTCAGTCTCAAGAGGGTAGGGGGAATTAATTTCACAACCTAGCTTAGTTCCTATTAGGCTATTATGGCATTAGTCCCATCAAGTTCATATCCAAAACCAGCATCAGCACTCAGGTTCTATTGAGCTGAAACCCTGGGATTCTAGATCCTCAGGACTTCACTTTGGGGCTGGCTACAACACCTGGCTTGGATTCCTGGACTCTTAAATTCCCTGAGTTGAGCTCCCAGGTATGATCTAAGACTCCACTCCTTGACTTAAAATCGTAAAGGACAAACAACACAGTCAGAGACCTAGGCCTATTTCTCAGGACCTCAAGAGAGGAGAGAGGTCTCAAGGTCTCCCCCTTACCAGTGGTGTAAGTGGAGTCACCTCCTTTGACCACAAATGCAGTTAAAGCCACTGAAGGGTACTATCAAGCCATTTCAGAGGTAACAACACCTCCAAATTTGCAACCAATGGAAAAAAGGCTTCTCCCAGCATAGTATGTCCACTCCATGGTCAAAGCCTCCACTGTCCTGGAAGAAGCTCCCCAGTGTCTTCCCCATAAGTGAGACCCCAGCCTTGGATTATTCCTACTTTCTGTTACCTTCATTCCTATTTATATGCTGAAGACTAAAGCTGGAAAAAAAATCACCAAATATCCTGAATCCACTACATATTTATGTTATGTAAACATGACTGGGCACTCACTATAGCAAAGCAAGCCTTTTACACCTCCCTAACCCCATCCCACTCACTAAAGAAGCCTTTCTAAACCTTTTCATCCCTCCTCAAATCCTCCACGGCTCTCCCTCCTCCCCATCCTTCCAGCTGAAAACTTTGCTTCATGTTTCACTGAAAAAGTAGAGGCCATTAACTGAGTCTGCTCTTCTCTTCCTCCTGCTCATCTACCATCACTCAGGTGCCTTCTACCACTAACTCTTCCTTCATCCTTGTCTTTCAAGAAAAAAGTGGTCCTTCTCCTTGCCAAGGCCAAGCCCTCTCCATATACGAGTAAGCTCATTCTGTTCCATCTTCTCCAGCAGATTGTCCCTTCTTATCGTTCCCTCTTTCACTTATCTTCAATCTCTCCCTACTGGTCACTGAGCTAGTGCCTACAGATATGTCCTCTCATCCTCAAAAGATCCATCCATCCCGTCCAGCTTTCATCCTTCCAATGTCCCCCCTGGGGGATGCACGAGACACAGGTGAAATACAGAAGTCCTGATTTCAAATCTTGCCTTGGACAGTTCCTGTGAGACTCTGGGCAAGTCACTTGCTTTCTCTCAACTTCAGTTTCCTCATCTGTAAAATAGAGAATAATAACAGCACCCCCCTCCCAGGATTTCCATGGGGATAAAATGAAGCATTTATAAAATGCTTTGCAAACTTTTAAGTGCTATGTGGGAATGCCAGCTATTACTATTTACAGCTAAACTCCTTGAGGAGGCTGCCTATAATCAGTGATTCCACTTCCTTTCACTTTTTAATTCTCTGCCATCTGCTTCCAACCTCATCACTCAGCAAAATTACTCTCTTCAAAATTACTACTAATCTCTTAATTGCCAGATCTAATGGCCTAGCCTCAAACCTCATCCTTCTTGACCTATCGTCAACCTTTGACACTGCCTGTCAATCACTTTTTTCTCCATAATATTCTCTCTCTTCTCTTTAGGTTTTTGTGACATTATTCTACCCTTCTTTTCCTCCTGCTTATCTGACCATCATTCCTTAGTCTCCTTTGCTAGGTCTTCATTCACGTCAATAGCGAGTATCCCCCAACTGTCTCTCCTCTCTTCCACCTCTGTTGCTCGGTTACCTCATCAGCATCCATGGATTCAACTATCATCTCTAGGTAGATGAATCTTGAATCTATTTGTCAAGTCCTATCTTCTCTCCCAATTTCCAGTTTTATATCTCCAACTAATTATTGAAATTCTTGAACTGGATATCCTATAAACATCTTAAACTCAACATTTTAAAAACTGAACTCATCCTTTCCACCTACCAACCCCAAAGCCCTCACCTCTTTCTAACTTTCCTATTACTTTTGAGGGCACCACCATTTCCCGGTCGCTTAGGCTTCTAACCTTGGTGTCATCCTATCTGTTGCCAAGTCCATTGTTTTTGCCTTGTCCAAATCACTCCTGGGCTACTACAATAGCTTGCTGGTTGGATTCTGTGACACAAATCTCTCCCCACTCCAGTCTATCCACCATTCAGCTGCTGAATTGATCTTCCTGAAGGTCATTTGACCATGTCATTCACCTATTCAATAAACTCTATTATCTCCAAGAACAAGTATAAAATTCTCCATCTGACTTTTAAAATCCTTCATATCCTGGCCCCTTCCCACCTTTCCAGCCTTCTTACACTTTACTCTCTGCTCCCCACCCCCTCCATCGTGTACTCTAAGATTCAGTGACATCGTCCTGCAGTCTTCAGTAGTAAGTGACCATTGTTGTTGCTGTTTTCAACTCCATTCCTCCTTAGAACTTCCTGCCAAGTCTGATAGTCTGAGCCTAATCTAGCATTAAAGTCTGGGAGAATTATGTTTGTCCTCTTTTGGTACATTGATGATAAGGGTCTCTGGGTCTTCATAAAATTTTTCTTTGACTTCATCAGTGCTCGTCATGGTGAGAGCATAGGCACTGATGATGGTGGCACAATGTTTTCCTGCAAGTGTCAATCGCGTTGTCATTCACTCCTTTGGGCAGGCATATAAGCTTGTTGACTAGATTAGCTCTGATTGCAAAACCTATGCCGGTTTCACAGCATGTGAAACTTCACTGTGGCCACTCCAGACATCATGTATCCAACTCCAACTTCAGTAAGCTGGCCTTCATTTGCCAGCCTTGTTTCATGCCATCCATATGTGGAATCATCAGTTACAGCAAATGGAGAAGTTCTGAATGCTATGGATAAGTTCACTTATCTCGGCAATGTATTTTCCAGGGAGGTACACATTGATAATGAGGTTGACACACACATTGCCAGAGCTAGCTCAGGGTTTGGGAGGCTTCAAAGGAGAGTATGGGAGAGAAGAGGTATTAGACTGACTACCAAACTGAAGTTCTACAGAGCCATTGTGCTGACTTCATTGTTGTATGCCTGTGAAACCTGGACAATCCACCAGGGCCACGCCGCTTCCTTTTGGATTGTTTTAGAAAGATTCAGAAGATCACCTGGCAAGGTAAGGTACCAGACACTGAGGTCCTTACTCCAACTAAACTGCCAAACATTCAGAGAGCTGGCCACATTGTTTGAATGCAGAAAGTACACTTGCCAAAAAGACTGTTTTATGGAGAGCTCACACATGGCAAGCATTCACATGGTGGTCGGAAGAAGCAATACAAGGACACTCTCAAGGTCTCTCGTAACAACTTTGGAGATGTTTGTGTGACATGGGAGACATTGGCACAGGACTACTCAGCATGGCGTGCCCACGTCAGAGAAGGTGCTGTGCTCTATGAGCAAAGCAGAATTGAGACAGCTCAAAGGAAACATAGGATGTGTAATTTTAGAGAATCCACCTCAAAAGTTCCCATGGACTATTTGTGCCCGACCTGTGGTAGAGAATTCTGAGCTTGTACTGGACTGATCGGCCACAGTCCGACACAATGAAACTTGACTTGATGTCATAGTAATGTCATTTTGGTCCCCTTTGTGGGCGAAGGACAACCACCAACCAATCAGCTGTGTACCTGCAAATGTTCTTTTTTCTTTTCTTATTGTATATCTAAGTTTAAAATGAATAATTTTTTTAAAAGACTCACCTTATTGGTCTCTTTGCTGTCACTCTGTTGCTGCTGCTGATCTTGGTTGCTTTATTCACTCCCCCTTCCTTCATTTCCATCGTCTGATGTGTTCAAGAGGTGATTCATCTCTTCAGGTTTGGTTTTCTTTCCAAGAATGTTTCAAACGCTTTTTCCTTATTGAATGTCCATCCTTTTTCACCCATGGTCAAGTTCAGACTTGCAGGGTAGGCCACCCTTGGCAGCATCCTGAGCCCTGTTGCTCTTCAGGATATATTATTCCATTCTCTCCTGTTTTCTGGAGGGTTCAGAATAGTCCTGTGTTATCTGAATTTCCTGTCCTTTGTACTTAAAGGTCTTTCACCTGACTGCTGGTGTTGTTTCTGAATTGTTCAATTGAACTACTACTTATCTCGGGGTTTGAGGCCTCAGTTTATTCCCCACTCCCCCTACTGTAGAAATTGTTTCTGAATTCTTTCCATTGTTATCTCATTTTCTACATTCAGAAGTTCTGGCCTGTTCCCGCATTATTTCCCGCATTGTGGTTTGTTTGTTTTTTTTCCTGTTGTGTTCTTCTGGGAGACCTGTGATCCTTAGGCTGTTTTTGCACATCTTGTTTTTGAGATCAGTACGTTTTCTTTTACCGCTTTTTTCTTCTTCTAGATTGTCCTTCATTTCTGTGTATGTGCATTCCCAGTCTATTTTCCTATCTTTTGGGTCGGTTTGATTTTGGGTTTTTTGGGGGTTTTTTTGGTGAAGCTTGCCATGGCAGTTCCAGTTTTTTTCTTCTATTATTTTTATTGTGCAGATCACAATTTCTGTTCTTATAAACCTCATTTCTCTTTCAAACCTTTCAGGAACAGTGTACTGCATTTCCATCTTCTCCTCACATTCCACAAGGTCTTCTGTCTCATCCAGTGCTCGATCATTTTCCTTTGTTTTAAAGCATTTATTCATATCTGCCTGAACTTAATTACTGGATCTGGAGGCTATATTATTTTTTTGCCGTTAATGTTTTTCAATGTTGATTTTTCTGCTTATTTTCAAGATCTTCCAGTTTTCTCCTTCTTGAGATCTTTGGTAACTTCAGTCTCCCCCCTCTCTTATTTTCCCCTGCCTTGCCTCTGTGAGGGTCAATTGGATAAAATGAAGTTGTAACTTACCCTCAGAATATCTTACCCTGTAAGACTTTGGCTGCCCTACTGAGTACATACAGAGGAACTGAGTGGTAAGAATGAGCCAAGGCCAAGGCTTGACAAGTGGTCCCATCACTTCCCAGCAAATGGAGGAAGAAGAAATGGAAGCAGCATTAGATTTTATATTCTCGGACTCAAAGATCATTGAAGACACTGACTGTGCCAGGAAATTAAGAGATACTTGATCCTTAGAAGGAAAGCTGTGGCAAAACTGGACAGCATACTAAAAAGCAGAGCTATCACCTTGCCAACAAAGGTCTATATAGTCAAAAGTATGGTTTTTCCAGTAGGAATGTATGACTGTAAAAGTTGGACTTGAAGAAAAACTGAGCACCACAGAATCTACACTTCCAAGTTGTGGTGTTAGAGAAGACTTTTGAGAGTCCCTTGGACAGCAAGGATCAAATCATTCAATGCTTAAAGACATAGACTGTTTACTGGAAGGTCAAATACTGAATCTAAGCTTAAATAACACTTTGGTCACATCACGAAAAGATGAGAATCATTAGAAAAGATTCTGATGTTGGGAAAGATTGAAGGCAAAAGGAGAAAAGGATGACAGGATGAGATGGATAAATAGCATCATGGAAGCAATGCACGTGAGCTTGGGTAGACTTTAGGAGATAGTAGAAGATAGAAGGGCCTGGCATAATATGGTCCTTGGGGTCACAAAGAGTTGGACATGACTGATTGACTGAAAAACTAAGGTTTGGCAAGAAATGAGCAGTAATAAGACAAAATGGCAAGAAAATTCGAGGGAAAAAGACAATGTAGAGTTGAAATGTCTCAGTGGATTAGATCAGGAAAGCACTGGAGGGATTTAAGGGTCTCAGTGAAGGCAAAGAAAGCAAAGGTTTAGGAAGAGGAAGAGTGAAGCACAGGGAGAGATAAAATGATGGGAGGTTGTGATCAGATAGGAGAACATAGGTTTCTCATTAGGGATATGGAATACTTGTGGGCAATGTTGAGATCCCTATTTGTGACTAAGGTATAATGAGAGTAGTAGATCACAGATTTAAGGGGGCTGAGGAATTGGAGTGTTAAGGGGGTAATGGAACACTTATGTAAATACAATAAATCCTCCATGTTCACTCCTTTAACTTTTACAATTTCAAGCATTCAAGTGATTTTATTAATAACCTCATTTTCACCTTGATGTTGAGAATCTGGCACATATTCTCAGCTACATGTAATAGAGAAAAAATGAGAGGCATACTATGCAAATTTATATCTGCAAAAAGGAGGAAAGTACTCACTACAGTGTTCATGATCCTGCCCCAGAAAGTGCAAAAGTAACCTCTCAAGTGCATAATAAAGGAACTGAAAAAGTGGAAAAGTGACTGTGAGTAAATGAGATGGTCACCATTGGCTTCTTGTCAGCACTCGAGCAGCCAAGCCAGCATCCCTCAGCACCCACTACCCATGATGTTGGGCTCCCAAGTGTCCCCACCAACTCTTAGCCATGCCTGCTCCAGTAGAGATACCTCTGGTGGAAATTCCAAGCTCCAGTGGGTGGGTGACTCATCCCAAAACATGTACCTTTTTTTCTTTTATTAATTTATTTTTAGTTTTCAACATTCATTTTCACAAGATTTTGAGTTCCAAATTTTCTCCCCATCTCTCCCTTCTCCCCCACCCCAAGACAGCATGCATTCTGATTGCCCCCTTCCCCAGTTTACCCTCTCTTCTATCATGCTCCCCCTTATATTCCCTTCCCTCTAACTTTCTTGCAGCGTAAGATAGATTTCTAAGCCCCATTGTCTATATATCTTATTTCCTAGTTGCATGTAAAAACAATTTTTAACATTTGTTTTTAAAACTTTGAGTTCCAAATTCTCTCCCTTTTTCCCTCCCCACCCATTCTCACTAAGAAGGCAAGAAATTCAATATAGGTTATACATGTGTCTTTATGCAAAACACTCCCATTACTTATGTTGTGAAAGACTAACTAATTTCCCTCCATCCTATCCTGCCCCCTACTTATTCTATTTTATCCTTTGACCCTGTCCCTTTTCAAAACTGTTTGTGTCTGACTACCCCCTCCCTCAATCGGCTCTCCCTTTTATCATCCCTGCCCCCTTATCGCCTCCCCCTTTCTTTCCTGTAGGGTAAGATACCCAATTGAGTGTGTGTTCTTTTCTCCATAGGCTAAATTGGATGAGAGGGTTCACTCCTTCTCTCTCACCTCCCCCCTCTTCCCCTCTATTGTGAAACCTTCTTCTTGCTTTTTTATGTGAGATAATTTACCCCATTCTATCTCTCCCTTTCTTCTTCTCTCAATATATTCCTCTCTCACCCCTTAATTTTATTTTTTTGATACCATCCCTTCATATTCAACTCACCCTGTGCCATCTATCTATCTACATATATATGTATTTGTGTGTGTATGTATGTTTCCTCCAACTACCCTAAATCTGAGAAAGGTCTCATGAGTTACAAGAAATATCATCTTTCCATGTAGGAATGTAAACAGTTCAACTTTAACAAGTCCATTATGATTTCTCTTTTCTGTTTTAACTTTTCATGCTTCCCTTAATTCTTGCATTTGAAAATCAGATTTTCTATTCAGCTCTTTTCATCAAGAATGCTTGAAAGTCCTCTATTTCATTGAATATTCACTTTTTTCCCCTGAAGTATTATACTCAGTTTTTCTGGGTAGGTAATTCTTGGTTTTAATTCTAGCTCTTCTGACCTCCAGAATGTCATAATCCAAGTCCTTCAATCCCTTAATGTAGAAGCTGCTAGATCTTGTGTTATCTTGATTGTATTTCCACAATACTCAAGTTGTTTCTTTCTGGTTGCTTGCAATATTTTCTCCTTGACCTGGGAACTCTGGAATTTGGGTACAATATTCCTAAGAGTGTTCTTTTGGGGATCTTTTTCAAGAGGGGATCAGTGAATTCTTTCCATTTATATTTTTCCCTCTGATTCTAGAATATCAGTGCAGTTTTCCTTGATAATTTCTTGAAAGATAGTATCTAGGCTCTTTCTTTGATCATGGCTTTCAGGTAATCCAATAAATTTTAAATGATCTCTCCTGGATCTATTTTCCAGGTCAGTGGCTTTTCCAATGAGATATTTCACATTGGTCTTCTATTTTTTCATTCTTTTGCTTCTGTTTTATAATTTCTTGCTTTCTTATAAAGTCGTTAGCTTCCATTTGCTAATTTTAAAAGAATTATTTTCTTCAGTGACTTTTTGGACCTCCTTTTCCATTTGGCCAATTATTCTTTTTAAGGTATTCTTCCCCTCATTGGCTTTTTGGACCTCTTTTGCCATTTGTGTTAGTCTATTTTTTAAGGTGTTATTTTCATCAGTATTTTTTAGGATTCCTTTAGCAAGCTGTTAACTTGTTTTTCATTATTTTCTTGCATCACTCTCATTTCTCTTCTTAATTTTTCCTCTACTTCTTTTACTTGATTTTCAAAATCCTTTTTCAGTTCTTCCATGGCCTGTGACCAATTTCATACTTTTCTTGGAGGCTTTTGATGCAGAAGCTTTAATTTTACTGTCTTCTTCTGGTTGTATGTTTTGATCTTCTTTGTCACCAAAGTAAGGTTCTGTAGTTTGAGGGGTTTTTTTACACTGTTTGCTCATCTTCCCAGCCAAATACTTGATTTTCAAACTCTTTGTTAAGGTAGGACTCTGCTTCCAGTGGGGGTGGGGGTGGGGGTGGAGTGGGGATGGGTGTACTGTCCCAGACTTCAGAGGTTTTGTATCAGCTGCTTGATCCCCCACCATCTGTGGATCCAGAGCTCTGGAAGCAGGCACTGCTGCAGCTACAACCACCACCACCTCTGCCAGCCTGGGGCCATGGTCACACCCCAGCTAGACTGCACTCCTCTTTCTCCAAAATCCTGCAGATTTTTCTCACTAACCTTTTACACTGTCTTCGGTGTTTGTGGGTTGAGAAGTCTGGAAACTGCCATGGCTGCCAGTGATTCAGTCCTGTGAAGCCTGCTCCAGCTCTGTCTGTCCCATGGTGACCCATGCCAGCCTGTGCTCCATTTCCAGCCTGGTGTGATAGACCCTTCCAGTCATTCTTCCAAGGCTGTCTTTGGCTGGAGATTTGCTTCACTCTGTCATTTTGTGGGCTCTGGAGCTCTAGAATTTATTTAGAGTCATTTTTTGCAGGTATATGGAGGGGTTTGGGAGAGAGCTCAAGCAAATCCCTGTTTTTACTCCACCATCTTGGCTTTGCCCCTACCATGTGCTTTTCATTGCACAACAGTTCAATCATGGAGCCAAAAGGGACAATAGAGATGGCAGGTGTTGGCCCTTTCCCTTTTTAACCTGAGATTCTTCTGACATTGTTGCCTCTGCCTCTCCTTTCCCCCACCCCATCAAGCATTGCTTTGCCTGTCCCCTGCATTTTATTGGTTATTTCATGGTTACTACATAAGGAAAAGTGTATTTTATCGGAATGCTTTGTCAAAAATAATTATATACAGAAAAGTATATTTTCAGCAATCTCTGGCAAAAGATTTCAGTTTTGGGTGGTTGCCAGAACCTAATTCCCTAGTTCTCATAGGTTCAATATATCAACATTCCTATTTTTTCCTTTCACATCATTTTTTAGGAAAGTTACCCATACAAAAGTTGAGGATTAACTGTATGTATGTCCCCTATTATAAAAGCTGGAGTTGGGGGTGAGCAGTGTTTTAACTCCTTGATAAAGGAAGGAGTCTAAACTGGATATCCCAGGTGTTCTGAAGCTCAAATGAGATAATGAATATGAAGCACTTTGCAAACCTCAAAATGCTGTATAAAAGGCAGTTATTATTTTTAACTCACAGTCACTAGACCTCCTGTCCAGTGACGATTTCATTTCCTGAGTCTTCTAGGCATACAAACCTATTGAGCTCAAGTGGTATTTAGTACATAGGTGTGTTAGTAAATATTAATTGCTAGGCTTCTTGGAGGAAAAAAATGTATTCTTACACTTTTAAGTTTAATCTGCATAAGGAATGTTGCCTCTCCTTACCAGATCTCAAACTGAATTATAAAGCATTAATCATCAAAATAATTTGGACAGGCTAAGAAATAGTGAAACAGATTAGGTACACAAGACACAGTAGTAGATGATCACAGTAACTTAGTGTTTTGTAAACCCAAAGATCTAAGCTTTTAGGACAAGAACTCACTATCTGACAAAAATTGCTGGAAAAACTAGAAAACAGTTTGGCAGGAATTAGGTATAGACCAACCTCTTGCATAGTATGCCAAAATAAGGTTGAAATGGGTATGTGACTTAGACATAAAAGGTGATACCATAATCAAATTAGGAGAGCATAAAAGAGTTTACCTGTCAGATCTATGGAGAAAGGAAGAATTTATGACCAAACAAGAAATAGGGAGCATTATAAGATACAAAATTGATAATTTAGATTATATTAAATTAAAAAGGTTCTGTACATACAAAACCAATACAGCCAAAATTAGAAGGAAAGCAGAAAGCTGGGGAACAATTTTTATAACAATTGTCTCAAAAAAGACCTCATTTCTTTCTTATATAGAGAACTGTGTCAAATTTTTAAAAATACGATTCCCCAGTTGATGAATGGTTGAAGCACATGAACAGGAAAGTTTTCAGACAAAGAAATAAAAGTTACCTATAGGAATATGAAAAAAATGCTTTGAATTACTACTGATTAGAGAAGTGCAATTTTTTTTTCCTCTTCAAAATTTTATTTTAGATTTAAACACCAGAACACAAATACAGAATAGGGAAAAGAAACAGAAACGTACTATAAACTTAAACATTGGAACTTAAATATAAAGTTGGGATACCAGAACATGAAAGGATTCAAAATCTGTAACATTAAATTTTTATTTCAAGAAAACCTATATGATAAATAATACACAGCATGTTGAGAATCGTCCATCTTTTCTTTGCTTCTTTGTGAGTTTTCTTTTGTTCTCTGCTGTGCCCTTTTTTTACTTTGTTCTTCCCCCTTTTCTTTCCCACCCCTTCCCAGAAGGCCACAATAAAATTTAGACATGTTTCCCTATGGCTATAGATATATACATACACATATACACATACACATATACATACATCTACTCCTGATCTTTGTTTTTATGTATATGAATACTTCATTTCCTATCCCTCCTACCTCCTCTACTTTACTTCTACCCACTACCTTGCCCTCCTATGACTTGCCTACCCCCCTCCAAGAATCCCTCCCCTATCTTCCCATTCCCATAAATTTAAACACCCTTCTATACCCCTATTTTATCTATTCCCTCCCCCGCCCCTCTAAACATCCCTCCCTTATGCTCCCCCCCACACACCCCTGTTTTATTTCTTCTGAATTTAGAAGACTTTTATACTCTTCTAAATATGTATGTATTGTTCCCTCTTAAACCCATTCCTGATGATAGTACATTATGAGAACTACAAGCCCTCCTCCCCCATCTATTTCCTCTGTATCAATTCTTCCTCTCACACCTCACTTGTATAAAATAATTGCTCTTTTAAACTGTTCCTAAATGGTTTTACTTTTTAAATTCATATCATATTCAGGTTTGCCGCAATCTTTATTATGAGCTACTCAATTATTGATAAGAATCTTAGACATACATTTTACATATATAAAAAGTAAAGTCTGTCCTTATGGATCCCTTATAATTGGTCTTTATTATGTACCTTATATTTCTCTTGGTTCTTGTATATCAAATCTTTTATTAAGTTCAGGATTTTTTTAACAAAGTCATGAAAGTCTGAGAGCTTATCAAACGCCCATTTTTTTTTCATTCAGTAGAATACTTAACTTTCCAGGATATGATATTTTTGGCTGGAGGCTCAGTTCTTTTTTTCTTTGATACGTTGTGTTCCAAGACCCATGGTCCTTGAATGGCTCTGCTGCTAGGTCTTGTGTAATTCTAATTGTGGCACCATGATATTTAAATTGTTTCAATCTCGGTGTTTTTTTAATATTTTTTCCTTGAGCTGGGGATTTTGGAATTTGTCCATGATATTTCTATGAGTTTTCCTCATAAGATCTCTTTAAAGCGATGATGGATGGATTTTTTCTAGTTCTACTTTTTCCCCTTTTGTTCTAATGCTTCAAGACTATTTTCTTCAGTTATATTATTGTATCAAGATTCTTTTTTTGGTTGTAACTTTCAGTTAGTCCAATTATTTTTATATTTTCTCTTCTTGATCTATTCTCCAAATCTGTTATCTTTCTTATGTTTCACTTTCTCTTCTATTTTTTCATTATTCATACTTTGTTTCATTAGTTTTTGATCTCTTACAATTCCACTGGCTTTACCCTGCCCAACTGTAATTTTCAAGGTGTCATTTTCTTCCTTAAGATTCTGGGTCTTCATGAATTCTTTTTGGGCAGATGACTACTTGACGTTTCTCTTTGAACATCCTCCTCTGAAGATGAACTCTGGTCATCTTTATTCCTATAATAGCTTTCTGTGGTTGGATTCTTCTCCTTTGCCTGCACATTTTTGTGGCAATAACTTGATTGTTTGTAATCCTCTCTAGCCATGGAGTATGGGGAATGGTGCCTCTTGCCCCAGAACTTCAGTTCTCTCCTCTAGGCTGGAACCAAAGCCAAACATTCAACCTCCTATAAGTGCCCACAGCCAGGGGCATTCAGGTCCACTGCTTCTGCACTCACTGGAGTATGTTGGTTCTTTCTCTCCTCTCCCCCTCCCCACTTCGAAGCACAGCTGGGTCTGGCATTCCTTGTCAACAGAGGCTTCCTCAATCTTCCCAGCTCAGATGCCCAACTGCCCTCACTATCCCTGGAGTAAAAATACCTGTGGTTGAGGCAGCCTCTCAAACCAACCAACCCCAGAGCTTGCTGTTGGTTGTTTAAGAGGCTTGCAGTTTGCTATTAAAACAGAATCTAGTCTGGAGGTGTTTATTCTTCAAAGGGACCAAATCTCTTCCTGGGATTTTTCTTCTGATCTTCTCAAATTGTCTCAGGAGGACCAGTTATGCCGCTGTTCTTATTTATCTCCATTCACACTTTATTCACCCTAAGGTGCTATTTTAACTTTTTTGTGGGGGGAAAATCTTGAGAGCTTGGAATTTTCTGACATACTCTGCCACCTTCCTAGAATCCTCCTGAGAAATGCAAATTAAAACAACTCTGAGATACCACATCACACCTATCAGATTGGCTAATATGACAGAAAAGGAAAATGATAAATGTTGGAGGGGATATGGGAAAATTGAGACACTAATACTCTGTTGGTGGAGTTGTGAACTGATTCAGCCATTTTGGAGAGCAATCTGGACTATGCCAAAGGGCTATGAAACTGTGTGTTCCCTCTGACCCAGCAATACTAACATTAATAGTCTGTATCCCAAAGAGATACAAAAACAGGAGAAAGGCCCTACTTATACAAAAATATTTTAGAACAGCTCTTTTTGTGGTAGCAAAGAATTGAAAATTGAAGGCATGTCCATCAGTTAGAGAATAGCTGAATACATTGTGGCATATGATTGTGCTGGAATACTGTTGTGCTATAAGAAAAGATGAGCAGGTTGGTTTCAGGAAAACCTGAAAAGACTTACATGAATTGATGCAGAGTGAAGTGAGCAGGACCAGAAGAACACTATACACAGTAACAGCAATATTATATGATGATCAATGTGAATGACTTAGTTATTCTCAACAATACAATGATCTAAGACAATTCCAAAGGACTCGTGATGAAAAATTCTATCTCTCTGCACAGAAAGAACTGACAGCATCTGAATACAGATCAGAGAGTATTATTTTTCACTTTATTTTTGTGGAGTTTTTTTTTTTGTTCTGTGTTTTCTTTCACAACATGACTAATATGGAAATATGTCTTGCATGGTTGCATAAATAACCTATATCAAGTTGCTTACTGTTTCAGGGAGAAGAGAAAGAAGGGAATAGGGGAGAGAAATTGGAACTCAATATTTTTTAAAATGATTGTTAAAAAGTTTTCACATGCAATTGGGAAAAAGAAAAAAAATTAAAAGTTTAATCTCCATTATTCATGCTATTAATAAAATTAGTACTAGTGTGTTTATTATTAATACCACAATAATTACATTAGTAATTAATAATAACATGCTTAGACAATTAAAAGCAATAAATAAGTCATGATTTTTAGTGAATGACTATTTATAAGATGTAAATGCTGTAGCAGCAACCACACTGGCATACCCAGGATGGCTGCTAGCACGGGTTCTTAGATCTGCTTTACTAGGAAAGACAGCTGTTTAAGGGGTTAACGATCTTTTTAAAATTACAATCACTAGTTCAGGGGAAAAGTTAGAACCCTGAACTTCAGAGAAAATACAAGCAGAGAAATAAAGACCAAACAGAGCTCAGACTGCCTGAATCAACTATACACTTTACATACACTCCTGAATCAAGAGAGTCTTTACTTCCAAGCAATTGGAAGCTCTGAAGGTACAGCCATTCAGAATCTTGACCAGGACATCACAAGATCCTTCTTACAAGGGAGCCCACTTCTCAGACTCAGAAGGCATCACAACCCTCAGTGACCTGGTGCCTAATTAGAAATTAACAAAAGGGGTGAAAGCCTTCCTACAAGCAAGCCTCCCTAAGCAAGCTCCCCTTAATGGGCTCCACCTGAGGCCGATTAATGGGAGGGGGAAGCTCTTAAATCTCATTAACATTACAAATGCTCACACTGAGCAGTTAAAAATTAACTCTTGCAAGCTGGTTAGAGCTGGCTCCAGCATATCCTTGCTGTCCAAGTTCTATAATCACCAGAATTTGAATTGAGTGTGAAGTTTGGATCGAGTGTACTCCAAAGGCAGAAAGGTAGCCAAATCTATGAGATAAAGGGAGAGTCTAGAAGTGACAGTAGAAAGAAAATATTCCGACCTCCTGCTCCTTCCAGAACCAGTTTGTCAAGGCTTATAAGAGAAGGTGCAGCTATTACTGGATAGAACAGCTGATGATTCAATGTCACCTGAGGGAAGGCAGGTCTCAGTGAGGGCTGAAAGATGGAGGGAATGTAAGAGAAAAAAGCCCACAATAAAGAGGAGTTTGTTCACCATGGAACTGGGATCCTGGAAGGTACAGTGGAAGGGGTATGCACAGTTGGAGTGGGATATAGGTGATGCAGGGATTAGAGAATTGGACAAAGGGTTTAGGGATATTTTCTTCTAAATCATCAGTGATGATCTTCCTACTGAGCTAGTTAAAAAAACAGGAGAAGGTATAGAGGCCATAGTGGGTGGTAAATGAATGGTAAAACACAATCTCCAAGGAATGCTGCTGAGAGTGTTGGTCAGCAAGGCCTAGGTCTTGTTTTGGGCCAGCCTGCTCCTCTTTAGGGTGGCTAATGAAGGGGAGGTAGTAGGGAATAAAAGGCATTTTTCCCCTGGTTGGAAGAGGATGATTGTCCAGGACTGGGGGTAGAAATGACCATAAAAAAGAAAATGGACATTATCAATTACATAAATTTTAAAAACATTTGCAAATGAAAATCAGTGCAGGGAAAATTAGAAGAAAATCAGTTCACTGGAGAAAAATCTATAGAAAATATTTCTGATACAATATTGCTATTCAAGATATATGGGGAAATGATAGAAATGCATAAAAATGAGAGCCATCTCCCAGTATATGAGTAGTCAAAACATATGAATAGGCCATTTCCAGATGTGTTATCAACAGACATGTGAAAGAACCTTTTAAATAAATTGTTTCCAAGTTGGGGGCTAAGAATTTCTAGGAAGCTGTGGTCTTGCCCCCAAAGAGTATGTAATGGGAGAAAGGATCATCTCCTACCCTCCCTATAAGATATAACTGTCAAACTTATCTGAAGTATGACCACACCTACTTTTAAACCCTTTAACTCTCCCACTCTGACCCTTACCTTTACTGAGAAAGCAAATACCTTCCCCTCTTCTGAGTCAAAAGTCAGTCCTTCCGGTCAATTAAAACCCAACACTACCAGAGTACCATCATCCTAAGTTGCACACATGCTATTAGAAAAGTGTCTTCTCCTATCATCCCAGCATCCCCGTCTTCTGCCCTTCAGATCATGTCCTCCACCAGCAAGCATGCCTTGGAGGGCAACCTCTCATCTGGGATGGTACCTCGTTATTAGAGTCTCATCTCCCCTCTCTTCTTTTTGGGCACGACAGACATGGACGAGTTGTGTCTTCAGCATCTTCATCAAATATCTCACTACATTATTCACTATTACTGTGAGTGGTACTACCATCTTTCCAGTCTTCCAATTCCACACTGACATTTTCAAATCTTCATTGTGCTCCCAAAATATCAAATGCCTTGCTCTTTGTCTTTACAAAGTCTCTTACATTTATCCCCTTCTCACATGTGTAACATATGTAAAACTCTGCAAATCTTAAAGCACTGTAAAAAGGCTAGCTATTCCTCCTCTTCCTCCTCTTCCTCCCCACACAGCTACCATGGTAGTGCAGGCCATGATCGTCTTCCACCTAGACTCTATAACAGGCAGGACATCCACATGGGTATCCTGATGACCCCCATTACCAAGTCACCCACAAGTCTGCCTCTTTCAAATAGGCCTTTTTATTTGTCTATTTTTTGCTTTTGCTTTGTCTGAGATCATGGTGGCTGAATTAGGGCAAAGAAAATCTCATTTTGTTAACTGTCTACTGACTTATAAGTGCTATATTTCTTTCCAAAATTGAACCTGAACTAATGGGGTACTGGTTTTAAGTTCATCTCTAACACCTACAAAGTAATTTTCTTGAAGTATATATCTGACATTGACATTCCCCCACTCAATAAACTCTTGGGGCGTACAGATATTCAGGGAAGACTAGTACCTCTGGTGTGAGGAATTGCTTAGCTCCTTTCAGGGCTGCTTTCCACCTCTGGTGTGCACCTGCCACCAAACTCTCAGCTGTGGCTCCAAGAAGTTGTAGCATGCACAGCAGCCACTCCCTGGTAAATCATTTTGGCAAATGGACTAAACCAGGTTGTGGGTAACTGAGGGGCCTCAAACCCAGTGATAAGTTAAGGGAGTGTCTACCTCAAGCATGTGAAGACATTCCTTGGTAGAACGGGCAGATGTGAACAATTTGTTTCAACTGCCATGACAGTGACTGAGGTAAGCACTATGGCTCTCTTATATCTTGGTTAGACATCAAAGATGCATCCTGAGCTATCACCAGTCATTTTGACTTTGTCTGGCCACTGGACTCAGATGACTCTGGAAGAGAGTGAAGCAATGACTTTGCGTAATTCTGCCTCACTTAAATCCAATTTATGCATGAGTCAAAAGACTTCACCCATACCATTTTACTCTTTCTACCTACCTCAAAGTCCTGTGGCAACTTGGGCAAGTGATGAGGCAGCAGGTGTGGATACACTGAGAACTGCAGTCAAAATGCTGCACTCCGGTGGCCCAGGCCATAGGGTCATCTTCTCACCAGACTGAAGTGGCAGTGGGATTTGGCAGTCCCCTAGGTGTCTGAGCAGCCTTTTTTTAAGGACTGGACTGCTCACCTTCTAGCATGGGGAAAAGGCTAGGAAAGGTACCCTAAAAGTTATCTGCTTCACCCAACCCTTGTACAAGGAATGTGTGCATACTTACTGACAAATCCAATAGACCTGAAAGACAAACAGCTCTTTTTGTCTTACTGAAGGTGGAGCTAGATAAATATTTCAAACAAGTCATATACCATAAAGAAGACTTGCCACCCTGGGTGCACCCTTCTGGCATGCATCTCTCACCCCTCCCTTAGCCCCAGGCAACCCAAATTCTATCCTGGTTGTATTATTGCCTCAAAGATTTGGATGATATATTCCTGGCGGTGACAAAGAGGACCAAAAGGCCTTACCATTGGTCTGGTCACTGCATCCTACGGTCCTACAGTCCTTAACACATACCCTGTCTCCCCACTCTCCAGAGCCTCAACACCATCATCTGACTTATTGACAAAACTGATAAATCATTTGACCTTGTCAACCATTCTGCTACTGTACCCTTTGGATTTTCAGGCCTTTCCATTCCCCTCAGACTTGAACTCTTTTTATGGGTTTTGTGCTTTGAATAAAGTGTGAGATCCTTGAGAACAGGGACAGTCTCACTTTTTCTATTTATACCCCCAGTGTTGGTCATAAAGGGATAGGCTCAATAAATTGTTGTGTGTTCATTCATTCATTTACAAAGAACATAATACTTTGCTGCTGCTACAGACTCTGTCAATACAGCCCATTGCTCCTACCCTCAAGCCACCATTTTATGGGAAAAAGCAAAAGAACTCAACTCTGCCCTACTACCATCCCTATACTGAGTATGTAGAGGTTCAGGAAGTTGGAAATTTACTCTGCATGCTGTAGCAGTACATTCATCCAGGAACAGAGGGAACAGGGACAAGGTGCCTACTTGTGTGTGTGGCTCCAACAGGCCTGAAGAAAACAGAACTAGCATCCAGTTGGGGCAATTTCTGTCTGCTCAGAAGTTCCTTGGGAAAGAGATGGAAGTAGAGAAAAGTAAATTCTTCAGTAGAGTAGGAGGCTGCAAGAACTTCCAGATCCAGTTCTTGGAGGATCTGCCATCAAAGAGAAAAGAGTAAGAAAGTGAACAAATGGGAAATATGAGGAAAAAAGGATTGAAACTACTAAAAATCACAGGAGGAAGAAAATTTAGCTAAAAACCTTGAACACAAACAGATAAACCAACTGGGAAAGATGTTAATAACATAAAGGAAGATAGCTTCCAGGAATCCAAATGAGTCCAAACATTGACTCAACAGCTGATGAGGCAGAGGATTTTCTGAATTTCCATAAGATCATGGAAGCACAGGGTGTTCCTGAATGATTCAAGAGAAAAATCCAAAATAAAAAAGCAAAATTTATGGCTTGCACAGTAGAACTAATTGGCAGAACATAAAAAATAATTGAATGCATAGTGCCAAACCTCATCAAAGAAATGAAAGAGGCAATAACTGACTAGGAATGCAAATATACAGAAGTAAATTTGAATCTGGAAGAAGAAAAGCAGAATTAAACAAAAACACAATCTCTATACAGGCAAAATATTGACCTTAAAGAAGAGTTGTCCAGGGAGAACTTAAGGATTACAGAAAAAAAGATAAGTTCATGCATACATACATGCATGCACATCCATACACATACATGCATGTGCGGGTATGTTTGTAAAGCACATAGCACAGGACCTGGTGTGCAGAAAGCACTTGTGAAATGGCTTATTTCCTTCCTTCCATTCCTCCAAGATAAATCATCAAAGGATATGAATAGTTCTCAAAAGCAGAACTGCAAATTATTAACAACCATATGAAAGAATATTCCAAATAAGTAACAAGAAAAATGAAAATCAAAGCAAACCTGAGATTTCACCTTAAATGCAACAAACCAGCAAATAGGCCAAGTGATTAAAAAAGCCGATGCCATGGAGATAACGGGCCTTTTAGTGCCTCATTGGTGGGACCGTGAAGCATCATAAGCACTTTGGAAAGCAATTCGGACTTAGAGAAATAAAGTGACCAAGATGGTCACACTCTCTGGGTCAACCAGAGATTCCACTAATAGTCACGTGTCCCCAGGAGGTCACCAATGAGAAGACAGTTCCCAAATACACCCAAATACTTAGTAGCAGCATGTTCTTGTGGTAGTAAAGAATCAGAAACATAATAGATGTACTTCAATATAAAGAAAGGCTAAACAAATTCTGGCATGTGAATGTAATGTAGTATTACCTATTACATAACAGCAAACATGATGACTATAGAAAAGCATGGAAAGAGTTATACTATCTGATGCAGAATGAAGTAAGAAGTGAGAAAAGCCAAGAACACGATATACACAATGACTATAACAAAACGGAAATCATAACTACAAAACAAGATTAATATTGCAAAATTGCAAAGAAATAGCATGGTCCCTAAAAAGAGAAATCAGAAGATACCCTGACTCCACTCCTTTGAAGAAATGATGAGTCCATGGTTGTGGTTCAATACACATATTTTCAGATTTTTTTTTAATGTACTGATCAATTTTTCTGATTTTTTGTTTTTTCCTCTTTTTCTTAAAAAAAACAATCCTGTATGGGATAGGAGATGGGAAGGAGTATACTAGAACAACGTCTGGTGATTAAAGATAAAAAATTTTAATTTACTTTAACAGAGATAAAAATAATTTTTAAAAAGTTAAAATTATTTCATAAATGAAATGAGAGAATAGAGAGAAAAAAT
>CM053580.1:212524154-212558840 GCA_028627135.1 Pseudochirops cupreus
TTGCTTTGGGGCTCACTTTGGAAAGAGCTGTGTGATTTGGCCAGATGAGACTCTGGGAAGCCGTTGAGCCCGGCTTTGAAAACCCAGATGTTGGGGCTTCCCTCTCTGGTAACTGAATAGGTAACTGATGTGATGGTCAGACGGCTAGACGCCCGTCTGCTGATCTGTTTCTTTGTCTGCTTGTAACTTCTGCTTGTTAACTTGTGTTTTGTATTCTGTTTGCATTCTCTGAAGTTCAGGGTGCTGACTTTTTCCCCTGAACTAGGTAAATGATATGTGTTTGATTGATTAAAGTGAGACTGTTAACCCCTTTTGAGTTGCTTTCCTTTAGAAAAGCAGATCTAAGAACCTGTGCTAGCAGCCACCCTGGGTACGCCAGGGTGCTCGCTGATACACTCCCCAATATTCTATAACAGCGGCCTCAAAGCCACATGTAGCCCTCTAGATCTTCAAGTGTGGCTCTTTGATTGAATCCAAACTCTGAAGTTCCATGAAGTCTGGATTCAGTCAGAGGGCCACCCTTGAGGATGCAGAGGGCCACCCTTGAGGATGCAGAGGGCCGCCCTTGAGGATGCAGAGGGCCACCCTTGAGGATGCAGAGGGCCACCCTTGAGGATGCAGAGGGCCACCCTTGAGGATGCAGAGGGCCACATACATCCTCAAGGCTGGAGGTTACCCACCCCTGCTCTGGAAGATGGCATTTAGATTCACCTTGACCGTCTCCTACTTCCTTACCACAATCAAGATGAACGAAATTCAGAGTGCCTTGTTTATACATTCTACATTACTGCTTAAACTAAATAATTAGTTACCCACAACGAAAGAATACTATGAAGTCACAGCTGCAAATTGTAAATGGATCATATTCACTGGTTAGATTAAAAAATGAGCTTAAATCTTATCATAAACTGAATTCAAGATATATATAATCTGAATGCTATTAACTTAAAAGAGCCATCAAAAATTTCAATTGTTTAAGGTGCAGACAATAAATCCTGCATCTCATCACTGAAAATGTGACTCCAAAGCCTGAACTTCCCATGTATCTTTAAGATTAAAAATCAACAAAATGCTGAAGAATTCTGAGAAGCTACAGAAGTTCTACCTTAATAGTTTCAGCTGACTCAAAAAAAGTGAAACAAAAACTAAAAGGTAAAATTTTGCTCATGTAACTTGCTCAATAGAAAAAACAAACAAAATCCAACAGGAATTCTTTTCCCTTGAAAAACCCGGAAAAGCACATTAACAAAATCTAACATGCAGATCAAACTCAGGAGAATGACATAAACATAATCAATTAGATGATGGAAAACGAGAAAGTGACTTCCTAATTATAGGAGGATTAGTTATTGTGCTAATCAGCTATGAAATCTAACAACACAAAGATGAAAGTAGGAATTATCTACTGATTCCATTCATCAAAATTTGTCATTAAATTTCCATATGTTTCTAGATCTCCACAGAAATTTTGCAAATATCACATTAATTTTTTAAATAGTCCAATGTTAATAATATAGATTGGGAAGTGCTACGTCATTCCCACATAGGGAAATCAAGTTACATCAAAAGTTGGGTGCCCTCACCCAACAGCATTAATGTTCTTCGAACCTAATGTTACTGTTTTACACAGAAGAAAAACTACTTTTAAATCAGAAATGGGGAAGCTGATCCAAAACTACTACATGGATTCATCAGAGTCCCAATAAGCATGTGCCAAGAGGTACCATACTCACCTATTTGTGACTCTTATTTACAAAAATGCAATACAATTTTAAGTATTTTGTAGTAATATCCTAAAACACCTGAGAAAGAAATGTTATTCCATTCTCTCTTTTTCAGTTTTGTCACTCTGTTTTCTATATGTCTGTATATTACTCTATAGGTAGATCCATGTCTTTCTGAATTTCCATATATCTGCCTGAGAAATCATTTGCTATCAGAAACCTGGGAAACAATTTTTACAGTGTCTCTGATAAAGGCCTCATTTCTCAAATATATAAATGAGTCAAATATATAATACTAGTCATTCTCCAAATGATAAATGGTCAAAGGATATACATGAACAGTTTACAGATGAAGAAATCAAAGCTATCTGCAGTCATATGAAAAAATGCTCTCAATCACTGTTGATTAGAGAAATGCAAATTAGAGCAACTCTAAGGTAGTTTACACCTATCAGACTGGCTAATCTGACAGAAAAGGAAAATGATAAATGTTGGAGAAGATGTGGGAAAATAGGGACCCTAATGCATTGTTGGTGAAATCGTGAACTAATCCAATCATTCTGGAGAGCAATTTGAAACTATGCCCAAAGGGCAATCAAACTGTGCATACCCTTTGATCTAGTAATACCACCACTAGGTCTACGTCCCAAAGAGATCATAAAAAAGGGAGAAGGACCCATATGTACAAAAATATTTATGACAGCTCTTTTCATGGTGGCCAAGAATTGGAAATTGAGGGGATGCTCATCAATAGAGGAATGACTGAACAAGTTGTGGTATGTGAACGTAATGTGCTATAAGAAATGATGATGATGAGGATTTCAGAAAACCCTGGAAAGATTTATACAAACTGATGCTCAGTGAAGTGAGCAGAACCAGGAGAACATTGTACACAGTAACAGTAACATTGTGAAATGATCAACCATGATTGACCTAGCTCTTCTCAGCAATACAATGAATGAGCCAAGAGAATTCCAAAAGACTCATGACAGAAAATGATACATCCCTATCTGGAGAAAGAACTGATGGGAGTCTGAACACAGATCAAAGTCTACTATTTTCACATTTTGGAGGCTTTTTGTTTTTTTTTCCCTTTTGTTCTGTTTCTGCTTTGACAATGTGACTGATATAGAAGTCTATTTTACATTACTGCATATGTATGACCTATATCAGATTGCTTGCCATCTTGGGGGGGTGGGGTGGAGGGAAAATCTGGAATGTTGAAGCTTGTCTTTACATATAATTGAAAAAAAATAAAACAGTATCAGAATATAAAAAAAAATTGTTTGCTACACATTCCATCTCCCCACTTTCCTCTCTCTCCGTTTCTTCCTATCACTACCAAAACAAAATACAGAAAGTATATTAATTGTTGTTAATTTTTTTTTATTTCCTGCTCTTAATTTAAGAACAGCTTATTGGAATATTTTATATATGTCTCTCTGCCAACTTTCAAAGATTTGTGTCCTTCTACTTTATATATGTTCTTTTTTTTCTTCTTATGGATTGGCAGAAAACATTTCCCACCCTCTTTTTCTATAGCAATGGATGTTTAGTATAAGAAATTATCTCAAACTAGTATTCAGTCAGTCCCACTGAGTTGGAAACAAATTATTTCTTCATCAAAGAGATTTTTTTTCTCATCTTGGTAGATTTTGTATGCTGATGATTTATTTTTCCTATTTTAGGAAGCTTCAATGCTGGTTTCCTCCAAAGACGTGTAGGTAGCCAGCATGAGGACTACATGTTCAAACAAAGTATTCATCTTACAAGAGTACAGTTCTCATCGCCACTGACGTATGGTCCAGGCAAGAAAATGGGAACTTTTCCAAATGTAAGTTGGGATAAGTCATAAATTATTTAGTAAACAGAATTCACACTACCTTCAAGGCTTGCTGTAATATCTGTGTATCATTGATGCCTGTGATTTCTCTCAGCTGATTCAAAAATGTTTGCTGGTGCTAGAAAGTAAAAAAGAGAGATGATTCATCATTAAGGAGTTTCCTGAAAACTTCAATGGCAACAAAATAAACAATGACTAAAACGATTCAAAATTTACTTTTATTCACTGCATTCCTTTGCAAACATGAGACGTGTTCAAATTCCTTCCATCCTGTATTACTTCTTTAGGTCGCTAAATTCCCACTGATTTTAAAGAGAATTCAATGAAATCAAGATGGTTCAAGGTTTAGTGTGGGAATCTAACATCGTACTGGTATAACACAGAACCATTTTAATCTCTCTTAAACATTATATATACATTGCTAATGCCATAATTAAAGGAGTATAATAAAATCCAAACAAGTTTGTTCATTTTAAAATTTAATTTAAATTCAATTTAAAATACCATCACAGCTCAAGGCCTTTAAAACAACAACAAATTTCCTGTAGAAAGGAACTAATATCAACCAGTCATCTGAATGAACTATCTTTGTGCCCCTAACAGACTGGAAAGACAAAAATACTTTGACTTTTATGGATATCAATTACTTTCCATTTTAATGAAACATGCACTCCTTTGTGAGGCTTCGCTTCGTGAAAAACAAAACTGATAGCGCTAAATTCAGTCATTAGCAAAATCAGCTAACTCTGAATCATATTTATTTTCCTATTAAAATATCGCTAAACACGTCAAAAAAAGAGTCAAAGGAAAAAAGATCTAACTCCTTGATTCTAACTGGCTTCAATTTAAAACCGCTAATAACAGAAAAACTAGGTCTTTTCACTGATTCTATGTCTTTTAAAAAAATTCATTTGCTTACTAAGGTTCCATTGAAATTAAATGAGTATTGAAATGAGGGCCACTAATGATTAGTTTTAATGATACTCATGTTAAGATACAGAGAATACTAGAACCCAGAAATTATCGGAGTTGAGACAATGAAGTAAAGATACAAATAAATTAATCTGTTTGCTTACGTTAGAGAAAGTGAAGGAAAACAAGAGGACAGAAAAAGGATGGTCAGACGAAGGAAAATCAGGCATGAACAACGTGTGTGCTTATCTGCATTCTCGATAAACTTCAGAAGCACATACACTATATAGGCTTTTATTCAGTCTCATACCAACTATTAGAAGTTAATGTAAAAGCATACCAGGTAAGAATAATAAATTTTCACATTCTTCCCTCAAATATCTAAGTGGAAAAATAGATCAGTTTCCTTGAAACAGTAAAGAATAGCAGCATGATGCACATGCCTCTTTACCTGGTACAGCGACTCAGCAGGAGGAATTTCAGCCACTTCTTTCCTGCCACCCCTACCCATAACAGCTTAACTTCTTAAATTAAAAAAAAACATTTTGAACATTCCTATAATCACGGGTATATGTTATATCAGTCTGTCAATGATACAAACTAAAACATAAAACTGTTCTGCAATTTTAAAACATTAGTGGGGGGGAAGACCTTCATAAAAGAGTAAGTAACAAACACTCTTGCTCGAAAGGTAATTTCTAAAGCTTTTTTTGAAAAACTAAACCATAGGAGCAGCCAGGTGGTGCAGAGCACCAGCCCTGGAGTCAGGAGGACCTGAGTTCAAATCCAGCCTCAGACACGACACACTTGCTAGCTCTGCGACCTTGGGCAAGTCACTTGACTCCAACTGCCCTCCAAAAAGCAAAAATAAAAATAAAGACCCAAACAACTAAACCACCTCCTCACCTCTAGTGATAAAGAAAGAATTTTTTGATCAAAAGGTTTTTTTTGCTGATCAATTTAAAATTCTTAAGTGGAAGAAAGCAATCTCCAAAGACCAATAACGAAATTTCTAGAGACAAGGAAAGCCCCGGCGTGACTGGGAGTAAAGGCACTTTGTGAAGCAGAAGGAAGAACCGTATTAAAGACTGTACTGCGGCGTCCATAAAAGGCTGACGGAAGAAAAAGACTTCGTTAAAGGGGGCAGAGGAGTGCGCCGCTGTTTCCCTCACGTCTCCGTGTTCCAAGAGGCGTCACGGCGAAACGTCAAGAACGCAGCCTGTTAGCCAGAGATCGCGGCTGCTGTTGTCCAGGGGCACGCAACACTCTGCGCACTCGTGGGCCACGCTCTCCGTGGGGTTTTCTTGGCAAAGGTGCCAGGCGCGGTTTGCCCTTGCTCCTCCACATTAAGGCAGACAGAGGCGAAGCGGCTTTGGGCAGGGTCACGCAGCTAGTAAGTGTGTCCTCCTGACTCCAAAGCCAAGCCTCCATCCGCTATTCATCTAGTTGCCCTTTTTATCTGGAGAAGCCGTACTTCTGACAAAGTCAGTCACTAGCCCCTCTGTTTCCTAAATCTAAGATGAGATGCTAAACTGGGGGTCTTCCAAGATCCCACCGAGCTCTAAGTCTACCAGCTCATAGAATCAATAGACAATAATACCGTTTCCTGAAAAAAATCGCCAAGTCAATGAACGAGCACTTATTGATTGAGCGCTTACTCTATGCTGGGGATTCAAAGGAAGGCAGTCAGTCCCTTTCCTAAAGGATTCGTTTATATTCTAATGAGGGGGAAAATTAAATACACACACACACACACACACACACACACATACACACACACAGATGTACATTCAAGATAAACACAGAACAAATGAAACACAATCTCAGAAGGAAGGCACTGGCAGTGAGGGAGACCAGAAAAAGTGCGCTGCAGATGGTGAGCTGACCAAAGTCTCGAAGACAGGCCGGAAGCAGAGGGAAGGTGGGGAAATGGATTGTCACCAGCGAGGAGTCCAGTGCCGTGAGACAGGAGAGTGCCCAGAAGAAAGTGAAGTGTAAGGATTGTCACGGTGGAAAGGTAACAAGTGGTCAAGCTGTGAAGGGCTTTAAGTGCTTGCCGGAATAGGGAGCCACGGGACTTTACCCAATGGGAGAAGTAACACTGCTACATCTGCCCTTTAAAAACAGTCGTTTTTGGCAGACGCACGTGGAAGGTGGATTAGACCGGAGAAAATGTTTGAAACAAAGACAATAAAAATTGTTAGGTACTTTTGATCACCGATATCACTTGTAAATAACTACTCACAGCAGCAGCCACACCCGTAAACAAATAAGTATAAACATACACAGGCCAAAGGCCAACATAAATATTTTTTAACCATTTATTATTTAGTTCTCCATTAGTATAAAATATCCAAAGGGGTCCTGATGTTAGGAATGAATACCGAAAGATGACTGACTGAACATTAAAATGAGTCAATAAATAACCATTTTAAAATAATTTTTAAAAGTTTATGGGATAAAACCAGCAATTCCATAACGCAAAAACAATAAAAAAAATGACTGGATGGGAAACTGAAAATTGTGTACAACTTATTATTTTATGGACATATTTAATAGATTTATTCATTTATAAGAAGCCTACTGCATGGCAGACACTATGCCAAGCTGCTGTTGTGTGTCCTTCATTCGTGAGGAGAAGCAATGACATCAAGAAGGTGATGTGCTGACTTGTAAGTGAATTGGATTTAAGTGAGGCAGCACTGTACAAGTGGATTTAAGTGAGGTAGCACTGTGCAAGAAGATTTAAGTGAGGCAGCACTGTGCAAGCGGATTTAAGTGAGGCAGCACTCCCTCCTCTGAGGTCATCTGAGTCTAGTTGCAACACACAGATCAGGACAGCTGGAGATGACCGCAGATGCAGGCGGAGATCTTTGCCTTTTTAAGCTGAGGTCTTTCCCAGGGCTCATTTTGTCTGAGGCAACTCCTATTCAGCACTGGTGATACAAAGAATGGATAAAGACAATTCCAACCCTGGAGAAGCTCAGAATCTAAGGAGCTGAGACGGCTCGCAGCTAACTCGGTACAAAAAGTTATATTCAATACAAACAGGAGATAATCAATGGAGAGAAAGTACTGAAGTTAAGAAGTATTTGGACGAGCTTCCTTAGTTGGAACTTGAAAAAAGCTAAGGAAGCCAGAAGGCAGAAATGAAGAAAGAGAGCATTCCATGTAGGACCAGAGCATGAAAATGCCCAAAGTTGAACGTGGTTGAGCCATACCAGAACTTAAATTGTATTATAAAGCAGCAATCATCAAAACTATTTGGTTCTAGCTAAGAAACAGAGTGGCAGATCAGTGGAAGAAGTAGTGATTACAGTAAGCTACTGTTTGATAAACCCGAAGACTTCAGCTTCTGGGATAAGAACTCACTATCTGACAAAAACTGTTGGGAAAACTGGAAAATAGTATGGCATAAACTAGGCATAGACCAATGTCTTATACCCTATACTAAGATAAAGCCAAAATGGGTACATGATTTAGAAATAAAGGCTGATACTATAAACAAACTGGGAGAGCAAGGAATAGTTTACCTGTCAGATTTATGGAAAAGGGAAGAATTTATGACCAAACAAGAGACAGAGAACACTAGGAAATGCAAAATGGATGATTTTGATTACAATAAATTGGAAAGTGTTTACGCAAAGAAAGTCAATGCAACCGAGATTAGAAAGGAAGCAGAAAACTGGTATCTCTGACAAAGGCCACATTTCTAAAACCTATAGAGAACTGAGTCAAATTTATAAGAATAGAAGTCATTCCTCAATCGATAAATGGTCAAAGAATACAAACAGGCAGTTTTCAGATGAAGAAATTAAAGCTCATCTATAGTCATATGAAAAAATGCTCTAAATCACTGCTGATTAGAGAAACGCAAATCAAAAGAACTCTGAGGTACCATATCACATCTATCAGATTAGCTAACACAACAAAACAGGAAAATGATAAATGCTGGAGAAGATGTGGGAAAACTGGAACACTAATGCATTGTTGGTGGAGTTGTGAACTGATCCAATCATTCTGGAGAGCAATTTAGAACTATGCCCAAAGGGCTATAAAAATGTGCATTCCCTCTGACCCAGCAATACCACTTACCTCTAGGCCTAGATCCCAAAGAGATCACAAAAACTCCTGATGAACAGGCAGACTTCAGAAAAACCTGGAAAGACTTACATGAACTGATTCTGAGTGACATAAGCAGAACCAAAAGAACATTTTACACAGTAACAGCAACACTAAATGATGACTAATGTTGACAGACTTATCTCTGCTTAGCAATGCAAGGATCTAAGACAACTCCAAATAACTCATGATGGAAATGCTATTCACATCCAGCGAAAGAACTATGGAGTCTAAATGTAGATCAAAGCATACTATTTTTGCGCTCTCTTATGCTCTCTCTCTCTTTGCTTGTTCCTTTTTTTTAGTGGTTTTTTCCCATTTGTTCTAATTCTTCTTCACAACATACCCAATGTGAAAATGTTTAATATGCATGTATATGTAGAACCTGTATTATACTCCACACCATCTTGGGGGGCGGGGGGGGGAAAGGGATGGGGGGGAAATTTGGAACTCAAAATCTTATGGAAGTGAATGGTGAAAACTAAAAATAAATTAATTTTTAAAAAAAAGAAAAAGAGAAAATGCCCCAAGTCTGGACATAGAGTGTCTTGTTCTGGAACAGCAAAGAGACCATTATCACTGGATTAAAGTATGTGGATAAGGGGGACTAGAAAATAGAAGACTGTTTGGGAATGGGGTGTGGGGGGAAGATGGAGGGGAATTGCTTATGAAACACTCTGAATGTCAAATAGGATTTTACATTTGATCTTCGAAGTGATAGAGAACCACAGGACTTTATTTGGGAGGTGGGGGAAGGACATGGGTGGACCTGCACTTTAGGAAAATCAATCTGGCAGCTGAGTAGAGGATGAATTGTAATGGAGGAGATCTGTGGCAGACTGACCAGCAAGTTACTGTAATAGCTCAGGAGTGAAGAGATAATAGGTTTGTAGCAGAGTCAGGGCAGGACAAAGAAAAATACTTATTCAAGAAAGAGTTCAAAGCTGCAATGGACAGTCCTTGGCAAAAGGCTAGATATGGCAGGTAAGAGATAGTGAGGAGGTGAGTATGACAGCAAGGTTGCAAGCCTGAGGGACGTGGAAGATGGTGGTACCCTCAAAAGTAAAAGGGAAAATTTGGAAGGGAGAGGTTTTAGAGGAAAAGATGAGTTCGGTTTTAGAAATGTTGAGTTTAAGGCTGCAGGACATCTAGTTCAAGACGTCTAATACCAGTGGGAAATGTAAAACTGGAGGTCAGCAAAGAGTTTAAGGTAGGAGAGGCAGATTTAAGAATCATCACTATAGAAGTAATCATTTAATCCATGGGAGTTTGTAAGATCACCAAGTGAAAAAGTATAACAGTATAATCACCAGGTGAAATACCATAACCTACAGTTAGAAGGAGTGACCTAGATTAAGATCCAGCAAAGGAGACTAAGAAGCCATATTACTGGTAGGAAAACCAGAAGAGAATCCAGAAAGAAGAGAATATCAAGAAATGACTTAATGACAGCATCAGAGGCTACAGAGAGGTCAAGAAGGAAGAGGACTGAAAAGGTCATTGGATGGGCAATTAAGAGATGATTGGCAATTTTGGAAAAAGTAGTTTTGGCTGAATTATAAGGTAAGAAAACCCAAACTACAGAGAGTTAAGAGAATGAGAGGAGAGAAAGTAGACACCAACTGCAGATGGTCTTCTCAAGAAATTTAGCTACAAAACACAGAAAAGATATGAGATGGTACTTAGAAAGAGTGGTCAGATCAAATGAGGGTTTTTGAGGATGAGGGAGACTTAAAATTGTGTTTACAAACAATGGGGAGATAGCCAGTAGTCAAGGAGAAATTGAAGCGAGGCCAACTGCTAGAGGGTAATCGCTCTTGCTTTAACCCGCCTGGATCTGGATCACGTCTTAGTGGTGGTCCTGGGTATGTGGCCAAAGTGCCAGAGCTTATGGGGGCTATAGAGAGGGCACCCAATTAACAGCTCTGGCAGCTGCTAAAATCCCAGCAATTTGGGACACAGGTCTCTCCACTCTGGAAGCAGAGTTCTACTGTGGCAAAGAGCACAAAAGTCAAGTAACTGGCTGGCAAGATGAACAAGCAGAGGAAGCATAATCAGACCACAGAATCCTTTTTGGGGGACAAAAAGGATCAAAGCATGGAACTGGAGGAGGACAATGAAGCCAGAACTCCTGCATCAAAAGCTTCCAAGAAAAATATGAACTGGTCACAGGCCATGGAGGAGCTCAAGAAGGATTTTAAAAATCAAGTAAGAGAAGTAGAAAAAAAAACCGGGAAGAGAAATGAGAATGATGCAAGAAAATCATGAAAAATGAGTCAACAGCCTACTAAAGGAGCCCCAAAAAATACTATAGAAAATAACACCTTAAAAAGTAGACTAACTCAAATGGCAAAAGAGGCCCAAAAAGCCAATGAAGAGAAGAATGCCTTAAGAAGTCGAATTTGCCAGATGGTAAAGGAATTTCAAAAACTCACTGAAGAGAGTAATTCCTTCAAAATTAGATTGGAGCAACTAGAAGCTAATGACTTCATGAGAAATCAAGATACTATTAAACAAATCCAAACAAATGAAAAAGTAGAAGGCAATGTGAAATATCTCATTGGAAAAACCACTGACCTGGAAAATAGATCCAGGAGAGATCATTTTAAAATTATTGGGCTACCTGAAAGCCATGATCAAAAAATGAACCTAGAAATCATCCTTCAAGAATTTCTCCAGGAAAACTGCCCTGATATTCTAGAACCAGAGGGCAAAATAGAAATTTAAAGAATTCACCAATCACCTCTTGAAAAAGATCCCCAAAACAAAACTCCTAGAAATATCATAGCCAAACTTCAGAATTCTCAGGTAAAGGAGAAAATATTACAAGCAGGCAGGAAGGAAAAATTTTACTATTGTGGAAACACAATCAGGATAACACAAGATCTAGCAGCTTCTACATTAAGGGTTTGAAGGGCTTGGAAGATGATATTCCAGATGTCAAAGGAGCTAGGATTAAAACCAAGACTCTCCTACTCAGCAAAACTGAGTATAATGCTTCAGGTAAAAATATGGTCATTCAATGAAATAGAGGACTTCCAGGCATTCTTGATGAAAAAACCAGAGTTGAACAGAAAATCAGACTTTCAAACACAAGAAGCAAGGAAGCATGAGGAGGTAAACAGGGAAAAGAAATCATAAGGAATTTATTAAAGCTGAACTACTTATATTCTTACATGGAAAAAAACTATTTACATTCTTACTTATGTATGTATGTATAGGGAGGGTGTATATATGTATAAACACATATGTGAGTGTGTGCATATGTGTGTACATGTATACACAGAGGGCACAGAATGGGTTGAATATGAAGGGATGATATCTTAAAAATAAAATTAAGAGGTGAGAGAGGAATATATTGGGAGAAGGAGAAAGGGGTAAATTATCTCCTATAAAAGAGGCAAGAGAGAACTATTAGAATGGAGTGGAAGAGCAGGAAGGTGAAAGGGAATGAGACAACCTTACTCTCATTGAATTTGGCTTAAGGAGGGAATAACACACATACTCATTTGGTATCTTACCCTACAGGAAAATAAGGAGGAAGAGGATAAGAGGGGGAATGATAGAAGGGAGGGCAGATGGGGGAGAAGGTAGTTAGAACCACACACTTTTGAAAAGGGACAGGGTCAAAGTGGAAAATAGAATAATTAGGGGGTGG
This sequence comes from Pseudochirops cupreus, assembly GCA_028627135.1. Taxonomy (NCBI): domain Eukaryota; kingdom Metazoa; phylum Chordata; class Mammalia; order Diprotodontia; family Pseudocheiridae; genus Pseudochirops; species Pseudochirops cupreus. The sequence goes on from CM053580.1 coordinate 212,536,414, forward strand.
GATAGGATGGAGGGAAATATAATCTTTCACAATATAACTACTATGTCTTGTGCAACTACACATGTACAACCTATATTAAATTGCCTGTCTTTGGGGGGGGTGAGGAGGGAAGAAGGGAAAGAATCTGGAAATCAAAGTTTCAAAAAACAAATGTTAATGCATGTTAGTTGCAATTGGGAAATAAGATATACAGGCACTGGGGTACAGAGGTCCATCTTGTCCTACTAGAAAGTTGGGGGTGATGGGGGAGGATATGAGAGAAAGAACAGATTGGAGGAAGGGGCATTCAGTAGGCTCGCTATTTCGGGGTGGGGGTGGGGGAGAGACAGGGAGAAAAGTTTTTAAGTCAAAATCTTGTGGAAATGAATGGTGAAAGCTAAATATAATTTTTTTAAAAAAAGATAAAAAAAAAAGAATATCAAGAGCTATCAAACGGAAGAAGCATTTAGACGGCCTCCACGTGGTCCCAATCAGGGTTAACGTCGGAAGCGGTGGATACTCATTTTTGCAGAAACTCAGTTTGAGTCTCAACAAATGCAAAGACTTCCTAACTATTGGTGGGGATGAGCGAATTCAGAAGATACTCGGATCCCCATCTCTGAATGAATGACCACTTGTCAGAGATGCGACAGAAGAGATTCCTGTTCAGTGACAGATCTGAGTTTTATGACGTCTGAAATCCCCTCCAACTCTAAGATTCTGTGATGTAGTTTTTTCTAACATGCAAACACTTCCAGGGTGCTAAAGACACTATAAAAGGTTTTTTTGTCCTTTTTGTTTCTCTTTTCATTAGCAGACACTGAAAATGAGAAAAAAAAATCTTAATACAAGTGTATTTCTTAAATTTAACGTTAAAGAAATCACAAGTTTACTTCAAAATTAAGAATACTTTTTCTAAAAAGAAAAGATTCACCTGTCCTGGAGCTCCCCTTTCAGGCTACTCCATGGTAAGATGGTTCATTCATCCGGCTGTTTTGCTAGAATCTGTAATTATACGAGGGTGGGGAATTGCCCTGGTGAAACGTACATTGATGCAGGTCCCAAAGACTCGAAGAGCAGAGACCGGGTTTGAGCTCGGGTCCTCTTGACTCCTAGATCAATCTTCTAGCCATTGCCTCCACGGCCTTTCATTTCATACTGCTTCCAAATTTAAGGTGTTTTTTTTTCTAATTTACAAGAAAGACTTCGACTTTTTATATACAAACATGTTTGTAACACATACAAACATAAAAAGAAGTGAGTAAAGTGTAAAGACAAGAGTGGAGCTGTCTTCCTTTCTCAGTCTCATCTCACGTCCTTCTAATCTTCACAGGTAAGATCAAAAACTGTCCACAGCTGGTTAGAAGCACAGATGTTCCATCGCTACAGGTCTCGTTCAACCCTTCCCTGGGGTGTGAAGATGATTCTCCAAGACTGTGCCCGTCCAGCACCAGCGCCTATAAAGCCAGGAGGGGGAAAGCACAGCACAATCGTAACTCTGCTAACACCACCAGCGGAAGCTTGTTTCTACGGCCTGGAGCTGGGTCCAGGAGCCAAGCTAGGGAGAAGACCTTTGGCCAACAAGGGCAGGTTCATTTGCACTGATCCCACACGTTTAAGTAACAAGAAAATCCAACTAAAGGCAGACAGATCCCAGGTGATAAAAGTGATGTGAGTCCTACAGCTACAAAGATCCCAGACGTATCCACAGTAAGCTGGACTTAATGGGCACGCTAAGCAAAATAAAAAGAAACAAAGAGCAGTTAAGCAGGGAAGTGGCGGGTAGAAACGAGGCGTTCGTTAAGCTCCTGCTCCGCACCAAACCTGCCCCAAACGCTTCACACAGGTTACCCGCTTCCACTCAAACAGCCCCGGAAGGAGCGCGCTGTTACTGCTGCAGCTGAGGAAACTCAAGCAAGCAGAGGAGAAGCGCCTCGTCCCCGGGGGTCACCCACACGCGGCTGGACCACAACTGGACGACACATCTCCGCTTTCTGGCTCCAGACCCAACGCTGTATCCGCTGCGCCGTCCAGCTGCCGCTGCCTCTTCATCAAGGCGGCCAGTGCTTTATCTGCTTAGTGCCAGCTCCCGGTCTGATTTACCAGGTTAATGGCGTCTCTGCTTTCAATGTTATCAATCTCTACTTTGATTTTCGGGAAGTACATTCCCCTGTTTCACTGAGGAATTTAATTTCTTTTCTAGTTGTTTTAACTGTATGCGTAATTCACTGAGCTAATCCCTCTTTTTGGATTTATTAATTTTTTTCTTTTTTTTGGAGGGGGGAGGGCAGGGCCATTGGGGTTAAGTGACTTGTCCAAAGTCACACAGCTGGTAAGTGTTACGTGTCTGAGGCTGCATTTGAACTCAGGTTCTCCTGACTCCAGGGCGGTGCTCTATTCACTGCCCCACCTAGCCACCTTGATGCACGCACTTAGTAACAACTTTAATCAGTTGGGGGAATGGCTGAACATCAACTGGGGAATGGTTGAACAAGCTGTGGTACATGGATGGAACAGAATACTACTGTGCTGTAAGAAATGATGAGCAGGTGAACTTCAGAAAAACCTGGAAAGACTTAGATGAACTGATGCTGAGTGAAGTGAGCAGAACCAGGCTCTTACACAGTAAGAGCCACATCATGTGATGACTGACTTTGAGAGACTTAGTTCTTCTCAGCAACAAGCAAAACAACTCCAAAAACATTTGTGACAGAAAATGCCGTCCAGAGAAAGAAACATGGGATCTGAATGCAGATCAAAGCACACCATTTGCTCTTTTTTGTTTTTTCTTTTTCGTTTTTCCCATTCGTTCTAATTCTTCTATACAACATGACTAATGTGAAAATATGTTTAATAAGAATGTATATGTAGAGCCTATGTTGGATGGCATACCATCTTGGGGAGGGGGAGAAAATTTAAAACATGGAAGTGAATATTGAAAACTAAAACTAAATACATTAACTGACTAAAAAAAGAAAAAGCACTTTAGTATCATTGCCAAGAAAACATTATGGACAATATGTACGGACCATGGATGGTCATGAAGAGTCAGATACAGCTGAATAATTGAACAACCACAAAACAACAATTTGATTAAAAATTAGAAAGAACATGAAACAATCAGCATCAAAAATTTGAAAAGGATGAATTTACAATAAATGATAATAAAATTAAAGCAATTATTAAGGGGTATTTCAACCAACTGTGTGCCAATAAAACCAACAACCTAAAAATGAAAGAGATAAATATTTACAAAAATTTAAACTTCCCAGATTAACAGAAGAGGAAATAGAATACTTAAATAACCCTATCTTAAAAAAAAAGAAAAAAACTGAACAAGTCATAAATGAGTTCCCCAAGAGGTATAATCCAGGACCAGACGGATTTACAAGCAACTTCTACAAAACATTTAAAGAACAATTAATTCAAGTAAACTCCTTTTAAAAATAAGTAAAGGAGTGCTATCAAATTCCTTCTATGACACAAATATGGTTCTGATAGCTAAACCAGGGAGAGCAAAAACAGAGAAAGAAAACTATAGAACAATCTTTCTAATAAATATTGATGAAAAAATGTAAGTATAATCAAGGAAATTAAAGCAATATATCACAAAGATTACAAACTATGACTAGGTTGGATTTATGCTATGAACAAAGGTCGGGTTCAACATTAGGAAAACTCTAAGCATAACTGATCGTATTAATAACAAAAAGCAACAAAAATCATACGATTATATCAAAAGATACAGAAAAAGCTTTTTACAAAATACAATACCCATCCCTATGAAAGACACTAGAAAGTACAGGAATAAATGGAGCTTTTCTTAAACTGATAAGTAGCATCTATCTAAAACCAAGACCATGTTTTATTTGCAATGGAGAAAATTTTCCAAAAAGATTAGGAGTAAAGGAAGAATGACCAATATAACCATTATTGTTCAGTCTTGTACTAGAAATGCCAGTGACAGCAAACAGAAAAGAAAATGAAACTGAAGAAATAAGCACAGGCAATAAAGAAACGAAACTATCCACTTTTGTAGATGATATGATGATTTGCTTAGAGAACCCTAGAAAGTCAACTAAAAAACTAGCTGAAACAATTAACAACTTCAGCAAAGTTGCAGGATACAAAATAAACCCTTACAAATGATCAGCATTTCTATATATTACAAATAAAATCTAGCAGGAAAAGAAAGAAACAGAAACTCCATTTAAAATGAGCACAGACAGTATAAAATACTTGGGAGTCTACCTGCTAAGACACACAAAGGAAGTATATAAACAAAATTATAAAATGCTGTTCACATATAAATACAGAACTAAATAATTTGAGAAATAGCAACTGCTCCTTGATGGGCTGCATCAAGACGATAAAGATGACAATACTCTCTAAAATTATTTACTTAATCAGTGCCATAACAATCAACCTACCAAAAAATTACTATATAAAGCTAGAAAAAATAGTAACAAAATTCATCAGGAGGATCAAAAGGTCAAGAATATCGAGAGAATCACCACCACCAACAAAAAGTAAACAAACGAGGCTGAGTAATATCAGGTCTCATGTCACATTACAAAGCAACAATCATCGAACTATATGATGCTACGTAAGAAATGAATTGATAAAGCACCTAAAACACCGCAGCAAACAAACAACAAGCTTGCTGTTCAGTCGTTTGAGCTGTGTCCAAATCTTCAGGGCTCCTTTGAAGTTTCCTTGGCAAAGATATTAGGTGGTTTGTCATTTCCTTCTCCTGCTCATTTTACAGATGAAAAAACTAAGCCAAGCAGGATTCAGTGACTTTCCCAGGCACACACAGTTATCAAGTGTCTGAGGTCATACTGAACACAGGTCTTCCTGATTCTAGGCTGGAGGCTCCATCCACTGTACCATCTTGCTGCCCAAAGATCCAAACCACTGGGGCTAGAACTCACTATCTTACAAAAAACTGCTTGGGAATCCTGGAAAGTAGTTTGACAGACACTAGGCAATAGAACATCTCACACTGTGTACCAAGATAAGCTCAAACTGGGTATGTGATTTAAACATATAGCAAATTAGGGGAGCATGGAAAAAATTGCCTGTCATATACTTTAGGGATAGGGAAAGAGTTGATGACCAAATAAGAGACAGAGGTTCATAGGAGATTAAATGGATAGTGTTGATTACATAAAATTTAAGAGTTTTTACTGCCAAAATTACAAGAAAAAAAAACTTAGGGAAAAAAACTTTATAGCAAATTTCTCTGATAAAAGTCTCATTTCTTAATTATATAGGGAACTGAGCCAAATTTATAAAAATAGGAGCCATTACCCAATTGATAAATGGTCAAAGGACATGAAGAGGTAGTTTTCAGAGTAAGAAATCAAAGCTATCAATAATCATATGTAATAATGCTCTAGATCACTAATAATTAGAAAATCTCATACCCATCAGATTGGCCAAGATGACCGAAAAGGAAAATGATGAATACTGTAGGAGCATGCAAGAAAAATAGGTCAAATAATCACAATTTGCGACTACATCCAAAGGACTAAAAACCTGTGCTTACCTTCTGACCCAGCAATAGGTGAAAGGTTTTTACCCAAGGGGATTAAAGAAAAAGGAAAAAGATCCACATACAAAAACATTTATAGAAACTCTTTTTGCTGTGAGAAAGAACTGTAAACTGAAGGGATGCCCATAAATTGGGGAATACCGCAATTTATGGTATATGGTTTATCAACATGATGGAATAATATTGTGCTATAACAAATGGTTTCAAAAAGTCTAAAAATTTATATGAACTAAAGCAAAGTGAAGGGAGCAGAATCAGAAGAACAATATACACAGTAACAACAAGACCGTAAAGATAATCATCCATGTGGAAGAACAAAAGTTCCAGAACATCAAAGGAATTAATGAAAAGAAATGCTGGGAAAGGTGGTATAACCAGACCAGATCTTAAATTGTATTATAAAGCCACAGTCATCAAAACCACTTGGTTGTGGCTGAGAAGCAGAGGGGTGGATCAGTGGAATAGGTTAGGTACACAAGACTCAGTAGTCAATGACTATAGTAATCTACTGTTTGATAAACCCAAAGACTCCAGCTTCTGTGACAAGAACTCACTATTTGAGAAAAACTGCTGGGAAAACTGGAAAACAGTATGGCAGAAACTGGGCACAGACCAATTTATGACACCCTATACCAAAATAAAGTCCAAATGGGTACACAATTTAGATATAAAGGCTGATACTATAAACAAAGTAGGGGAGGGAAGTAATAGTTTATCTGTCAGATTTATGGACAACGGAGGAATTTACAACCAAACAAGAGACAGAGAACATTATGAAGTGCAAAATGGACAATTTTGATTGCATTAAGTTGAAAAGGTTTTGCACAAAGCCAATGCAACCAAGATTAGAAGGGAAGCAGAAAACTGGAAAACAATTTTTACAACTAGTGTCTCTGATAAAGGCCTCATTTATAAAACAGATAGAATACAAGTCATTCCCCAAAAGATAAAAGGTCAAAGGATATGAGCAGTTTTCAGAGGAAGAAATCAAAGCAATCTATAGTCATATGAAAAAAATGCTCTAAATCACTATTTATTAGAGAGATGCAAATCAAAACAACTCTGGCACCACATCACATCTATCAGATGGGCTAACATGACAAAACAGGAAAATGGTAAATGCTGGAGAGGATGTGGGACAGTTGGAACACTGATTCATTGTTGGTGGAGTTGTGAACTGATACAACCATTCAGTAGAGCAATTTGGAACAATGCCCAAAGGGCCACAAAAATGTGCATGCTCTTTGACCCAGCAATACTACTTCTAGGGCTGTCTCCCAAAGAGATCATAAAAATGGGAAAAGGACCCACATATACAAAAATATTTATATAGCAGCTCTTTTTGTGGTGGTCAAGAACTGGAAATTGAGGGAATGCTCATCAATTGGGCAATGGCTGAACAAGTTGTAGTATATGAAAATAATGGAATACTATTGTGTTATAAGAAATGATGAACAGGTGGACTTCAGAAAAATCCTGCAAATACTTATATGAACTGATTGATGCTGAGTGAAGTGAGCAGAACCAGGAGAATATGGTTCACAGAAACAGCCACAGTGTGAGGTGACTGATTTTGATAGTTGGCCCTTCTCAGCAATGCAAGTACCTGTGAAACAATTCCAAAGGACTCATGATGGTAAATGCCATCCACATGCAGAGAAAGAGCTTTGGGGTCTGAATGCAGATGGAAGCAGACTATCTTCTTTTCTATTTTGTTTTGTTTTTTTCCTTTCTCATGGTCTCTCCTATGTGTTATAATTCTTCTCTGCAACATGACTAATGTAAAATTGTGTTTAATAGGAATGTATGTGTAGAGTCATATCACATGGCATGTCATCTTGTGGAAAGAAAAAATTTAAAATTTACGGAAGTGAATGGTGAAAAATAAAAATAAATTAATAAATGTTTTAAAAAAGAAAAGTTTTTGCACAAACAAGGCCAATGCCACAAAAATCAGAAGGGAACCAGAAAACTGGGAAATAATTTTACAACCAATGTCTCTAATAAAGGCTTCATTTCTAAAATCTATAGAGAACTGAGTTAAATTTATAAGAATGCAAGTCACTCCCCACTTGATAAATGATCAAAGGAGATGAATAGGCAGTTTTGAGAGGAAGAAATTGAAGTTACGTATAGTCATATGAAAAAATGCTCTAAACCACTACTGATTAGAGAAATGCAAATCAGAATAACTCTGGGGTACTACACCAGACTGGCTAACCTGACAAAACAGAAAATGAGAAATGTTGGAGATAATGTGAAAACTGGAAGACTAGCACATCGTTAGTGGAGTTGTGAACTGATCCGATCATTATGGAGAGAAATTTGGAACTACGCCCAAAGGGCCATAAAACCATACACACTCTTTGAACCAGCAATACCATTCCTAGGTCTCTACCCCAAAGAGATCACAGAAATGGGAAAAGGACCCACATGTACAAAAATATTTATAGCAGCTCTTTTTGTGGTGGAAAAAATGGGAAACTGAGGGGATGTTTATCAACTAGGGAATGGCTGAACAAGCTGTAGTATATGAATGTAATGACATACTACTGTGCTATAAGAAATGAGGAGCAGGCAGACATCAGAAAAACCTGGAAAGACTTACATGAACTGATGCTGAGTGAAATGAGCAGAACCAGGAGAACATTGTACATAGTAACAGTCACAGTGCGCGAGGTCTGATTTTGATAGACAGCTCTTCTCAGCAATGCAAGGATCTAAGACAACTCCAAAAGGCTCATGATGGAAAATGCCATCTACATCCAAAGAAATAACTTTTGAGTCTGAATGCAGATGGAAGCATACTATTTCCTCTCCTTTTCTTTTGTTGCTTTGTTTTTTGATTCTTTCTCATGGTTCCTCCCATTAGTTCTAATTCTTCTTTACATCATGACTAATGTGAAAATATGTTTAGTATGAATGTATAAGTAGAGTCTATATCACAATGCACACTGTCTTGAGGAGGGGGACAAAGAGAGAGATGAGGAGATCATTTAAAACAAAATCTTATGGAAGTGAATGTTGAAAACTAAAAATTTATTAATTAATTACTAAAAAATAAAATAAGGAATGTAATGATTTAAAAAAATTTTTTAAAAGATAATCAACCACAAGAGACTTAGTAACTCAGAGCAGCAATACAGTGATCTAACACAACTCCAAAGGATTTATGATGAAAAAGGTATCTATCCACCTATAGAGAACTGACAGACTCATATTGCTGATTGAAGCATATTTTTCCCTTTTTTTTTCTTTTTTGCTTTTTCTTCCCCCCCTCCAAAATGGCTAAAGCCCAAATGTTCCTTTGCATAATTTCATATATGTAAAAACTACATGCCATTTCTTGTCTTCTCAGTGGGTGGGAGAGTGAGTTGAGGGAGGAAGAGAATTTAGAAATTAAAACGATTTTTTTTAAAAAGGAAAATAAGATTGCAACCAGGATAATGACTCTTCACTTCCTGATATAACTGAAGGAACTGGGGATATTTAACATGCCCCAGACTTTCTCTGTTGTCAATAAAATGGTTTCAGTTTGGGAAAGGACACAGTAAATTCTAGGAAACAAAACTAAGATAAAGTCCCTGTATTTAAAAACTTCAGGGTCCAGATGGTAAACCAACCACACATGTATCAAATACGTGAATGGACAGAGTAGAAGCAGGTTATCGAGGCCCTAAGATGTCAGCCTGAAGTTGGAATTAATACTTTAGAAAATAAGTACGTGTAGTAGGTTTTGAGCAAGAATGTTTTAAAAAGGATTAATTGGAGGGGCCACTAGGTGGCGCAGTGGATAGAGCACCGGCCCTGGAGTCAAGAGGACCTGAGTTCAAATTTGGCCTCCAGACACTTAACACTAGCCATGTGACAACCCCAACCGCCCTGCCTTCCCTCTTCCAAAAGGTAAAAAATTAAAAAAATAAAAATAAAAAAAGATTAATTGGCAAATAGTATGTAGTTAGAAGATAGAAAAATGAATATTCAAAAGATATTCCAGGCTTTCAAATCTCCAGAATTTTATAATTATTCTAGAAATATTAGCAGCTCCTAATTGGTCTCCCTGTTCTTCCCTCAGGTGTCACCTCTCCTCAATTCACCGCATAGCTTCCACAGTAATTTTCCTAAGACTCAGATGATTAAAAAAAAAAATCTATTATAATGACAAGGATGCTCAAGACACAAAGTCAGAAAAAGAGAATGATTCCCAAAATCTCTGCAAGCAAAGCCTTAAAGAAAAACACAGCCTGGGCACAATTTTAACTAGAATTCCCAGAATAGATGAAACAAGAGTTCTGGGTTATTGTTTTGTTAAGAGTTACAAACAGTTTTTATTAGCCTTGTCACAAAAGATATAAAAAATCAGAATGGACCAAATAGAGGCAAAAAAAATCCATGAGACAAGAAGAAATATTAAAAAACAAAGGCAAATGAAAAAAAATTTGCCCAGATCTATTTACTTGATTCAGAGGAAAAAGTACAAATAGAAAAAAAAAATCCACTGGACATCTGAAACAAACTCCAAAATGAAAACTCCTAGAAACATTATATGCAAAATCCAAAGCTTTCAAGTCAAAGAAGAAATATTCCAAGAAGCTAGAATAAAAGAAAAACTTCAAGTCAGAATCATACACAATTTAGCCGCCAGTGGAGAACTTGGAATATGTTATTTCAGAAGCAAAGCAGAGACTTACAGCTAACAGTAAGTTGTCCATCAAAACTGAGTATAATCCTACATAGTGGGAAATGGATCTTTAATGAAATAAAGGACTTTCAAGTATTTCTGATGAAAAGACCAGAGCTGATTGAAAGTAAGTTAAATGAAACAATAAAGTTCCAAAATTGTTAAATTTACTGGCAGGGCCAGCAGTAACCTATAAAGGGGTATTTAACTACTCCACAAGCCAAAAGACCCTGAGGTAGCATTTACAAGACGTCTTATAGTTTAGGAAAAATGGACAAAACTAGAAGACGGTTTGGGATTAAGTCATCTGGTTTCTATTGGTGGGAGGGATGAGGTTTTCTTCCTTGTGGCTAGGGAAAGCTGATTGGTTGTGTCCACCTGTATCCCTGCAAGAAGAGCAGCTACTGGTACAGAGATAACAGGTCTTGACACAAACATGGAACACTGATTTACAGGAAGACTGAATTTCTTAAATTATGGAGACAAAGAAATGTGATTCAAGAAGTTACACAAAATGTAGGTGGTTGGTACAGAATAGAATCAATTATCAAACTGGAATCAATTTGGTTTTCTCAGCTGTGTAGAAACTTGTAAACACAATAGTTGAGAAATATAAAAAATATAAACGTGGATAAGGGGCCAAAGAAGTCAAACTGTTTACTTTCAAATATAAAGTCTCCCCTCCGAGTCCTGTCGTCACTGGGGGTCACAGAAGGAGTCTAATTGGACAAGGCCTGAGAATTTTTCTTTTGTCTTGATGATCTAAAGAGAAGAACAGAGAGTAGAACAGGAATACACTGGGGGTAACAAGGGAAGAAAGACTGGAAAAATTATCTAATATAATCAGAGTACACAAATAAGGAGAAGGGAGTGGGAGGAAGTATCTGACACTCAACCCTCACCCTCATGGAACGAGTCAAAGGAGGGAAGATGGAGACACACTGAGAGTTGGGTACAGAAATACATTTCATTTTACGGGAAAATACTAGCAAATGGGAACAGGGGAAAAGAAAGAATTAAGGGGAAGGCAAATTAAGGGATTAGTCCTAAGAAAAACAAATTCTAATGGAGGATATGCAAAAATATACATAGCTCTTATTGAGATGACAAAGAATGTAAAGCTGAGAAGGGGCCCATCAACAGGGGAACAGCAGGACAAGTGATGGTATGTCAATGTGATAGAATACTGTTATGCTATAAAAAATGATGAGGATGACTGTAGAGAAATCTGAGGAGAATTACATGAACTGATGAAGAGTGAGGAGAACAGAACCAAAAGAATAACTTCTATAAGAATTACAATAAAGACAAATAACTGAAAGAATTAGAAACTCTGATCAATATGATGACCGATCAGAGTTCCAGAATACTACTAATAAAATATGCTATGCACCTCCTACTAGAGAGATAAAGGCCTCTGAATGCAGAATGAAACATATTTTTTGACATGGTCAATGCAAAAATTTGTTTTGTTTATATGGTTGTTACAAGGGTTTTGTTTTTCTTATGTTCTCATTGAGGAGGGAGGAGTGGGCAGGAGAGAAGGGAATTTTTTGCTGATTAAAAAAAAATACAGCACAAACTTAATGCTTATGGATTAACTAATTGATTTGAAAGAAAAATAGTTTTAGGCACCTTGAATTTAAGGAGATAAAGAACAAGGGAAAAAATGTTCTATAAACAGTTGGGATTAAAGGCACAAGTAACAAGATGGGAATAAAGACACTGACAATAACCATGATAAATTGTTGTTGCTACTTTTAAATATCACTTTTTTTTCTTGTTTTGCTTTCTGGAGGGCCATCGGGGTTAAGTGAGTTGCCCATTTTTGTGTTAAGTGTCAGAGGCTGGATTTGAACTTAGGTCCTCCTGACTCCAAGGCCCGTGCTGGATTCACTGTGCCACCTAGCCGCCCCTAAGTATCACTTTAATGTTTCCAAGATACAGTAGGAAGAAGGCTAGCATTGGATTAAAAAGCACCTGGGTCAAATTTTGCTTCTGAATACCAGCCACCACCATGGGTAAATCTCTTAATTTACTCAATACCCCCACAAAATATCCTGAGATGCTAAAGTCAATTTCAGAACTAGGAACCAACACTGAAACAAGGCACGGGTCCCCCAAAAAAGTTTCAAAATTGCTTTCCTTACAAAAACTATCGTTATTGTAAGTGGATTTTGTAGTAATCAAGGCAGAGCTGAAATGCAAATTCACCAAGGAAAAAAGTATAGGAACAGAAATTCTTCACTTTTTTGTGTTACGATGAACCCTTTTGGCAGTCTGGTGAAACCTACGGACCATATAAAATTCTCAAGTATTACAATTACAAAATATTACAAAAGAAACCAATGACATTGAGCTATTTCCTCGCAATACATTTATTTTTTAAAATTCATGGACCCCAAGTTCAGTTCAGGGTTCAGTTGCAGGGTAAAAGTGTGTTAATGACTGGGCCTTGGGGAACTTCTATAGTTAAGCATTATGAAGATGAAAAGGGCAGAAAGAAGAGTGAAAAATACCAAGAAAAGCAGCATAGTGTCATTGACGCTGCGTGGAGTTCTAAAACAAACTGGGGAAATCCACGATTTCATAAGGATGAATAAGAAATGGGACAGCAGTTTGAGAGAATTCAGGTTGGGATCAGTGTACACTATGTACTGCAATATGGTGTAAGTGGACAAGCTATCAAAAAATGTACAGGAGATGCTCAGAGCGGCGGAACACAACAGTAATCCCTGCTGTCAGGGAGGCTGAGCTTAAAAATTCTGAATTGAAGTGGGTTAAGCCAGTAAGAAGTCTGCGCTGAATCCTGCACCGAGACAGTGAGCCTGACTGCCACCACACTACCAAAGATGGGCAAACTGGCCCATGCCAGATAGAAATGGAGCAGGTCAAAGATTCTAGGTCATTTAGTGACAGGATCAGCCCTGTGAGTGACCACCAATTACGTTTCCAGTCTGGACTAAAACAGGGAAACCCGGTGTCTCAAAATCAACGTGAATGAATGAAAATTAAAAGTTACAGTATTTAAAAATTTAAGTACACAGTTATAGTAAAATTCATCATGGAGCAGGGGATATAAGCAATCATAAAAGGTAAAACAGATGACCTTGATTATATAAAATTTTAAGCATGCTTGCAGGAACAAATTTTTTAAAGCTGTCAACTGGGGAAAATCTTATCATAAAATAGTCAAATTGATCTGTGATCTCCAAGTGGATGTGCATCCAGTGATGTCAGGTAGGGTCATCTCAGGACTCTTGCCCATTTCCTCCTAAAAAGTGACCACAAAAGACGGAGCCAACATCCAGCTGGAGGCTTTCCTCACTTCCTCTGGATCTCAGACGGTGGTCCCACACAACCAGCGGGATCAAATCTGACCTAATCCTTCCTTAATAGGAGCATCTTTCAGTACTTAAAGACAAGTACTGTGTGTGACCTACCCTTCTCACCCTCATCTTTAGTCTCTTTTTCTCCAAGCTCAGCAGGCCCCATTCCTTCAACCTATCTCTCTCTATGGCATAGTTTTAAGTCTCTGCTCACCTCCCTTGTTATCCAGCCGTGCCTCTCCAGCTCTGTTCTAATAAATTTCCCTTTCAAAAAACATGGCACAAAGAACTAAACCTAATACTTTAGGACCTCAGCTTAGCAACACCAAAGCAAACTAATTAGGGTGTCAAGGGATATTTTAAATTTCCAAGGGAAACACAGCAAAACACAAAAACTTACAGACTACTAGCTCAGGGGACTTCACAGTTTCAACATCAGATCACGCTACCTTCCTTCGTACAACTCTAAAATACGATATACATTTTGGTCACATATGCTTTCAGCTATTCCAGTAACTTTTTAAAACTTATCTGTAACACGTCTTTCTAAAACTGGGTTTTTGGTAGTTCCTGGTAAAAAGCAAGGAGAATGTGAAAATCGATGTGGAACAGAAATGAGGAGGGTAATATCAGATCCGATTCTGACATTTAACAAGTTCTGCCCAGCAGACACACACTCATTAGTAAATAATTATAGCTATTTAAGAATGAAACAAAATTTCTTTTCAATTTATACATAGTATTTTTTCAAACAGCTGCTAAGTACAATGTTAGGACATAAATACTTATTAAGTGTTCGGACCTAACGACTTAATGGAACATTTAGTTATTTCTTTTGGCCTGTGGAATCATGAAAAACTTACTGAGATGCTAAGGGCACCATGAACAGAGAAAGCTTGAGAATGTCTGCTCTAGCATCATAACTACAAGGCCAAGAGAAAACTCAAAGGCTCTCTAACCCAATTCCCTATTTGACAGATGAGGAAAGTGAGGGCCAGGGAAGTGATGTGATTTTTCCACAGTGAGGCAGGTAGCAAGCAGGAGAATTTGAACAAAGTTCCTCTGACTTCAGGGCCATGCCGCTTCCCTAGAAGTGACCTGACAAGGAAAGAGCACAATTGAACATGACCCTCTTACTCTGGATTGTAAACTCTTTGGTGGCCACGTCACACTGCTGGCTTATCTTGAGGAATATCAACACTAAACCTACATCCACCAAATACTATAGCCTCTAAATTTTTAAAAGAAAAGACAGGCGCAGCCAGGTGGCCCAGTGAATAGAGCAGCTGCCCTGGAGTCAGGAGGACCTGAGTTCAAATTTGACCTCGGACACTTAACCCCTACTAGCCATGTGACTTTGGGCAAGTCTCTTAACCCCAATTGCCCTGCAACCCTCCAAAAAGGCAAAAAAGAAAAAAGAGTTAAACTAACTGCGGGTGGGAATATTATCTTCCCCTATCAAAACTAGACAAATTTAACAAAAAAAAAAAAGAGAAGAAAAAAGTCAAGGAAGTGAATAGAATTTTAGCTGGATATGACAGCTATCTGAAGAGAACTGTATGGGAATAAAAAGGAATACACCTTTTTCTCAGTGGTTCATGGAACCTTTACAAACACTGACCACATATTAAAAGATGAAAATCTTATAGATAAAAGTAGAAAAGTATAAACTTTAAATGCTTCCTTTACATACCAAAATGCAATAAAAATTATATTTAATAAAGGACCATAAAAACAGGCAAAAAACTAATTGGAGAGTAAAAAAACCTAATCTTAAGGAATGAGTGGGTCAAAGAATAAATCATAGTAACAATCAATTTCATTAAAAAAATGTAAATAATGAGACAACAAATCAAAACCTATGGCATACAGCAAAAGCAGTAATCAGAAGAAAATCTGTATCTTTCAAATGCTTATATCAATAAAATAGAGCAAAAGCAAACCAATGAATTGGGTATGCAATAAAAAAACTAGAAAAAGGACAAATTAAAAATTCTCAATTACACACTAAATTTGAAATCCTAAAATCTAGAGTGAAATAAATAAAATTAGGTATAAGAAAACCAATGAATTAATAAATAAAACTAGGAGCTGGCATTAGGAAAAAGCCAATAAAATAAACCATTGGTTAATATTATTAAAAAAGGGAGAGAATACCAAATCTCTAGTATTAAAAACGAAATGGGTAAATATACCACTAATGAGGATGAAATCAAAACAATTATAAATTCTTTTGCCCAACTGTATGCCAATAAATGTAATAAAGTGAAATGGAAGAATATTTACAAAAATATAAACTGCCCAGATTAACAGACGAGGAAATAGAATATCTTAAATAGCCTGATTTTAGAAAAGAAAAAGAAATTGAACAGGCCATAAATGAGCTTCTTAAGAAAAAAAGCTCCAGGACCAGATGGATTTACAAGTTAATTCTATCAAACATTTGAAGACTAATTACAATATTAAATTATCTGGAATAACAGGCAAGAAAAAGGGGTCCTACCAAGCTCCTTTTATGAAACAATTATGATAGTGATACCTAAGCCAGGAAGTGTAAAAACCAAAGAAAACTACAGGGCAATTTCATTAAAGAATGTGAATGCAAAAACTCAAAATGCCAGCTAAAAAATTACAACAATATTCGACAGAGATTATGCATTATGACCAAATAGGATTCATACCAGGAATTCAGGGAAGATTTAACATAAGGAAAACTATTAACATAAGTGATTATATCAATAATAAAAGTAACAAAAAAATATAATGGTATCAATAGATGCAGACAAAGCATTTGAAAAAATACAATACTCAATTTCTTTTAAAAAAAATTAAAGTTTACATATAAATTGTTAAGGAGCAATTGATAAATTGATAAAACCTAAAACCATCACCAAGCATTATTTGCAATGGGGATAAGCTAGAGGCCTTCCCAGTAAGATCAGGTGTTTAACCAGGATGCTTTCTGTCAGCAACATTATTCAATATTGTACTGGAAATCCTAGCAATAGCAATAAGACAAGAAAAAGAAACAGAAGGAATCAGAATGAGCAAAAGGGAATAAAACTATCTTTCTGTAGACAATATGATGATATACTTGGAAAATCATAAAGACTCAAGTGTAAAGACTTAAGTTTTCAGGATGAGAATTTGCTATTTGGTAAAAATATCTGGGAAAGCTGGAAAGAGATCTAGCAGGAACTGAGCACAGGAAAAGTATCTTACACAATTCACCAAGATAAGGTCAAAATGGATACATGATCTAGATATAAAAAAAAATTTTACAAGAAAATTTGAAGAACATGGATGAGGTAATTTATGAACAAACAAGAGATAGAGAGCATTGTAAGATGCAAAATGGATAATTCTGATTACATTAAGTTAAAAAGGCTTTGTACAAATAACACAAATGCAGCCAAGATCAGAAGCAGAAAATTGGGTGGGGGGGGAATGTTATAGACAATTCCACAGATAAAGATCTCATATCTCAAATATACAAAGAACTTTGTCAAATCGATAAGAATAGAAGTCATTCCCCAACTGACAAATGGTCAAAGGATATGAACAGGCAATTTCTAGATAAAGAAATCAAAACAATTTATAGTCATATAAAAATGCTCTAAGTCATTATTGACTGCTTATAGAAGTGCAAATTAAAAATCTTACAATATAATTTTATATCTGTCAGATGGGCTAAAATGATTGAAGGGGAAAGTGACACATGTTGGAGGAGATACAGAAAAACTGGGACCCTAATTGGATGGAATTATGAAGTGATCCAACCACTTCGGAGAGCATCTGGAATTATGCCCAAAGAGTTATTAAACTGCCTATATACCCTCTAACCCAGCAATACCACTCTACTAGGTCTACTTCCAAAGACGACTGGGGGAAAAAAAAACCAACCTACATGTTCTAAAATGTTTATAGCAGCTCTTTGTGGTGGCAAAGAATTGGAAATTGTGGAGATGCTCATCAGTTGAGAAATGGCTGAACAAGCTATGGTGTAAGAATGTAATGAAATAATAGTGTGGCATAAGAAATTACAAGCTTGATGATCTTAGAAAAACATGAATGTACGTATGAAATAATGAAGAGTGAAATTCTGACTTTTATAAATACCCAAATTAACTACAAAAGACAGAGGAAAGAAAACACCAAATAGAAGTGTGTCCATAAAGGCATCCATGACCTTGTGGTAAGTATGTAAACAAATTGCGGCACCTGTTCAGGAGGGAATAATGGCTCTGCTATAAGAAATGATGAGCTGGATGATTTTAGAAAAACACCAAAGACTTGCAGGAAATAAGGAAAAGCAAAATGAGCAGAACCAAGGGAATGCTGTATACAGTGAGAGCAATGTGGTGTGGACAATGAAGTGCTGACCTAGGGGTCAGGAAGACCTGGGGCTCCAGTCTCACCTCAGACACTCACTAGCTGTGGGATCTAGATGTCGCTCACTTAGCTTTACTAAGCTTCAGTCTCCTAATTACCACAAGAGACAACGATGACACAAGATCATGCATACTGAGCCGTCTGAAACCTCAGCGCTAACAGCACATCAGCACCGGTGGTAGTCACCAGGAGAAGTCATCATCACCACCAAAGAAGGGATTCCCCTGCTATAAAGAACACGCTGATGAACTCGCACCTGGAGCGCTTCTGGGAGCTGTCCACAGCCCAGGGACTTTCTCAACGTTAACCGCACCTTCTCTTTCCATCCCTAGCGCCTCTTCATTGCCCTGTATCTCCCTTCCGTTCTGGGTGATTCCTTTCCCTCACTGCCAATCTTCCTTTTTCTGCCATGGGGCTTAACTAACTGTCACTGTGAGCCGACAGCACTCCTTGTTAAAGTAGCTGCTAACTAAGATTTAGTGCTCGGCCAATTTGAAGTTCTGATCTTTTTTTCAATAAACTCTAATATAGCAAGATGCATGCTGCAAATTACCAGGGATAGTGGCAGTATTTCAATTTAGCAATTCCCTCTCCTTTCCCGAAAAGGTTCATTAAAACGAAGGAGCTGAATTAAATCATCTCTAAATTTTAAATCTGAAAATCTCTCCAAACTCTTACATTTATTTCTGAAGGCAGGAGTCAGGGCTTATTGTAACAACACATGCCATTTGTGAAGGGCTCCAAGGCTTACAAGGCTTTCAGTACAGCATCTCCTTCGAGTCTCCCTACAATCCTTAGAGTCCAAGGCAAAAACCTGGCATCCCCCTTGAGGACACTGGAGACACGAAGGGTCAAGCAACCTGGTCACCGTGCAGGCAGCTGGGGAGCGTCCGCGTCCCGTCCTCTCCGGACTCTCAGTCTCGAAGCTCTCTCCACCACGCTCCCGTCCAGAATCCTGAGCCCTCACTGCCCCACCGCACCCACCGCATGAGGTCTGTCTGGCCCCAGCTCAGGGGAGGGCGCACGACTGCAGCGCCAGCCAATACTTTAAGATTATCTATTAACTAATATCTTAACATCTAACACCTAATTAAGCACAGCCCACAACTAGAGAAAAGAGCTGCAGAGAGATGAGCAGCTGCTCTGAGGATGGGGCTGACGGTCCCGCACGCCAGCCCGGGCGGGCAGAGGGTCAGTGTCCATCAGAAGCACAGAGCGCCCGCTGCACAACTTGTCCGCGGTGCCCTGCCCTTCTCCCCTCATCACCAGATGGACAAAATAAGAGCTGCCCGTGTGGCTGGCGGCCTCTAGCGAACCCAAAGGGGCTCCCAAGTCAAAGCTGACGTGAAAAGGTCCCAAGACAGGACCTCGAACGAGGCTAAGCTTTCGCCCGGGTCTTTGTGCCCGCTGCCTGCCTCAGTTTCCTCAACTGCATCCCGGACCCATAACAGGGTCAGATCGGGTCGGGCCGGGTCAGACACGGAAAGTTCCTGCCGCACACAAGACACCTCATGCACACCTGTTCCCCGCCTCGTCCCCCATTACGAAGCCTCTTGCTACCGAGCTTTCTAACTCTGGGAGGGCCGGGCCCGGCTTCTGCGGAAGGGGCGAGCTGCCCAACGCGGAGCAAGGTCAGGCCTGAGGGGCACAGAGGTCCCAGGGGCTCTTCTCGGGGCCCACAAAGCAGCAGCACCGACAGAAATCGTCTCCATACAAAGGGTCCGCCCCGCACAGACCCGGCTGTCTCTGATCTCCTCGGCCAAGTTAAACATTTCATGAGCAGAGCTCCAAAGGGAAACCTGAGCGGGCACCACGAACACGAGCCCGCGGCATGAGGGCACGAGGCGGAGCCCGCTCAGCCCAGTGCCCCCCCGGCCCCGCCCCGGGCCGGGGCCAAAGCGACAGAAGTAAGGGGAGAGGGGCCCCAGCGAGCTCCGGGCCCGGCTACGCGCCGGGCGGGGGAGGGGCGAGCCTCCTCCTGCGGCGCTCGGCCTGCGCCCGGCCCTTCTGAGATCCCGGCTAATGGAAGTCAGGGGGCGAGGAGGAGGGAGAAAGAGAGAGGCCGGGAGGGGCGCGGGCCGCGGGCCGCGGGGAGGGGAAGCCGGCCGGAGCCCCCCGGCGTGAGCGCGGCGCGCGGGGGCGGGGGCGGGGGAGGGGAGGGCAGGGGGCGCGCCCGCCTGGCGCTCTTACCTTCTGGGAGGTGCTCTGCTGCAGCACATTCTGCTCCACGGTCATGGCCCCCGCTCCGCCGGCTGCTCCTCCTCGTCCGCTTTCCTCCCGCGCCTGCCCGGCTCTCGCTCGCGGGCTCTCGGCGCCTCCTCACTTCTCCCCTCTCCTCCCTTCCTCTTCCTCTTCCTCTTCCCCTTCCCCCCCCTCCCGGGGCAGCTCGGCCCGGCTCCGGCTGAGGACCGCGGGCAGGGGATGAAGGCGGCTCCGGAGGCGGGGGCAGGAGGGGCCGCAGGGCGGTCCCGGCCTCAGCGCGGCACGCCCGGGGCGCCCCGACCCGCCGGGGCCATGGGAGAGGGAGAGAAGGTGGAAGGCGAAGAGCGAGGGCGAGCAGGAACTCCGAAGCCGAAGAGGCCGCGGCGGCGGCGGCGGCGGCGGCGGCGGCGGCGGCGGCGGAGCGGAAGCCCGTCACTCGCGGGGCTGAGCCGAGCTCCGGGAGACGGAGAGGGAGGGAGCGAAGCGCGGGGCTGACGGACGACAAGGAGGGAGTGGCCGGGTCCGGAATGGCGCTGTCCTCCGCCTGCCCCTCCCCTCCCCCAACCTCCGTCAGCGCCGCTCCCCTGGCAGCCCCGCCGGCCCCCCGCCGGGCCCCCCTCCGCCTCCGCGTCTTGCTCCTGGCCTGCGGCGGCCTGGGCGGCCTTCCCCCGCCCTCCACCCTCGGAGCTCACATTGTGACTTCGGAGGCCGCCGCGGCCCCTCGGGACACACCCTGGGTCCCGGGCCGGACGGACGAGTGACCGGCTCTCTCCCCTCCCCTCGCCTGCGGCCCCCAGACCCAGAATCAGACCCCAGACGCTCGCGCTCCTCGGGGCCCCCCGGCCTGGGAGGTCCCCACCCTCGTCCCCGGACGCCCGCGGCCGAGTCTCTCGGGTCTGCGCCCGTCCTCTTCCCGGTGTCGGTCCGTGGGAGGAACGTAAACTTCATTAGGGAGCTCCCGCAGGCCGCCCTTCAGAAGAAACGGCTCTGGGCGGGCGCAGGTGTGACCAAGCCCGGGACTGGGAGCCAGACAGGGGGGAACCTCTCTTCTAAAGTGTCAGTGGTCCCCTGGCCTAACGGGGGCCCCCGGCGCCCCCCTGACCCGTGCTGTCTGCCCCGGGGGGGGGGGGAGGATATCCTTTTTTATTTATTTTATTTTTTGCAGAAGAGCCGCACAACTAATTCATAGCTCAGCCATACCTTAAAACGTGGCCAGATTAGGTTATAGGCGTAAAAATAGTCACAGCCATACGTGTGGCCGCACATTTCGTGACCCATAGTAGTGGGGGGCGGGGGACTTGGGGGGGCCAACAAAAACCCCTTTAGCTTCTCAGTCTTGGGGGGGGGGAAAGGAGGCATCAGCGCTGGCATTAAACTGCGTGTAGATAGCAATGTGGTCCCGCTTAGAATTTTAAAGCCTGATTACAGGCTAATTGGCACTTTTTTTTGTCTTATTTAACGACCAAATCAGTGGGCGAACATTTATTATGGATTAGCATTGGCATGATTTAAAGATTCTAGCTTGTGTTTGAAGACTGATGGATGTTAACAGAGTTTTACCATCATCCTATTTGTGGTGTTGAAGCTGATCCTTTTTTCATGACTACACTAATAATAAACTTTTAAAAGGATAAAAGATTAAAGGGAAATAAACACATTATTTTTAATGTTCTCTCTGGAATCCGATATCCAGAGAGGAATAGTTACTTATCTTGAAGGTCGTTAGGTCAGAACTCAGTCGTGCCAAACAGTCTTGTGATACTCTCTTTGAATCTACGTGTTCATATGCAAATAGATGCTCTTGACTCATCTGGAGAAGGAAACTGAAGCCCAGGGAAATGAAGTGACTTGTCCAAGGCACACAGAAGAAGTAAGGGTCCCCCGACTCCCCGTTCAGTATTGGCCATGGATGGACAAATCACAGCCTCTGCTGTCCAGAATCTTCAAACTTCGGGGAACACCAGATGGCCCCAAACAGAAAATAGATTTAGAACAGTGGTTCTCAACCTGTGGGTTGTTCGATTTGTAACAATGTATCCTGCATATCAGATATTTACATTACGATTCATGACAGTAGCAAAATTACAGTTATGAAGTAGCAACGAAAGTAATTTTATGGTTGGGAGTCACCACAACATGAGGAGTTGTTTAAAGGGTCACAGCATTAGGAAGGTTGATAACCACTGATTTAGAGTTAATATGATGCTACTACAGAAGCCAATGTCTTTTTCTCTAACTAGAAATTAGTGATAAGGATTTGGTAATAAATTGTAGGAATTATCTTTTA
>CM053580.1:212559340-212728449 GCA_028627135.1 Pseudochirops cupreus
CAAACAAATGAAAAAATAGAAGGCAATGTGAAATATCTCGTTGGAAAAGCCACTGACCTGGAAAATGGATCCAGGAGAGACAATTTAAAAATTACTGGATTACCTGAAAGCCATGATCAGAAAAAGAATCTAGAAATCATCCTTCAAGAAATTCTCAAGGAAAATTGCCCTGATATTTTAGAACCAGAGAGCAGAATAGAACTTGAAAGAATTCACTGATCACCTCTTGAAAAAGATCCCAAAAAGAAAATTCCTAGGAATGTTATAGCCAG
The DNA here is from genome assembly GCA_028627135.1 of Pseudochirops cupreus. Taxonomy (NCBI): domain Eukaryota; kingdom Metazoa; phylum Chordata; class Mammalia; order Diprotodontia; family Pseudocheiridae; genus Pseudochirops; species Pseudochirops cupreus. Next base: position 212,559,613 of record CM053580.1, read on the forward strand.
GTTCCAGAGTTCCCAGATCAAGGAGAAAATATTACAAGCTGCCAAGAAGAAACAATTTGGATACTGTGGAAACACAATCAGGACAACACAGGATCTAGCAGCTTCTATATTAAGGGACCAAAGGGCCTGGAATATGATATTCCAGAGATCAAAGGAGCTAAGATTCAAACCAAGAATCACCTACCCAGCAAAATTTGAGTATAATGTTTCAGGGAAAATAGGGTCATTCAGTGAGGTGGAGGACTTTCAAGCATTCTTGATGAAAAAACCAGAGTTGAAGAAAAAGTTTGACATTCAAATACAAGAAGCATGAGAAGGTAAACAGGGAAAAGAAATCATAAGGAACTTATCGAAGTTGAACTATCTACATGCCTACCTGGAAAAATGATAATTGTAACTTATGAAACTTTTCTTTGTATGAGGATAGTTGAAGGGAATATAAATGTATATATATAATACATACATACATACATACATATATATATACATATACATATGTCTATATAGGAGGATATATATGTGTATGGATACATATGTGTGTGTATATATGTGTATAGATATACATAGACAGAGGGCACAGGATCAATTGAATAGGAAGGGATGATATTTATAAGGTGAAATTGAGAGGTGAGAGAGGAATATAACGAGAGGAAATGGGGAGAGACAGAATGGAGTTAATTATCTCATATACAAGAGGCAAGGGGTAACTGTTACAATGGAGGGGAAGAACAGGAAGCAAAAGGGAATGAGTCAACTTTACTCTCATTGAATTTTGCTTAGGGAGGGAATGACATACACTCTAAATTGGGTATCTTGCCCTATGGGAGAGAAGGGGAGAAGGGGATGAGAGGGGGGGTGATGGAGGGGAGGGCAGGTTGTGGGGGGAGGGTTGTTAGAAGCACACACTCCTGTAAAGGGACAGGGACAAAGTAGAGAATAGAACAAGTGGGGGGTGGGATAGCGTGGAGGGAAATATAGGCAATCTTTCACAGTAGTTCCGTTGTGGAGATGTTTTGTGTAACTACACATGTATGGCCTGTATTGAATTGCTTGTCTTTCCAGTGGGGATAGGTGACAAGGGAGGAAGGGAAAGAACCTAGAATTTAAAGTTTTTAAATCAATTGTTGAAAAAATTTATATATATAGCTATTATTTACATGCAACTGGGAAATAAGATATACAGGCACTGAGGTAGGGAGATCCATCTTGCCCTACTGGAAAGTCAGAGGGGTAATTGGGGAGGATATAGAAAAGAGCAGATTGGGGTAGGGGGTATTCAGTGGGATTGCTGTTTTGGGGTGGTGGTAGGGGAAAGATGGGGAGAAAATTTGTAACTCCGAATCTTGTGGAAATGAATGATGTAAACTAAAAATAAACAAAAGTTAATTAAAAAATCAATAAATAAAACTAGTTGTTATTAAAAAAAATAAAATAGGCAAATCATTTACTGATTGAAGATAGAAGGAAACCAAATTACTAGTACAGAAAGAAAAAGATGAATTTACAACAGATGAAGATGAAATAATTGATATTATTAGAAATTATTTCACCCAACTATATGCCAATAAAATTGACGGCTTAAAGTAAATGAGTATTTGCCAACATTAAAAATACCCAGATTACTAGATCAAGAAATGGAAAATTTAACCAACTCCATCTCAGAAAAAGAAATTTAAGAATTTGTAAATGAACTCCCAAAGGAAAAAACTCCAAGACTGATAAATTTACAAATGAATTCTGTCAGCATTCAGAGAACAATTCCAATATTACATAAACTGCAAAAATTGCAAAAAGAAAGGATACTTCCAGATTCCTTCTGTTACATAAATAAAATTTTAATACCTGAGCCAGAGCGAATCTAAACAGAAAGAAACTATAGACCAGTATCCCTAGTGAACATTCAAGTGAAAATTTTAAATAAAATAACGGAATAGGGGCTATGGTGACATATCACAAAGACTATTCACCATGGCCAGGTAAAATTTATATGAAGAAGGCAGGGTTAGGCTCATACTGGAAAACTACAAATTTAATTAACCATATTAATTATATGGTTATATAAAAAGACAACAAAGTCATATAATTCTATCAATAAATGCATAAAAAATTTTTGTACAAGTAAATCAAATACGATTAAGATTAGGAGACAACAGATGAGGAAAGAAAAGTCTTTTCTCTTGAAAAAGGTCTCATTTCCTAGAAAATAAGAACTGATTCAAATTTATAAGAATAATAGCCAGTCTCTAACTGATAAATTGTCTAGGGTCATGAGCAGGTAGTTCTCAAAGGTATTCATAACCATATGAAAAAATGTTCCAAATCACCAAAAATTAGAACAATGCAAATTAAAGCAATTTTGAAATTCCACATCATACCTATTGAATTGGCAAAAGTACCAGAAAAAGAAAGTGACAAATATTGTAAGGGCTACGGGAAAACAGGGACATTATACACAATTGATGGAACTGTGAATGCGTCCCAACAATTTTGGAAAGTTTTGAATGATGATGTAAAAGTTACCCTTTGATATGCCCTTTGACCCAACCATAGCACTCCTGGGCCTATCCTCTAGAAAGATGTCTAGGAAAGAGGAAAAAGTATTAAATGTACAAAAATATTTAGAGAAGCTCTTTTTTGTGGTCGCAAACTGAGAGAGTGCCATTAATTGGGGGAATGGCTGAACAAATTGTGGAATGTGAATGTGAAGGGAATGCTGCTGTGCTATAAGAAGTAAAGAAAAAAAGACCATTTCAGAGAGATGTGGAAAGATTTATATGAACCGGTGCATCAATAAATAAATGAATGAAACCAGAAGAACAATTTATACAGTAATATCAACATCATAAAAATAAACAATTTTGAAAGTCTTAAAAACTCTGATCATCTAAATCAATGATGTCAAACTCAAATAGAAACAAATATACATATTGACTCAAAAAAAATCACAAAGATTGTCTATGTTTATGTATTTTGTTAAATATTTCCCAATTACATCTTAATCGGGTTTCGGTATACACGACTTTGAAGGCTGTAGGCGTGTGGCTAGAGTGAGTTTGACAGCTCCGAACTGTGTGACAAACCCTGATTCCAGAGGACTGTTTACAAAGAGTCCTGCCTGCCGATGACACAGAGATGGCAGCCGGGGCCTGACGTGCAGAGCAAGAAGCACGTTTTTGGATGTAATCAGTGTGGGGATAGGGTTTGCTTGACAGTGCTTATGTGATGCACGGATTCTGCATTTCCCTCTTTCTCTCTGTCTTTTTATCAGTGGGTGGGGAAAAGTAGCAGGTAGAAAAATCATGCTTGATAATATTTTTAAAATTAAACATAAAAATCGTGTAATTTTTCTCCTGCCTGTGTGCATCATGAGCCACTAAAGATTGTGGACCCACGATTTTTAATTACTAGCTGTAGTGGAATAAATTTAGTATAAGACCCCCCCTAATTAAAATTATAACTTTCTTTCTTGATATTTGCAGGATAGCAATGGAAACTTGGAATTAGCTGTGGCTTTCCTTACTGCCAAGAATGCCAAGACACCTCAGCAAGAGGAAACGACTTACTATCAAACAGCCCTTCCTGGCAATGACAGATACATCAGTGTGGGAAGCCAGGCAGATACAAGTAGGTATTTTTCTTTCTCTTTCAAGATAGTAATAGAAAAAATAATTCTGTTTTGGGGAGATGCAAAGTAACTGAAGATCAATTTGGAGAGTTTTCATATTGGTTAAAAGATTTTAAAGGGACTTCTATTTATAGGTATTTAATAATTTTATTTTTGCTACAGCTTAGAGATAAAGAATTATGCTACAGTTATGCTTATGGTTAAATATTCTTTTGTATAGAGTATTACATTTCAAGTGATATACTGCTTTAATATGGCCAAAGATATATTTTAAAAGGGAATAAAATCAAGGCTGTAAAGTAACATCTTGTGTGGGTTTTATATGTCACTCTTTACAATGGCCTATTCTGGAAAGAAAACTACTCTTTCTGAAAGATAATTAATAGGACTATTATGTGTGTGGAAACATTGGAATTTGGGGAATTACTCTATAGAATTCTGATTTCTTCTCTCATATTTGCATGTTGCTTAATGCTTTTCAAAGCCTTTTAACCAACATCTCCTCAGAGTCTTACAATCTCCCTTTGAAGTTAAAATTTAATTATCCAGTTTTTGAAGTATGAGAAATGGACGTGATAGTTGGATCTTTTGGATTGTACTGTAAATATACCGTATACTTGAATGGGATCAATAAGGTAATACTTTAAATATTGCCAGTTCCATAGTTCCATATGTATCATGGTTAGAAAATAATAAATGTGAAGTAAGTCCTAGTTTGTTTTACAGTTTTTGAGTGACATAAGTTTATACACGAGTAAAAATGCTCCTCTTTATTGCCCACCACATCACTTTTTGGCCTTCATCAGTGATTACAGCATTTGCAAAGTTATCCAAAGATTCTTGAAATTCTGCTTCCTCATTCACTCATGATTGATGAAAATATGTCCATTTGGAAGGTAGACATCATAAATGCATAGGAAGACTTTACAGAGTAATGAATTTAAAAGAAAAAGAAAAATGTATTTTCAAGAGGTGCCAGGAAGCTGTATAAAAGGAGCAGGAGAAAGAGGCAGGGCTGAGGTGGTAGGACGGGAAGTAGAAAGAGTGGCGTCTCAGAGAAGTGGGTTTTTATTGAGGGAGGAGGGTGTTACAGATGATTTAAGACTCTGGGGCTTGGGGGGAAAGTAGTCAAGGGAAGTAAATACAAAGGATGATTTGACTGTGTGTGATATTAAAGTAAGGATTTAATGACTTCATGAGGAACTGAGGAGAAAGTTTGAAGAGAGCACCGGCTCTGAAGTCAGGAGGACCTGACACTTATTAGCTGTGTGACTTTGGGCAAGTCACTTAACCCCAATTGCCCTGCCTTCCCACCTCCAAAAAAAGCAAAAGAAAAAGGCGAGAAATTGCCTATACTTTTAGCAGAAGGGATAAAGAAATTTTTTTTTAGAGGTAATTCAGTACAATAGAGTCTCAGTTATGGTTTAGGACATTTTGTTGAAAAGGGAATATTAGGAATTTAAGACTTAGGAGAAAAAATACTCATCTCAGCTGTTAAAAAATGATAAAGTTGTAGATTGAATCTTTTCTGGAATTTTTGAAATGGGAACTGCACATAATTGTGAAGGAATTGTAGTTGGGATAAATACCCAACAGGATCAGCATGTGGAGAAGGCAGTTTTGTGTCAGGGCGCATGATTGGAAAGCACATTAGTGAATAGATCGTAGGGGAATTTGCAAGTATTCGCTTCTCCTCCCCCCCTTAGAAAAAAAATTGGGAAGCAGGGATTCTGTTGTGAGTCTCTCAGTGACTGACTGCATCGTGTTCATAGAATGTCTTGGTGACTCGGTTTTACGTCTGTACAGTGAACATAGCGCTCCTGGCTTTTGTTGTACCTCCTTGGATGTTGTGGTTGTGATTGTATAAAGATATTCCTGCAGGAAGACTTCTGTAAAGTGCAGAGTGGTTATAATAATGAAAATGGAGGTAAATTAGACTCTTAAGACAGTAATTGTACTTTTATCAGTAAGATTTTTTAAAAAAATACTTGTCATTCCCCCCTCCTTCTCTCTCTGCTTGCACAGGAATCTCACTCTCTTGGTGCCTCTGTCCATTCTCATCTCCATCCAGCCTAGCACCGGCCTCTTCCAGTCCCGTGCTTCCTCTGACTCCCCTTTGGTGATTACCATTTGGTTGTTAACAAACTCCTTTAGGGAGGATCATAGATGAAAAGCTCGAAGGGTCCTCAGAGGCCATCTAGTTCAACCTTCTTGTTTTATGTCAGAGAAAAATGAAGACCCAGAAAACCACCTTTTTCCTTGCCATTCTCTCCAAGATGTGTTGGTCCGTGCTTCGTGGTCAGGAGGCCTGGTCACCCTCCCTCGTGTGGCATGGGCACATCCGGGTCCTCATTGCTGCGCTGTCACTCAAGAGCCTTTTGAATCCCTCTAAGCTTTCCTTCATCTCTCACTTTGTTCAGGTGCTGCTTGAGGCTAGTAATACTGTTGCTATATTACTCCTCTTCTTTTAGCAATGAATTTAGTCCTTGGGTCACCTTGTTATATTCCGTCTGAATAAACCCTTGTCCTCATTCTTGGTGACTTTATCTTTCATGTAGATACTCCTTTAATACCCTTTCCTTCTGTGACAGTGGCCTTCTGCTTCATTTCCCGTGACCTCCATCCATCTCTATCTCATTTACCCTGTGCCTTTGACATTAGTGACATTTAAAATCTTTTAACTGCCACAGTCATGAACTTTGAAATGTTCCTCTGATCAAAGTTTTTCATTCTATCTCTCCCTTGGCTTTACTTTTCTTTGACCCATCTTTTAGCCAAATCTAATCTCATTTTACAAATGAGGAAATCGAGGTATAGTGACTTGCCTGTGAGTATTTAGTTAACAAGTGTCTGAGATGGAATAAAAATTCTGGTCTTTCTAGTTCCCTGTAATGCTCTATCCGCTGCACTAAGCTCCTCTGTTCTCTCCACTCATCTCCCCCCCATCCCCACCCCGTGTTAGCCTTAATTTTCTTCCCCTAACAGTCTTGACTTGATAATTAATTTGTTAAATGTGTTATTGTATTCCTTCCTCCTCGCCCTCTGGAGGAAGTCATGAAACTGTTCTTACAAGATAATTCTCTAAGTCTGTGTTACCTCATCTGGACCCAGTCCTTGGTCCTTTCCTTTTTTCCTAGTTGACACTCTCCGTCACATTTTCTTTAGTGTGTGCTCTAAATCTCTCTTTATACTTTTAATAGCACTCCTACTTACCCCTCTCTAACAACAGGAAACTTCCCTCTACCTGATGAAGAAAATGGAGGCCTTCTGTCTTGAGCACATTCACTTCCCATTCCCTCTTTGCTTCTCCTAGAGCTTGTCCCATTGATCAGTCTCTCATCCCTCTCCTGACGGGCCCGAAAGAGAACTGGCAGATTGTTCACTAAAACTGCGACACCCACAGATGTTTCCCGTTTCTCTGGAGGGAACATTGTTCTTGTCCGTCCGCTGTAGTTCAGATCCCAACCTCTCTCACTTGGGCTATTGCATCATCTGCCCAGCCGGACTTCCAGGATGAGCTTCTAGGCGTACGCCTTGGAAACTCCTCCTCTATCTACACAGCTGCGCAAATCCTCTTTTTAAACTGTACTGCTTCTCTGGCCTGGAAAGGTTCAGCCCCTTCCCCCTAGGTCAGGATAAAGTGCACACATCTCAGCAGGGCATTGAAGGCCTTCAGTCTGTCTTCAGCCCGTATTTCCAGACTTGCCATACATTACGATGCTTCATGGACTCTACATCTAGGCAGGCTAGCCTGCTCGTCTATTCCCTGAACTCATATCCTGCCTTTGCACCTACGGAGTATGCGTCTTCCTCATGTCACCTCTTAGAGTCCTTAACTAGCCTCTTCAGATCATTTCCCACCGTGGCTGTAAGACTTCATTATATCCTCGGACTGAGAAACCATTTTTTTTTATGTGTTATCTCCCCTGTTAGACTCTGAGCTCCTTGAGGACGGGGACTGTCTTGTGCCTTTCTTTTCATTCCTTGTACTCAGCATTGTGCTTAGAACACAGTAGAATTCTTAGCTCATGTGCCACCTCCTTTAAGGGATCCTTCTGCTTGTTGGTGCTTTCGTAAATCTACGTTAACATGCACATACTTGTCTGTTAGAAGGTAAGCTCCATGAGGGCTTTTGTCTTTGCTTCCAGTGCCTGTCTCATTACATTTAATGCCTATTTGATTGACTTGGACTTTGGAGTCATCCTTAACACTAGCACAATGGCTGTATCTCTTGGGCATAGATTTGGACTCAGGAAAACCTTCGTTAAAATCTGGTATCAGAACTTCATTAGCTGTGTGAACCTGGGCAAGTCTAACCTAACTTTCCTCAGCTGTAAAGTTCAGATTACAACAGCAGCCACCTCCCAAGGATTGTGGTCAGGACCAAATGAAATAATATTTTTAAGGGTCTTAGCACTGTACTGGGCACATAGTAGGAACTAACTAAAGGCTGCTTCCTTTTTGCCTTTCCTCCTTTTCTTCCTTCCTTCCTCCCTGTGTCCTTTCCCCCCTTCCTTTATCACGCTCCACTTTCAGTGAGTTGTCAAGTTTTTTTGATTCTGCTACAGGATATCTTTTGGCTTTGTTTAATCGCATGCCCCTACTCTCATTTTAGGCCTTCATCACTTTTTTACTTCGATCCTTTCTCCATCCAACCCATTTTCTTCATAGCCACCAAGGCAAAGGCACAGTTCTGACCACATTACTTCCTCTTCAAAAATCTTCAGTAGCTTCCTATTGCTGCTGTGATAAAGTACAACTTACTTAGCCTGGCGTCCAAGGTTTTCTGTTGTTTCGGTGTTCACTTAACTTTCATATCTCTTATGTTATTGACCTTCGTCAACTCTGTCCGTCTAAACAGAACAGCTTAACCTTCCGTCTTCCCATGTCTGGAATGCACCCCTTCCTCTTCTCTAGAGATCTTTTAAAATCAAGACTCGGCTCAGGCAGCACCTCTTCTGTGAAGCTTTGTATGATTCCCCTAGTGGCTGGTGTCCTCATCCTCCTCAGCTGATCTCGTATTGTCCTCACTCCCGCTAGGGAGGAGGAGCCTTTAAATTACGTGTGTCCTTCCCAGTAAGCACTTAATAAACATATTTTTAATTCAGTTACTATGATATCAAGGTAATTGAATGTAGGGAGTCTGTCTTTATATGTTTAATTATTTGCATAGTTTCTGTATGCAAAGCAATTCACTAGCACTGTTGTGAGGTAAGGTAATGTCCCTGCCCTTGTGGTATCTAAAATCTATTCAAAGAGACAAAACACATGTGGAAATGAAACAACTAGAGGTTACTTTATGCCTTTGAATGCCATCTGTGTCTACGCCTGTGAAAAAATTCAAAAGAACATTGGAAAACTCATATATAGATGTACTTACAGAATGCAGAATAGTAGAATAATCATAACAGAGCAGAAGGTTTTTCAGGGATTTAGAATAAATATAAAAATTATAGCGAGACCAGCAGCCTGTTGTAGTTGATAGCAAATTAGCCTTGGATCTCAGAATTTCTAGGATCAAGTCCTACCTTGAACACTTACTGGGCTGGGCTACCCTGGTCAAGTCACTTAACCTCTCAGTGCTCTAAGCAAGTGTCCAAAACTAAAAATTTCACAGAAGATACAGACTTGCATTAGTAGGGGGAGTTTCCTCCCATGGGAATTGTTTGTATGAATGAAATACAGATCTGGTTCCTGTCCCTCTCCTATAAAAAATGTAGCTTTTGAGTATTGTCTATGAATATGTGATTACTTTCAACTTTTAAATTCTCAGATATCATTGCAACTTTATTTTAAGAATTTAGCCGACAGTTTGACCGTTTTCTTTCAAACATAAGAAACAATATTCAATGAGATTGTTTGTAAGTTAGCTGCATTTTTTCTTTTTATGCCTTTCCTCTTTAAAAAAATCGTCTTGAGTAAAATTGTGTGCAAATAGTTTCAGCATAGAAACAGAAATATGCTAACTTATAATATGCCTAGTTTATTATGTTTCTTTAAGGGAATACTTATATATAGACATAGCTTAGTATAGACTGGCTTATGATTAATGGATTGTTACCTGTTTACCTTTTAGAATTGACCAGGAAGGCCTTAAGATATCCAAGAAGAAATAGAATTTATTTCTTAAACTACCTTAAAATGTTGAAGTCATTAGGGAACATTTTAGAGGATTTCGAATCTCTAAAGTGTCAGAGTGAAGAAAAATCCTTTAATAAAATTTAGAGTGCTGATAGTTTAAAAGAAAATCTACAACTATAAAAGGCCAATGAATGAACATTTTCAGTAATAGGACAGTGAATTGTAAATACTTTCTTCATCATTGTGTATTTGAATAGGAAGTTCAGCTATCTTTTTAAGAGTAGATATGAATTTTAGAGAAACCTGTGCTCTGGAAGACAAACTGTTAAGTACTATAATACCCAGTTTTTGATACCTTGATTTCTCTTGTAAATTTTTATGATCACATTTAAGTCTGTAATATTTCCTTGGAGGAGCCTGGAAGAGACACAAACCCATTTAATATTTGCCATATTTAGCAAAAAAGCCCCACTTTTTCCTCCTTATAAGTCTCATCAACATATTATGATATGTCCTAACATGAGGAGACCTCTTTTCTGTTTTATTATGTAAATCAGAAATGCAGGGTTTTTTTGTTTGTTTTATAACCCAGAAATTCAAATTAAAATAGTATCAGGTGACAGTATAAGAGATTGATATATAATTGGTATATTCTTTAGGAAGATAGATATTCTTTGGAGCTTCTGGATATGGGGAAGTCTTCCAAAGAGCTCCCTTTATAAAGCTTTGCTTTATTTAAAAACTGAAAGCAACATTTTTACTTTTATGACCTTTAAATTCTTTTGAACTTTTTTAAAACAGGAATAAAACAGTATAAACCAACCAGAACCAGATGTGCCCCAGTTGAGCAAACACATTATGGATCAAAAGATAAGAGGGAGATGGGTAGGTAATTAAACCAAGAGAAATGGCATCGATGACGTCAAAGAAACTAAACCAGTGTGACGTTAAATGTTTAGTTACCCTGTGGATGGGGAGTGCTGGCTTGCTTATTTTTAAAAACTACAGCTAGAAATCCGTAAAAGTGGCTGGAAAATCCAACTTCTCTAACCTTTCTGAGGGATATAAGTAGGGAGAAGTACCTAGAATTAGACACTTACTCCACCCAGGCTTTCTTCCTTCATTAAAACTTGATCCTGATTCACTGGGATCCGAGATGGATGAAGTTGATCACTTGTTGTCACAGATTTGAGAGATAGGATGTGCCTTTCCTAGGACACTAATTGCTCATTTTTACCTCTTGGCTTGGTAAAGGAAGCAGCTTTGCCCCAACACCACTGAGAAAATCTGATCTATGACAATGTAGATGAAGGATTATTTGAATGGGGAAGCAACTCGAATAATTAGAGAAGGATTGAGTAGAAAGACTAGAGAGGTAAATATTGAAGAGGTTTTCTCACTGGAGTCTCCGCAGCTGTTTCTGTTACTAAATGTAATATCTGGGGGGACAGGGAGTGTTTTGTGTTTGTCTTTGTATTCCCAGGGCTTGTCACAGTGTCTTCCACATAACAGGTGCTCGGTAAATTTCTATTGAATTGAACTATTTAGTTAGGCTAACGTATGACTTTTAAAAACATTTACTAATTTATTATAAGTAGGCACCATAGGCACATACTCAAATCTTGTTTAATATGCTTTCTCCACAAACTCTTTAAGAACAATTCTTTATTTCAAGTCGTTCAACACTCTTATTTGACCTGTAACATTTTTTCCTTTCCATAAATGTTATTAAAGGAGTAAGCACAGATTAAAATAGTGTAATGCTGCTTGAATGAAAGTTAAATCACATTCACAAAGCTTCATATTGCCTAAAAACACTGTTTAATGATTTGTTCAGCAAAAAATAGGTCTAACTTAAATGGTTGAAATATTAATTTAGACACCTTGTTTTTTTTTCACGGTTATAACTCAGTTATATGTTTTAATGTAAAATAACATGCATGAAATATGACTGTAGCCATAGTTAGCTTTAATTCAAGGCTATAATGGCAGCCAAAGCCCTTTCTTTTCCTAGCTGCCTCTTAGAGAACATTGGTGTACTTTGTTTCATATTCTATTAATTAAAGCAGCTTTAATTTTGTAGTCGTGAGTCCTCTCAGCAAAAAAAATATTGCACCTCCTTTATGACTTGGTACGTATTCTTTGAGAGTTACTGTGTTTAAAAACTATCATTCTGGTTCCTGTCCCATCTTAGGTAGGCTAGCCTTCAGACAACAGACCTGGCTAAAAGGTAGTGTTCAGTATAGATTCTTGCTGATTAGGGACAGACCCTTCTAAAAACAGTTAAACCACCAGTACACAGGACAAGCCCTTCCTCAGCCCTTGGAAATGCAGGACCCCTTTGCCTGAGGACCAGTGCAGTGGTAGCAGGGGAGAGGATTGGCGATTTTAGAAAATAGCATGTTTAGAAGTAGGAGAACAAAAATTGTTTAAACCTTGTCAGTCTGTGTGTTCTAATACTGGGGGAAAGACTCGGCTCCCCAGCAGACCTTAATACAACAAAGCATCTTCACCCCATAATGTCTGAACTTTCGTTTCATTTTTCATTTCACACCTGTAGAAAAACTCCATGTGGTAGGGATTTGTTCAGACTAATCGAAGTAGGCTCTTCTGAAAAGACAACTAACTAACTCAGAAGTGTTAAGAACTCATTATTTCTTACACACTAGTCTATAACTGATACAGATTTCCTCTTAACGACCAGCTGAATTCTTCAGACTCAAAGCAATGAGCGTTTTATTGTTGGAGAGAAACAGTAATGTGATTAAGAGGTTTAGATAGCATATTATCACAGCTGAGCTACACAGTATCCTTGTGAATGTAGACCCACTGAAGGAACTGACACTTAAGTTACTCAGAGCATAAGCACTGACAATTCAAATGCTTTGATTCCAAGTCCAAAACATTTTTTTCTTTAAATAAAGTCCTTGTTTCCATTGTGTTTATCATTAATGTAAAAATCAATTTAAAAAATGAGAGGGAATTATGATTGTAGTCCCTTCCTCTTTCATAGATACTTCACCTTCAAGGTCTGCTCACAAAACTTCATCTGCCTTCTCATAGAAAGCCTACGGACTGAAGATAAGGGGAAGGAAAAGCTGGAGGGTAGTAGTGTGCCAAGGGCTATTTTGTTATATGGGAACCTTTCTGCTGCCCTGAAAATACCCAGGGAAGGCAGCTTTTGCTGGATGGAGAGGCACGGAACCCAAGTGAAGGAAGGAGGAGGAAGGGAAAGTACACTAAAGAATTTTACATCAGCTAATTAATATGTGTTAAGTGCTTACTCTGGGACAGACATAGGGGATACAGATATAAAGAGTGGAAAAATTCCTACTCATAAGTTTCTTAACATTCTAATGGGGAAGAAAAGTAGATATAAAACTAGATTATGGAGGGGCGACTAGGTGGTACAGTGGAGCAGAGCACCGGTTCTGGAGTTAGGAGGACCTGAGTTCAAATGTGGCCTCAGACAATTAACACTTACTAGCCATGTGACCTTGGGCAAGTCACTTAACCCCAATTCTCCTGCCTTCTCCAAAAAGCAAAAAACAAAAAAACTATATATGGAATAAAGATAAAGTTAATAAATACAGAATAGTTCCTTGATATTCACCTGTTTATCATGTTTGTTATGTCACTGTATTCTAGAATACATTTTAAATCGATAATTTTTACTAGACTTGTGATTTCATTGATAAAAGGAATTCCCTTTAAGGAAACACTTCCTATAGAAGAATCTGTTCTGTAGTTTGTAATCCTAGAAAATTGCCTGTGGGCACTGAGAGTTAAGTACCTTTTGAGGGTTTCACCCACCTGTATTATTTCAGGAGTGGAACTTTAGCCCAGGTTTTCCTGACTCCTTGATCACTTTATACAATACTACACTGCTGAAATTTAACATTCAGACTGTTTAAAGTTTACCCTTCAATGAAAAATCGTATTTTTGTCCTTGACTTGGTATGTAGACCTGTTAGAAAAATTGCAGCGTTAAACATAAAAGCAGTTTGAACACATGGGAAGAGAAAAGAGAAAAGGATTTATGAGTAGGTGTTACACAGGTATCAGCGAGTTACAATTCTGGTAGCTCTGGTTTATGGACCTTTAGGACCCTCCTCTTCCTTCCTCAGTGATGTTGATTCCTGGCTTTTTCTTTCCTCACCTGTCCTCATACCCCACCCTGCATAGTGATGCTGCCTCACACAGCCTTACTTCCCAATTTCTTAACTTACTCCCTTCTTGTAATATACTATACCACCCCACTTTACCCACACACAAAGAAGGTCTTGTCTTGATCCATAAATGCACCTCTTCCATCTTCATGAATTCTTATAGTCTTATCTGATCACACTCTATTGGTGCTCTTCCTCTTCCTCTGCTTTTTCAAAACCAGACCTTGCTCGTCATGTACACTATGACCTCCAGTTCTTCCAGGCCATCAGACTGTAGCAGCCAAGCTCTCTTCCTTTCCTCATCCTGACTCTTGGATGTTGAAAATCTGTAATCTGGTATTAGGAATCATGTCAGTTCTAGAAAAAAAAGAAATTTGTTGGTGAAAAATCAGTTTTCCATTGGTTCACATTGGTCCAATTCTTTCTTTGCTATTCATGTTTCTATATAAATTGGAGAAAGTCATGGATACAGAGTGCAGGATTGGAGACAGGAAGGTCTAGATTCAAACCTTGCCCTCAGACATTTACTAGCTCTGTGACCAAGGTCATTCAGTATCTTTGAACCTCCAAGATTATGCCTAAAGACAGGTAGTAACCTGAATTGGGAGTTCTCAGGCCAAGGAACTCAGAGGTTCTTGACATATTGGTGTAGGTAATGTATTATTATTTCATTAACTTCACATATCAGAATTGCTATATATGTAATAAATGACTGAATTAGGGAGTTTTAATCCATTGAGTGATTATAATGATATCACAGATGAACAAGAGGTAGTCTAATTTAGTAGATCTCTCTCCACTTACTTGCCTGGCTTGCCTCTGATCCAGAAAGACCTGGTTTGTTAAGTAGGCTCTAAGTGACCTAGTCTTTTCAGTTTGTAATACGCAGGAAATAAATCCATGAAGATATAGATCATTTCAAATAAAAGATTTCCTTAACTGCACTCCCCCCCCCAAAAAAAGAGCAAAATACACAAATAAACAAAAGGACATAATAGTAACTCAAGGATACAAATTTTGGAATCAGGGGTTGAGTCAGACATAGTGTTCAAGTTAAAAATGGCTCAGGGATATAGTTTGGAGTTGGACACAGGGTTCATGACCTCTGTAATGGGATCCAAGAAAGGAATGGTCAGTAGGTCCACATAGCCAAGGGGCTTTACATCCTTTTTGAGGAGCTAAGTACTTTTAGGTAGAGGGAGAATGTCTTACCCTGGGTTGCCAGTCATATTCCCAAGTCCTGTCTCATTATTCATCTAGCTAAAAGAGGCAACCTGAACTTGGTAAGAGTCAGCAAAGGTGCATTAGGCTGAGTAAGTTGAATTACACTATAAAGTATATGGGCTTTATTTAGAGAGAGTGACTTTTGTGCCATGAGACCTGATTTCAAGTGTCCCTTTGTTATGTGCTCTTGTGTGATCCTGGGCCAATCACGCAACTAACCTTTTGGTGCTCTAGATAACTCTCTAAGAATCGAAGTTGAAGAGGAAGATAATGACTTGTACTGATGAAGAGAAACTTCGTTATTTAGAGACTTTCTGTATCAATGAAGTCACAGATTCAGCCCCTGTCATATCCAGTGGATGAATAGTGAAGTCTTCAGTGACTTCCAGTTGGACTCTTAAGCGTGAATTCAAAGACAAATAATCTGTTCCAGACTTGGGTTCCCAGCCTGACCCCCCTCTCTTCTTCTACAGGAATTGTTTGAACTACATTCGTTTTCTTGCCGTCCCTTTGATATGCCTCGTTTTTTCTGCCTCTGCTTTTGCTCCCATTTTTCTTTTTGCCCTACCTAGAATATCCTTTCTGTGGCTTCCAACAGCCACATCCTGCTCATCTTTAAGACTCATCTCAATTCACGTTGCCCCCTCTAAATCCTCCCGCCCATGACACTTTTCCTGTTCCCCATGATGATTTCCTCTGAATTCTAAGTCACTCCTTTCTACAAATCGCAACCATAAGAAAAAATAACCTCTGTAACAAACATGTACGGTCAAACAAATAAAATTTCTAAGCTGTCCATTTTTTTAAAAAGTGTCTCTTTCTGCATTCTTAGTCCTTTACCTATCAGGAGGTATGTTGCATCATTGGTCATTTTCCTGATCGTATTTCCTGATTCTTTCAAAGTTGTTTGACTTTACCATATTGTTAGTCATTATATAACTTGTTCCCCTGGTTCTGTTCATTCTTCATCCACTTAAGTCTTTCAAGGTTTATCCTCTTCATCATTTCTTTTAGTGCAATAGCATACCATCATGTTTGTGTAATATAACTTAGTCAACTACTGCTCAATTAATGGATACCCCCTCACATTCGTGTTTTTTGTCACCTCAAAAAACTCCACAACCCTCCCCATTCCCCCATCCTATTCCTCTTCCCCTCTCTTTTCATTTTTAAGATCAGGACATAATTAGAACCACTCCCAGGCCTTGTTTAAGGCCTCTGACCTCTAATGATGATAGGGTTCAGAGAGGATGCATGTATTTTCTCCCTATATTTGATTAGCATTTTATCTTTGTTTATCTCTTTATGATTATTTCTGTTTACTTTTTGTGTTTCTCATAGCTCCTGTGTTTGAATTTCAGAGTTTCTCCATAGTTCTAATCTTTTTTATCAGGAATGCTTGGAAGTTAGCTGTCTCATTAAAGGTTTATTTCCCCCACCCCCTACTCATAGCATTATACTTAGTTTTGCTGGGTAAGTTATTTTGGGCAGTAATCCTATGTCCTTTGTCTCCTGGGATATCATATTCTAAGCTCTCTACTCCTTTATAATAGTAGCTGCTAAATTGTATGTGATCCTGACTGCAGCTCCTTGGCACTTGAATTTTTTTTTTCTGGCTTCTTGCAGTGTATAACATTTCTAGGTGTTTTCTTTTGGGGGTTTCTTTCAGGAGGTGTTCTATGTATTTTTTTTTCTACTTCTCTCCATTCTGGTTCAAATAAGTGCATCTGGGCAATTTTCTTTTTACGATTTCTTGACCTTTTCCTGACCCTTTCTTGTATAGGATTTTTTTGGCTTTTTGGTCAGGTAGTTCAGTGATTCTTAACATTGTCTCCCTTTGATGTGTTTTCTAGTTTGATTGATTCTGCTATGAAATACCTTATATTTTCTTCCAGTTTTTGTATTTTGAACTTATTGCAATGGTTTTTGTTGTTTCATGAAGTCCTTGACTTCTCTGATTTGTTCTGATTTTCAGGTAGTTGGTTACTTGTTTAGCATCTTGTATTTCTTGTACCTGGCTGTTAATCCCTTTCCAATTCTTCTCTAGGTCTCATTTCTTTGTTATTTTTCTCCCTTTCCAGCTTTGATTTTTAGAGGCTTTGAAATCATTCTCTTCTGGGTTTGTGTCTTGAACATCCCTGTCACCGTAATAGATTTTTATGCTGAGTTTCTTTTTTCTTTGCCCATTTTCCCAGCCTTCTTCCTGACTTTAGACTTGGTTTTAGAACCAGGCTCTGTGTACTTCTGGAGGGAAGATCTGCCTTGGTCCTGTTGATTTTTTTCTTGGGGGCATTGAGTATTGTGATTTTCCATCCCCTCAGGAGTGCTTCGGGCTGGGTACCTGTTAAGCTTTTATTTAGTCAATAAACATTTTTGTTAATTGCCTACAGTATTCCAAGCTCTGGAGATACAACAGACATTCCCTGCCTTCAAGAAGCTCACAATTCCAAAGTGTTTTGATCCAGACCAAAGTCTGATCACTGCCCCCTACTCTGAGAATTGCAAGTCTCTTACTTGGCTTTGGGTCCCAAGAACAGTAGATAACTACTGGATTTGGCAAATATCAGCTGGCTGAAAAGCTCTGCTGGTTTTGAGTGATAGAATTGTAGGCTCTCCATTGATCTGGGATTCCTGCTAGAAGTTGCAACTGAGATCCTGCTCAGCTCCTGGGGGTCTAAGCCACACCACTGCTGCTTGTTTCTGGACTTGGTCTTCTCTCGGAGTACCACTTAGGGTCCCGCAGCTGTACCCTTCCCCAGCACACCACTTCTTGGCACAGTACCCCTCCTCAGTCTGTCCTGGATTTTTAACCTTGGGCTGGGTAGTAGGTGACAAAGCCACCAGATGGCACCCTTTCCCGTTGTGGTGTCTGTTACCAGTATGGGTCTGGGACCTCCCCTTGTCTTGGTGCACATCTCTTAGGCCCTGGAGTATCATGGCTCCTCCTGACCAGACTTTGTTCCTAGTTTCCTCAGACCTCTCTGTCTGTCTTCCTAGACTTACCTAACCTGGAAAAATGACTCAGTGTGAACTTTTCTTGGATTTCCTTATCAGGATTTGGTCTGGTGTGTTTTCTAGAATTGTTTCAAGGAATTTTGGAGGAGAAAGCTTTTTGTGCAGCTTTCCTACTACTTTGCTGTCTTGCCCTGTACCTTCTGTTTTTATTATTAACTTGTATGTTATTAAGCTGTTCATGGCTTATTTATTTTAGCTAAGACTATACGTTCTTTGAATGCAAGGTTTTTTTCTTAGCATAATTCCTTATATATATTAAATAAACCCAATACTAAGTTCATTACATTTTTTTAATTAAGAGGAAATACTGTGTCAGTTAATAGTTATGGTTTCCTATTCTCCTTACCACTCTCCAAAAGTCCCCTAGCACAACTAATCAAGATCCCTGAATATCTCTAAATTCATTTGTGTCTGCTCCTGGAGAAAAAGTCTCTCTTCCACTTTGGTAACTTGGCTTACTGCTTTTCTGTCCCTCTGGTTCCTAACTCTGTATAGGCAGCTGTTGGCTCAGTTCACAGAGTGCTGGACCTGAAATCACAAAGACTGGAATTCTGTTCTGGCTTCACACACTTACTTGTACGAAGACCCTGGGGAAACTCTCTGTTTGCTCCACTCTGAAATGGGGATCATAATAGCACCTACCCCCTCAGGGCTGTTTGTGAGGCTCAAATGAGAGAGTGTTTTTAAAGTGATTGGCACTGCACCTGACTTATGTTAGGAACTTAATAAATACTCTTCTCTTCCCCTCCTCTCCCCCCCTTCACTCAGGAGACTTGAAATTCTGTCCTTCTGCCACTCTGTATTGCAGGATTAGAACCCTCTGGTTGTAGGGTTCTAAACACAATATTCTTTTTCTTTTGAATTTGTATTTTTCAAAATGGATTCAGTACAATGCAGTATTCATTTATTAAATCTCTATCTGCTAATGCATATACAATGAGGGCACAATGAAGATACTTGTGGTTCTTGAGGAGCTTACTTACATTCTGTTGGGAGTTAGCCTTGTTGTGAATTCAATTCAGAGTTTTCCCAGTTGTCTTTAAACCTGGTCTTGATAAGACTGTGAGAGGCCTCTTTTTCACTCAGAGATTAGTATAAATTAGTAACAGGTCATTATTGAAAGTAAAATATTTGAACTTAGAAGAATTATTATGTTCCAAATGTCGTCTGGATCCCGTCTAACAGGATATGCTGGTACTCTTACGATTCTTGGAAGGCCAGGATCTTGACTCTGGAACAAGATGGGCTCCCCAAGAAAGCAGTCTAGAATGCTGTTGTAAAAAGAATCCTTTTGTGTGTGAGTCTGCCACCTCCTTAAGCTATTCTGTCTTGGGCAGGTCACTCACTTAATTTCTCCAAATTACAGTTTTCATTTATTAAATAAACCCAATAATTGAGTAGCTAGTATCGATATAGTACTTGAAGTTTTTCAAAGTGCTTTACGTATGTTGTTAATGAGATAATGTATGTTTTGTGGTCTTCTGAATTCTAATACTGTTTTGCTTCACTTTGCCTTTCTTCATTGAGCAAATAGCCTGGAGATTTTTCTGCGTGCTGGTTTCCTGCGTTGTTCTGAAGCACAAGAGAATAGCAGGGGGCAGGGATGAAGGGAAGAAGTGAGAGGTGCTTCCCTCTCACCCCTCACTTCCCTGTGCCATCTCCTTCTTGGATTATCCACTTCCTCTGTGTGGAGGTTGTAAAATCCTGTTTCCTTACTAGCTGCCATGCCTGCAGTTTAGGTGGACACTTTGTAAACACTTGTTGTTTGGACATATGGTTTAAGGTTTCATAGGAGCTTTACCATTTTCTCCTCCTATGTTGAAGTCATGCTCTTTTTCTAACAATGATAAGTTAGCATTTAGATAGTACTTTAATATTTGCTAGTTGCTTTACATATTTTTATAATAGATTGTCTCATGTGATCCTCATAACCATTATCCCTTTCTGGAAATGAAAATGCTTAAGCTTAGAAAAATTAAATGACTTGTCCTTGATCACAAAGTTTAGTAATTATTGAAGATAGAATTCAAATTGGTGATCTAATAGATCCTCTAAAATCCTAAAGTCTTTGTCAGATGCGCTGCTATGTAGCATACCTTTCCATTTTGTACTTGTAAAATTTATTTTCTGTTTAGTTCAAGTGTCAGGCCTTACGTTTATCCCTAATTAAATTTTGTCTTGTTAGATTTGGCTCAATGTTGTAAAACGTAAGACATTCTTTTGGGTCTAGATTTTCATCTAATATATTAGCCACCGCTCCATGTTTTGTAACATACACATATTTCATAAACATTCCATCTCAGTTTTTATTCAAGTTGTGGGAAAAAATTAAATAGCGCTGTTTCACTCAGGGGCTATTGGGGCATTGCACCAAAGACTTCTTTCCAAGCTTCCTAGTAGAATGATGAATAACTTGATGATTAATGAATGATTTATCAACCAGGGGTGAAAATCTTTGCCCTGTCTCCCGTGGAGGAAAAGTGGACATAGCCCTAGTCTAGCTTAGCTCCCTCTGCAATAACTTTTGGAGATTGAGCTTTGGGATTCATTATTACTCTGGGATTCATATTACTCCTATGGCTTTTTTAGTGTCTGTCCCCACCTTCAAACTAATCAGTCACCAGCCATTTAAGTGAAAACAGTCTATAGTTACCTCCTCTCATTCTTTCATCTCCATTCTCTTTAATTTGACCTATTAATATTCACTCCAACCTTGTGCATCTCTTCTGTACGCTGTATAATTCCCATGCAATTCCCACCATAGTGAGTAGACTACGCTTCATGCTGTGCCTCTTTTTCTCACATTTTTTCCATCACTGAATCCCATACGACCTTAACTGGGATCTCATTGCATCAAGGCAGTCTTTTCATTCCTTCCTAATTGATTCCCTCTTTCACTCCACACAGAAGCTGTTCAAATCTTCTCTTCCATCTTCACTCTCCCAACACCTTCCTTGACCCTTTTCTGAGTTGAGGATGTTGCCCCTTTACTGAGAAAAATTACCGTCTCTCAACATGAGTTTTCTTTTCTTTCATCTTCTTCATCTCTTCTTGACATAATCTCCCACACTTTTCTCCTTTCTCTCAATCCTTTAAGCTCTCTATCCCTAAGCAACTAGTCTCAGTTGAAAGCAGCTGTTGTTTGCTTTGTCTGTTTCCACTGTACTTTTCTATTTTCAGTAACTTCTCAGCTTCATTAGCTTCCGAGCTCTGTTGTCTTCTGACTTAAGTATGCAGCTTAAAAAAAAGTTTTCATAATGTCTTTTGTTTCTTACATCATCATAGTTATTGACAATATCCCTCTCTCTCCCCATCCTGGAGAGCCATTCCCTTTAAAATGTAATATTTTTTTAAAGAGAAAAAAAATCAGCACAATTGATCATTACATTAAAAAAGTCTAAAGACAAATGCGGTGTGTTACGCTTGTGGATCTCCCGTCTCCGTGAAGGCAAGTGTTTGATCTTTAAAATTCTGTTACATTTACTTTGGGGTTTTTGGTTTTGGTTGTTCTTTTCATTTCTGTTATTGTAGTCATATTGTTTTCTTGGTGCTGCTTACTTCACTCTGAATCAGTTAATGGAGATCTTTCTGTGCTTCTTTGTATTCATCACTTAAACATCTTTTCTTACAGTGAAGTAGTATTACATCATGTTCATGTACCACAGTTTGTTTAGCCATTCCCCAACTGATAAGCATCTACTTTGTTTCCAATTCTTTCCTGTTACAAAAATGTTGCTATAAATATTTTGTTGTGTATGGGGACATTCTTATCAATGGCTTCCTTGGGAATAGGCTAAATAATAGAATCTTTGGTTCAAAGGATATAGACATTTTAATGATTTTATTTGTGGATGCAGCTTCTAAAAATCTTTTAAATCTTTTAATTCTCAGTCTCCTCAGCTTCCTTCCTTCCAATAATGGCCTTTTCATTTGTAGTGATCTATTTCTACTTTAAGATGAGAAACCCCAAATCCGTATTACTGTCATCTTATCAGTTGTGAAATAAATTCTCAATATATAATTGTCTTAGAGTCCCCAGTCCTTTGATTCAGAATTTCCTAGTAGTAAACATCCGAGTCTTATCTTAAAACAGTCGCTTGTAAAAACCAGCTGCTGGGAAATAAGAGTTTCTTGCGGTCTTCTGTGCCATCGCTCAGGATCTTTAGCTTTGCCGCTTTCACTCTGCTCCTCTCAAAACAAGCTGTTTTTCTGTAACTGTGTTTCTCGCATATCTGTCCTTTTTATTTTTGTATCTGCATGAGAAATGGACCCTAACTTACATATTTATTTTGTGCGTACTACTGCTTAAAACTCAGTATACTGTTTCCTGCCTCCTGCTCTTTCTGGAATGTGTGTTCTCCTCATCTTGGTATCCTTTTGAGGCTCACTTAGGTACCTCATCCTTCATGAAGTTAGTACTCTTCTCACCTCTTCACACTGCCTTGTGCAATACTTCTTTGTATATGTATGTTTTATGTGTTTCCTCCCTACCCCCAGTAGTGGGCTGCAGTTTAAAAGTCCAGATGAGACTCTAACCAGGTCAGGCAGCAACGTGGGTTAGTATAAGAGAAAATAAAGACATGCATGCCGGGACCCTCCACACAGAATACCAAGGACCCCGGCTCTGCAGGCAAAACTTGGAATATTTATGGGTTTCAGCAAAATTGGGAGGGATGGGGAAGAAGGGGTAGTGCCTTCTAGTAACTCCTAGAGCAGGGAAGCAGGATGTTCTTGTTTATTAAAGTTGAGGAGGGGGAGTCTGCAAACCACAGTGCCAGTTTCAGCCAATTCTAGTCAGCGTTGTTTTGGGCAAACGTGGCAGGTACAACCAAAGTAGGGCTGAGCAAGGTTCAGATCAGCTTTAGACCCTCCATCCAGCCCCTCCTATCCTATGGAACAAGGTAGGTCAAGGAAGACAGATGAATTTGGGTGGATGTTCACATTCCCCCTTTTGGTTGAGGCAGTGTCAGGACTGGAACATGTTTTGTTGACCACACACTTGGAACGTTTGGATGCAGTAGCAAGAACAAGCCAAGGGAGGAGGTAAAAAGCTAGACGTATGAGCAGTGTCAGAAGTAGGCCACGGACAGTAGAATGGAAGACAGAGCCCAGGCCTCTGGTTAGCCACAGGAACAAATCACCAAGGCAGAGAAAAGCTGCGTGATAAGGGTCAGTCAGAATAGAGGCCGCCTTAGGGTTAGCTTTAATTCTTTGGTAATCTGCCCACTGTTGTTAACCCAGAACCTGCATTCTTCATCTAGAGCAGCGGTTCTCAACCTTCCTAATGCCGCAACCCTCTAATGCCGTTCCTCAGGTTGTGGTGACCCGCAACCATAACATTATTTCCGTTGCGACTTCATAACTGTAATTTTGCTACTGTTATGAATCGTAAGGTAGATATCTGATATGCAGGATGTGTTTTCATTGTTATAAATTGAACATAACCCGCAGGTTGAGAACCACTGATCTAGAGAATAATCTCCCTGAATGGCCAGGAAGGTTCCAGAACCTTTTAGTTCTAGAGTACAGCCCTGGCCAGGAAATCAATCTAGGGCTTCCTGAGAAGCTGCCATGTTGCTGAAATCATTGGCAAAAGTGAGAGAGAGAGAGGTTACAGTGAGTCAGCTGTGCCAAGGTCGGTTGCTTTGGGGTGTTTGGTAGGGTTGCTAATACAGAGCAGTAGGTTCCAGGCAATGATTGTAGCTTGGGCCATGGGGGTGCCAGAATCTTTGGGAAGGTTGTTGGATTTCTAGTACTCTCTTCCATGGCATGAGTAGTTACAGGACTCTAGTATGAGGTGAATGGCAGCAGGCCCAAGTTTCTAAGGTGAGTTGTATGTGCAGGCTCCAGATTGGAATGGTTGTTGCAGGTACAGCCCAGTAATTTGTGAAATTCCCTAGCTGGTCCACTTTTTGCATGGTCCTAGCATATAGGTGATCTATACAGTTTAGGCCAAGAGAGTAGCAAATGGGATTATGACTGAACTAGTAAAAGTGGGTACCCCTTTTCACTGTGAATTTCAAAGAGAACCCACCCCCATTCCCCTGAGCAGGAACGACCTTTTCATTTAGGGATTTGGCATTTGCTGTTACAGTAGCTTTGTCTAACTGGAAATGCTTCCACCTACCAGGAAAACTTACAGACTATAACCAGAATAAACTTAGATCCATCAGAGGTAAACAGTTGAATTCAATCAATTTACCATACTTCAAATGGAGCAGAGGGGAGGAGAAACTTCCATTTCGGGGTTTAGGCGGTTAAGACACATTAGGCTTAGGACAAAGTGGGATAGGCTGCAAAAGGAGGTAAGGCCACCTGATGGAATTTTCCCCACCAGTATTTGTGGGTCAGCAAGATCAGCTGTCTGGGACTAATGGTTAATTGAATGCAAATGTTACATCATAGGGAGGGATAGTGAATCGGGCAGCACTAACATTCCATTTGGTATTGTCCATAACCCAATGGAGGGCTCCTTATTGCATCCCTCCTTTTGCAGCCTGCCAACAACCATCTGCAGCATAGAACCTTGCGCAAGAACATTCTCTTTGGTTGTCAACATAGGTAGTGAAGAGGTCCCAGTAAGAATATTTAAGGAAACACTTAGGGGAACCAAAGTGTTAAAGAGCTGCCACTACTGTGGTCAGGGGTGTCTTTACTAGGCCTGGAGACCTTAACAACAGTGATAGCTTTTGGCAAAAGCAAACAGTCTGGTAAGTGAGCAACACACTCTTGTGGACTGTCCAGAAGATGTCAAAAATCTCCTGTATTTCCAGAGCATCCCAAAATCATGAACCACTTGAGAGGCACACCTGCTGTTAGTATAGATGTTGGTCCTTGTAATGCCAAGCAAAGGCAACTTCCAAGGTTCGGATTACCAGCATAGCAAACCCCATTTATTCAGCAAACATTCACAGAACAGAAAAGGTCAAAATACAGTGTAACTTGTTCCTTTAGCAAGCAAGTTATCAATTCAATCCAGGTAGTACTACTCCACCCCTAGACAGTACATTCATTTAGTCAGTCAGAAGTCTCTTCTCAATTGGAGATTAGTCTCCAGTCTTAAACAAAGTACATTCATTTAGTCAATTCCTCAAAGGCTTCCCACCCCTGAATCTCAAAAGGGGCAGGAGAGCACAAAAGGCCATCCACCCTTAAGTTAAGATATCATCTCAGCATTGAATACCCAAGAAAAGGGCCTTTTTTCTTCTTCACTGGAGGCAAGCCCTCAGCAATCTCAGTTCCTAGGGAGACAAGGCTCAACAAAGCCATAGCCAGTGTCCTCATCAAGTCACTCTCTGCCTGTAGAACAGTCCCAGAAGCCCTGAAAACATCAGCAAGGCCCTCTTCCAGGATTTCTGTAAACATACAACAGGAAAATCCTCCTTCAGGGCTTCTGAACCAACAGCCAGGTTCCAGGACCTACAACAGCAGCATTGTCCTTCACCATCAGGTGAATCTGGCAAAACAACCTCAGAACAGACAGACAAAATACCGGCATCACAGCCATGCCTCCTCAGTCCTTGGCAGTTCTCAAAAGCCTTGGGCAGCTGCAATGGGCTCACAGCAGTCTTTCTCTCAGCAACTCCACGATACTGGGTCCTGCTCTCCCAAAGTCCTTCTGGCCTCCTCTCAGTTTGGGCCTCTCTCCCAATTCACAGCTCCTCCCAGTTCAGCCCTCTCTCTTCATGTCAACAAGGCCATCCCACCAGTGGGATTCCCAAGCTCTGGGTTTTAACACTCAACCCAAAAACCAAGCCCATACAGGGGCATCTCCAAATTCCATTACCAATACAGTCCTGCATCCAGAAGTGAATAAGCAGGCTCTAGCTACCGTGATCTTAAGCTCAGCCTATTGGGCAGACTTGGCCTTTGGGAAAGGAGTGGCCTCAGTGACATCAGCGGTGGTAGTAATGGCATATCCTGCAACTAGATTACCTTCTGAATAAACATGATCCATCAGTGTCTCAGGAAACATCAGCATCCAGCAAGAGGGTGTCTGATGTCATCCCTGGGGTCAAGAAGAGTCACACAATCATGGTCATCATCAAGGCCTTTAGAAGTCTCTGGATTGAGGCTGTTGCAGTGTTGGAGAGTCACATTGGACTACATGAGCGGGGAAAGCTCCAGGCCAATGGAAAAGTGCTGAATGTGGTGAGAATTAAGGAGACCTTCCACAGCATGGGAAGTACAATTTCAGAAGTCTTTTTTACTAGATCAGAAGCAGCTACAACTGCTCACAAGCATCCAAGGAATCCTCTGGCTACGGAGGCAAGGGAGCAGCTGTAGTAACCAATTGTGCGAAAATTGTCCCCATATTTTTGTGAAGTCACCTCAATGGCATTTCCCCCCCCCACAAAGAGGTAGAAGGGGAGGTCATAATTGGGGTGTCTTAAGGCAGGGGAGTAAGAAGAGCAGATCTCAAATGTTCAGCAACAGCCTGGGAGTCTACATGCAGAGGGTCAGGGGGTGAATCTTTAAGGAGGTGGTAAACAGGCCGTGCCAAAAAGGGAAAAGGAAAGAATCCATAGGTAGGCAGTAGCCGGCAAAGCCAAGGAAGTCACAGAGTTGGCATTTGGTTCTGAGACAGGAAAATCTCGTGATGGCCTGGACCTGTCTCATCTAGGTGGAGGGCATCAGGTAGAATGTCATGACCGAGAAATTTAATTCAAACAAACTGTAGCTTCTCCTTGAAAGCTTTGTGCCCCTTAAGGGCTGAAGGAGAGCACAGCAACAGATCATCAGTGTATTGCAGGAGAGTGCAGCTGGATGGAGAAACAAGATCCACTAGGTCATGTTTGAGGACTTGTGAAAAGCAGGTTGGGCTTTCTGCCCAATCTGTTACTCCCAGACCACCAGGACTGGGAGTAACAAAAAAGTCAACAGCACAGAGATCCTGAACTAGCCTCCATCCATGGCCACCAGGCTTCCTAACAGGAAAAATAGATGCATTATGAGGCCCCTCAGTAACTTCACAGCTCAGAGGGCATTGGTGGATATGAGGCAGAGGTTTGGAGGACTTTTTCTGGACTACAGTTGAGGAGGCACTGGGGTACTTCTGATGTCTGTGGTGGAGATGGCCCAGAAGGACTCAGGGAATGAGCATGAGGGGCAAAGTTGGCAAAGAAAACCACGCGAAAGTGGAAAATAAGGGTACGAGGGAAAAGGGGTATCAGATTGAGCAGGGAAAGAGAAATTCTACCCTATGTGCAAATTCTGTGGACAGCCCTGTAGATTTCAAGGAAGTTGTGAGCCAGCAAATGGGCAGGGGTGTCTGTTGAGAGCAGAAATGAGTACATGCATACCTGAGAGCTTTCCTCCCACCCCCAACCCTGCCCGGCCAGATGAAGGGATGAGGGAGGTAAGACTGGCCAGGTCTGAGGCACACAATAGGGACACAGTGTTTATTCTTAGGAAGGGCTGTGGGCCACCTAACGGACTTATGAATAGACAGAGAAGCTCCTGTATCAACTGGGTCCTCACTGGTGTGGTCAGAGACTGTCAAGGAAACATGGCTGATAAGGGGAAGCAAAGATCAGTGGGAAAATTACAGTCTCCATCTCCAGCCCACAACAATCCTCAGAGCCCTGTCAATAGCCATTCTATTTAGGATTTATTTGGGGGGAAGGTGGGGGCGGAGCATGGTTACAGAAAGGAGGAGGTCCTGGCTGGGGATCAGGGGCTTGAGGGAGCCAGAAGGAGGCAGGGTCATGTGGTCCCTTCCCAGCTTCTGCTGCAGGAAGTGACACTGATTTTTTCCAACATCACATCAAGGCTTTTTACAGTAGGAGCAGATTTTCTGGTCAGGGGGTTGGGAATTAGAATTCTGGCGGGGAGGGGCGTGAGGGGGAAGGGCAGGGACAGCTCTTGCTGTTGCCCTTCTCTTTTCTGTCTGCGGTTGGCTGAGCTGGAGAGTAGTGATTTTATTTTTTATCTTAAATTTATTGTCAGCAAGGGTGACTTGAAATCCAGAAGCAACATCAGCCAGTCTAATTTCTTTCTTTTAATCAAGTCCCTGAGATCCTTTTGGAGGCCCTCCTTGAGAACAGAGCTTGGCAGGCCCCTTATGGTCTAGACCAGTGTTTCTATCAAAAGTGGGAAGGAAATGGTTGTGAAATTTGAAGACTAATTTTGCCAGGGTTTTGGTGTCAGGCTTTAATTTTTGTCCCGTCTGCAGGCTTCAGAAAAGATGTAGGGATGGCATCCAAAAGAGCCCTACCAGCCTTCTCTGCTCTTTGATAGTGAGCCTAAGGTGTGGACTTACTAATATCTGCGGTAGGATTTTTCCAATCTACTGCATTGAATCAGCGTTTCGCCTCCCCTAGACCTACTAGAGTTTGGACTAACTGATAAATGACTGGGAAATCGGGTCTATAGGTAGATAGAGTTTGCCCAAGTTCGTTAGTAAATCCTGTGGGGGCCTCTCAGACCTGGAGAAATTCCTTCCCCATGGCCAGAAGCTCTACTTTGGTCATTTTCTGCCAATTAGATTTCAGGGCCATGTGGTCATGACATGTGACCTGCTGCCATCCTCTTGGGGGAGGGAGGAGGAAGACATTATTTTTGGATGTTTTATTGTCTGTACCAGAGGGGAGCAAAGTGTTCCCATGAATCTAGCCAGACACAAATAAGTTGTAGCAACCAAAGGATTAGTCAGCCTTGGCTAGCTAAGGGTACCCAAATGAACCACAGGAATTACCTGAAAGCTCTCCTAAAGACGAGTCCTTTCTCCCCTTCTCCTGTGGCCCACCAAATGTTTGTCTTGTAGGAGTGAACTCAACAGAAAAAGATTAGAGTTTAGAATCTGAGTGGAGAAGCAGTACTCACCAGCCCAGGGATCAGAGATGGAAAGAACACAAGGGGTCCACACTGGTACCCAGCCCCACATCAGGAATCTCTGGCTGACCAGTCACCAATATAGACCGGAGTTTGAAACTATAACCAGACTGAGCAGCAACTTGGTTTATTACAAGAGAAAGTAAAGACATGTATGCTAGACTACTGAGGATCCTGCCTCTTTAGGCAAAGCCTGAGATATTTATGGGCTTCAGAAAAATTGGGAGATTTAGGGGGAGAAGAAGGGACAGCCCTTCCAGAAACTGCAAGAACATGGAAGTGGGATGTTCTTGTTTATCCTAAGATGGGGAGAGGGAGTCTGCAAAACACAGGACTGGTTTCATCCAGCTCTCGTCAGCTCTGTGGTGGGCTAGCTCAGCTGCTTGCCCAAAGAAGGGCGGACACGAAGGATGGCTGGTACGTCGCAGCTGAGCAAGGGTCACATCGGCTACTGATTGGTTCATTTCACCTTTAGGCCCTCCGTTCTCCTCCAATTCTTGGGTAACTCAGGAAAGGCAGAGAAATTAATTTCAGGTGTATATTCACAAATATAAACTCCTCAGAAGCAAGGCACATTTTGTTTTTGTCTTTTAATTCCCAGATACATAGACAGTGAATAGTAGGTACAGTATAGATGTTTAATTGAACTGAAGTGACAAGATGAAGCTTGTCCAGAGGAGTAGAGTTAGGATGGTGAGTGACAGCAGAGCTCAGGCACATGAAGGAAGTGGGTTTGCTTTTTGCCTGGAGAAGACTTAAGTCTTCACATATTTGAAAGGAGTGGGGCTGGGATTAGATTTCTCATTCTCACTTGCCCTTGGAGAGTAGGCCTCAGCGGAACATGTGGATGTCAAGAAAAGGGATTAGGCTTACTTAGCAAGTGGTGAGTTCCATCTCACAAATAGGTTTTTAAGTGAGGGTTTTGATTTCTTAAGATGCCGTGATGCTTTCCAGTGTCCTGTATGCTGTGGTCAAGTGTGGCTCAAACAAAATGTGGTAGTGCACTTCCTTCCACCTTCATTTTTACTGTAAGAAAATTTTTTTTCCTTAAGAAAATTTAAATAACTTTTTGTTTGTATTTTAATTTGTTTAGGATATACTTGTCCCAAAAGGAAAAGGATATGCTTTTTTTTCCTGAAGAAAGTAAAATTATGGTTTGGGTGTGTGTATGGGGGTGTGTATGTATTTATAGGGGAAAGGGTTAATAGTTGAAGGTTTTATGGTTGTCAGAAGAGGAGCCAGAAAGATGATAGAGAAGAGTACTTTTATCTTTTCTAAATCTGTCTACTTAAATTTGTACATTAAATATTTTACAAAGATGTTATTTAGTTACTCTAGTTTTGCTGAATAGCATTTGAGATGGTGGAATTAAACTCTGACTTATTAAAGTTCTTTAAAATTAGTACTGTTGATACCAAAAGATTGAGAGTTTGTCCCGTGATTTTTTTCTCGTATCATAACATCTTAGAAAACAAAGCTATGAACATTGAAGTGCTTTGATAGACTTTTTTTTGCCCCCAAAGAGGCCAATATTAGCCGAATATTCTCCCAGTTTGTTCTCCAAATTTTTTGTGTATCAAACAAGAATAAAAAGTCAAGTTTTATGTATTGAAATAAAACACTGAGAGAAGATTCTTCTTTCACTAAAAATCTGCAAGTGTCTTTTCTGCTCCGGGGATCTCGGAAATGAGAGAAGGGTAATGACACTCATGATGCAGGACTAACCTCAAGCCTTCATGTAGCAGTTGGCAGCTGGGCCTGTCGGATGACAGACGTGCGGGTCACACACCTGTAGGTGTTAGGGAGCGTGAGGTGTGTGCGCTCGCTCGACTGCAACTGGCATCGGGACTCATTTTATGATGTAAGAATCTCCTCTCACCGTGTTTCACGTTTAATTTTGAGAAAGAGAGTTTTGCTTTTCAGATGTGATTGATCTCACTGGGGATGATAAAGACGATCTTCAGAGAGCGATTGCCCTGAGTTTGGAAGAATCAAACCGGGCACTCAGGGAGACGGGAATAACTGATGAGGAGCGAGCAATTAGCAGGTAAAAACACCCCTTATGTAAGCAGATCTATAAAGTACATGGAAGAGAAGTAGAACTCGCTTTCGTTAATTTGTATTAATTAACCAAGAATACCTAATTCCCTAGTAGAGAATAACATATTCGCTCTAATTGGGAACAGTGCTGCACTTTAAAATGATCCTGTTTGCTTCTGAATTGTTCTTTATTCTATAACCAAGAAAAATATCGCTCTGGTATTAGACCGTGTTCAGAAACATATTAATTGAGCATAAATGAGCTTAGTTTTTTGGCATTTGGAAGTGAAGATATTGTCTCTATTCAAGTATCTGTATTCCACCCTCTCAAGGAAAACTTTATTTCTGGTGGTTCCCAGCCACTGCCTCCCCACGTGA
This sequence comes from Pseudochirops cupreus, assembly GCA_028627135.1. Classification (NCBI taxonomy): domain Eukaryota; kingdom Metazoa; phylum Chordata; class Mammalia; order Diprotodontia; family Pseudocheiridae; genus Pseudochirops; species Pseudochirops cupreus. The sequence goes on from CM053580.1 coordinate 212,590,978, forward strand.
TTATTCTCTTCCCTCTGAGATTACCTTTCTCTTATTCTGTATAGATTTTGCATCTACATGGTCATCTGCATCCCTTTGCCTCTGTCAGAATTTGAACTCTTTGAAGAGCAGGGACTCTATTTTTGTCTTTCTTTAACAACCCCAGTATTTAGCAGAGTGCCTAACCATATAAATGCCTGTTGATTGAGTGACTAATCTCTCTTTCTCATGCCAGTCCCACGTTCTGAATCACCCACTGGCAGCTTTGAACTGGGTATTATCTCCTAGGCATCTTAAATTCAGCATGTCCAAAACAGAACCTTAGCTTTTCTCCCAAACCCATCCTTTTTCCTGAATTTCACTGGTTGTGTTTCTTCAGTCGTCTGTGATTCTTATCATCCAGATTCTCAACCTTTCATTTATCCTTGACTTCGCACTTTCCTGAATCCCTCAGTCCAGTCCGTTGCCAAATCTTGTCAGTTATTTCTGTTTCCGTGTCTTTAGCGTCAGTCCCGTTCTCTGTTACTCACCTCTCTGCTGGACTGTTACAATGACCTTCCGCCCACCTGCCAGATTGATTCTTCTCAAGTGCAGGCCTAACAAAGTCATTTTCCCAATCAAGAAAATGCAGGATCCTTGTTAATTCTAGGATCGAATATTATTTGATCTTTATCATCCTTTTTTAATTTCAAATTTTGTGTAACTTTATAAAGTACTATAATTCCATATGTGGTAGTAGTTGTGGTTCTATCATTTAGTCATGAGTGGCAAAGGTACTGGAGTGGTTTGCCATGTCCTTCTCTGGTGGACAAACAATGGTTAAGTGACCTGCCCAAGGTCACACAGCTAGTGAGTGTCTGAGTGCAGATCTGAACTCGGGTCTTTCTGACTCCAAGCGCAGCACTCCATCCACTGGGCCACCTAGCTGCCTCCAAGCTTGGTCAGCACACAGCTAGTAAATGTCTTGAGCTTGGATCTGAACTCAGGTCTTCCTGACTCCAGGCCCAGTGCTACATCCAGGTGAACCATCCAGCGGCCTCTTTATATAATAGAACATGTACAAAATTTATAAGTAAATAAATACACATTTGGGAGGGATATTCACAAAACTTGTATTGATAGAAGTGCCTGATTTAAAAAAACAGTAAACTTCTGATCTAGAATATTAAATTTACCAGACAGCCTCAGTCTCAAAGGCATAGTACCTTACCACCAATAATACTGATACCGTGATAGCAGTAATCAGTCCTCGAGATGAGGAACCTTCCTTTTCTCCCCAAAGGGCTTATTTTTGATTTCTGATATTTTTCTTTAAAAACGATTTTATTGATGCCATTTCATTTTCATTCCTGAATGTATCTTTGATCCTTTCCTTTACCCAAACAAGGCTTATTATATAACCGAGATTAAAAAAGGAAAAAAAAGTTAGTTCAGCAAAACTAACTGATATACTTCTCCTCTGCAGACAAATATGGGTCTCACCTCTGCAGTGGAGGGAGAGGGGTCAACACTCTTTCAGGACTTAAAAAATGAAGCTACTTGGTTTAAAATGAAGATTCCGTGTTACCTGCTGTGTTTATGATGCTTCAGAGAGTTTGGTTGTCTAAACAGTTCTGATAGGCAGGTAGGCCAGTAGGAGTTGCCCTGAGGCAGAAACAGAAGGCAGTCGAGGACATTGCCAGGGGAGCCGTAGTGCGCTCATTGCTCATCTCCTCTTAGCCCTGGCTAGAGGCAGATCAGGAATCTGAGCCTAGAAGCTACCTTTCTCCCTTTCTCTACCTCATCACAGCCAACATCACTAATTGGATTAACTACCATTAAGCAGCAGGCAAGCAGCACAGAATGCTGGGGCCTGTGCTGGTGAGCCAAACCATCTAAAGACTCAGAAAAGAAAGTCTGCACCAGAGTCCTCGGTACTGTCAGTGGTTCAGCATCAGAAATGGATATTTATTTTTTTATCAATGGAAATGATACTAAAAATGATAATAAAAGATGCATTATTTTTTCCCTGCTACTCTCTACCCTAAAGGCTGTTGGGCCTTCTTCTGCTCTGTAACCATAGTATTCTGCTGTTAGAATGTGAGCACCAGGACTTCAGGAGCGATCTTTACTCTCAGTCCTTGGTACATAACCTTTAATCAGTGCTTTTTCTGGTCTCCCCCACTCCCAGCTCTAGCAGCTTCCATGTTTTCTTGCTGGGCCCAGCTTTGGCTTGCCCAATAAGGAAATGGTCAGGGAAGTCCAAGGAGCCGAAGCCCATCGCTACAGCAGAGCCTAAGCTCACAAAGCGAGGGGAGGCCGTGACATCCAGCAGTAACTGGTTTTGGGGGTGAACTTAATGCTGGTGATGTCCTTGTGGGGTGCTATTCATTTTTGTGAAGAGGCACATCATTTATTTTGCTATGACGTCTCAAAGAGACCCTTATTGTCCCAACTATCTGAAGGAAGAAATTGACATCTGACTATCCGATCTCTGGGGTGTAAAGTATGAACCCCAGCTTCTTAATGAGGGTGATGCCAGACTTTTGCATCTAGATACACCATAAAATCCACTTTGCTTCAGCTACCTGTACAGGATGAAAGCACTGGATGCCATTTGTGCCTCTGAGACCTTATTCCATTAAAGTTGGCATCCTAGTTCCCCGGTGAGCAAGAACTTCTGCTCCTTTCTGCTGGAGCTTCAAAACACATGTACCCACTTCAAGGGTGTGCACTATGAGGGCATTGATCCCCTCCTAAATGGCTATTCATCAGCTGGCATCTTTGGCCATACTGAGTATCGCCACTATCAGGAAACACTTGGTGAACTGGCTGCCGCCGTCAAAGCCCATGGTATGGGAGTTTATACTGGCAGTACCTGTTGGCAGCTATGGATCTAATATATTATTATTATTATTATTGTATTATATTATATATATATATGTATATACATACACACACACATATATAATATTAATATAATGATCTCCTGAAGTTTCCTCCCCAGCAATTATCCAGGTCACCTATCTGCCCTCCAACCAGAAGAGCCAAGCGCTTCCTGGAGCTGAAGAGTTTTAAGGGTAACTCCAGCACTCTAGGGAGCGCTCTGTGACCGAATTTGGGGACAGCTTTGGCTCCAATAGGAAAATCCACCGGTCTCCATACCCAGGGAAGACGCAGCAGTACTGGACAACATTGATGTCATTATACCCAGAATTCATGAAATATATGCCTGGAGATCCTTCCTTTGTTTATCCTGCTGGTCTGTTGAAGAACTTAAGTTCCATGGGACCCTCTTTCCCTTCCACTGGCATTTTTATGAAGTTGAATCCACCTATTCTTCCTCTGTTCATGTCAGACCCTTCTCACATCTTGTTTTCGAACATGGTTATTTTTTGCCCTCTCCCAAACTCAGTTTTATCCTAAATAGGTTAGTGGGAGTAGAGGAGGGGGTACTTTTGATGGTAGAAATGGAAACCATGGAGCCCCCTGCCTTACCCAGTTGGAAGAACTCTAGCCCACTCTAGGATGCATCATTTAAAGTTGTGGAGTGAAAAGGGCAGACGAGAGCTAGAGTGTTGTTTGTACGCCAAACCTTGTTGAGATTTGGGTTGTGTTTAGTGCACTGCCTTACCCTTCTCTATAGGGCATACTGTGCACATCAAGATAAGTGACTCAAGGGAACTGTTATAATAAAGGCACTAATTTCTTATTAATTCCTTTTTTTATTAATTCATTTCTTCATTTTTATTATCTACCAATGAACAACTTTGAAATGACCTAATAACACTTTGAATGTAACTCTTGAGTTTCTCTACAAAAATAGAAATTATTGTTTATAAAGATTCCCTGATTCACCAGTGCGAATGGGTTTGTGCTAAGTCATCTGTTTTGCCTTGCTCCTTTTGTGATCCACAGTACACATTTCTAAGATCAGGGTCCGCTGTATATACAGTCTGGGATCCTGGAACATTGTATTTCTTTGTGTGAAGCTTACCTGGCCATTATGTGGATTAAACTGACCAACTTGACCTCATTAACTCAGTGCTTTAACTTAGTTATCCAGTGTAGGCGCACACGTAGTATTATGAATTATTATAATATTATTCTAATATTTTATTGATCTTTTAAAAGATATCAGCAAAGCTATTATAATTTTACTGTAAAACCATAACCCTTTGCCTTTTTCAGATCAACCTTATCAAAGTGACTACTTAGTGAATCCTAAGTGATCTCATTTTTCCGGAATTGTTAAATAGCAAGAAACAGTTCAGGAATAACAATCTTTAGTGAAGGGGAAGAGCAAATTTATAGCATTTTAAAGATGACCAGTAAAATTAATTTCATTAGAACATGTTGATTTAAATTCTTTGGAATGATTAAATCAAAGCCTTACCTTTCCAGGCTTCTTAACGTTCTTATTCCCTTCGGAGTGCTTGTGGTTCAGATCCATTGGCCTTGCTGCTGCTCACCTGTGCCAATCCATTTCCTGACTCTTTGCCTCTACACTGGCTTTCCCATATGCCTAGAATGTCCTCCCAAGTGATTGTTCTTTATTTCCTGCAAGACTCAGTTCAAACCCCACCTTCTGTAAGATGCTTTTGCTTCCCTTTCAGATTACCACCCGTTTATTTTGTTTATGCCTCGTATGTACATAGTTGTTTCCATGTTGTCTCCTATTTTAGCGTGTGAGCTCCCTGAGGGCAAGGACCACATTTTTGCTTTTCTTTGTTTCTTCAATAATTAGCACAGTTCTTGATACTTAATGAATTTGGCTTCTGCTGATGCTGGAAAAGAACCACCATGTAGGCAATATTCTATTTCTGAATTCTAGCAAACACTTTCTACAGATAATGTCCCTTTTCTGTCTTGCCAAGTTTCTTTCCTCCCATTTGAAATAGAGAACATGGGAACATGAATATGAATCTTACACCCAATGTTGGTAGTGTGTTAGATGCGAAGTGAAGAGCATGGTGAGGAGAACAGAGCCCTAGAGCTCAATTATGGGCTCATTTAGTTGCTTCCTGACAGAATCTGTGTAGTTAAGCTTTCATGCCCCTGATACAGAGATTAGAACTTTAGCTCCAACTTTAGCTGGATTAGTATCTGATTTGTGTGAGTGATTCCTTGGATTTAACTGTGGCATAGACATCATTGTGTATATTTAAAATTTACATGAATGAATAACCAGTGTTTATAAGTGCTTACAAAGTGCCGCGCACCGTGCTACGAACTAGAAATACAAATAGAAAAGGCAAGAGGTTAATTCTTCCCAAGAAGCTCGCGAATATCTGATTTGGAGCAGATTCAGCTGCAGGACAGACGGGAAGGCCCAGAACTCATAAGTGAGCAGCAAAAGGTTAGATGGCAGGATCTTCAGGGTGAATCAGACTGCACGATCGTGCCCAGCTGTCTGGAGGGCGTGGTGGCAGAGCAGATTTAAGATGCGCTGGTGGGATGGGTGATGGGACGTGCTGGTCCTCAGTTTCAGGCAGGGATTAGAGTTGGTGACTCACAGTTTATCCAGGTGGCATAAGCAGTCATGCTGCCCCACCGAGTCTGGAGGCAAGGGTAATGGTGGAGGTAGTGGGGGATCCTTTGGCAGCTTAACCTAAATGGCCTAGGAGTTTGAAGAGAATTCAAGGAGGGGAAATGGCCCTGCTTCCCAGCTGTCTCTTGAGGTATGGGTAGGGGCTGCAGGGAAGGCGTGGTAGTATTATGGTATACTAACCTATTCTCTGTACCAGAACTTTGAAGTTTTTCAAAAGTGGAAAAATCACTGCAGCCCTCAAGGCAAACAGTATTCATTTACAAGCTAGCTCTTTAAGTTTAGAAATATCACGCATAAAGAAATTAACCCTACAGTCTTTGCCTCATTGCAGCTTGTTCTGAACAGTAAATCAGATTGTATGATAATATGCTGTTGTAAAGATCTCACTCAAGCCTCCCATTTAGGATCTGATATTAGGACAGAATGAGACACTTGAAGGGTGTTCAAAAGATAACAAAAAGAAGTTTACTTTGCCGTAACGTAGAAAGGATATTCAGCAAGGGCACTGCAACACTTAGCTCAGGTAGACATCTCCAGCCTTACCTCCATTCTGCGGAAAGATGCCTAGTCATCAGTAGGGTGTGATGATTCAGGCCATTTTTGGAACCTCCTCCAGATCTGAAGGGTCTCAGCTCTGTGTCTCTGGGCCTTTTTATCACCCTGAGGTGATGAGAAAATGATCTGGGCTAGAATCAGACCCCTAGTACAGCCCCTGACAACCTGCCTGCTCCAGCCCAGTGGGCTCCCGCTTCTAGTCTAAAATCCTTTCATCCTTCTCAAGGTCTTCATAGCTTCCCATTGTTCCCAGATAAGAAGGAATATGAAAACATTTTCTCTTTTGTAGAAGGAGCATTGAAATTAAAAAGAAAATGGGGAAATGGAGCCAAAGAAAAGCTCTATCATTTATTAGCCTCAGGAGACAGAACTAAGAGCAATCTGTGGAGTAAGAAAGAGGCAAATATATGTTCTGACATAAGGAAGAACCACCTAAGAAATAGTGGAATGCGCTGTCATACGAGGTGGTAGGTTTTCTCTTACTGGAAGCATTTTAAGCAGTGGCTGGAAGACTGTTAGCTGTGATGTAATGGAGATTTTTATTCAGGTAAGGGTAGGATTAAGTGACCTTTTAGGGCCGCACAAACTTTTATGATTTAATGATTCTGTGAATATCTTACTTTTCTCTGTCTTTTAATTGATTGAAGCACTAATCAGAAACAAGGGACTTCTTATGTTGCTAGCTATGTTCCTAGCGAAGGCTGTCTCTTGAAATAATGATAATGCAGATAGTAAACTTGTGTATCTTTGGTATATATTGGCTTTAGTTAAAAAAAAAGAATGAAAGTATTTGTTCTTTAAATAAATGAAGTAGAATAAATAATAGACCAAAAATAGAATTAGAAACCCATATTTTCTGATTGCACCATCTGTTTGTCTCCCTAAAAAGTTTTTATTACCAAAATCCAAGTATACAAGTGAAATAATTAAGAATACTTAGGAGAACTGATAGTAATTTTAGAGTATCTTAACAGAAATAGGTGAACATATAATATTTTACATTTTAGTGTAAGGCAGATTTCTAATCTGTAGGAAGGATTGAGTATTCCTTTGCTAGTGATCCTAGGGTTGTCTATACAGGAGAGATGCTCCTCAATTGAATACAGCAAAATTATAATTGACATGTATTTTGGAATAGTTCAGTTATTCTGTGGAACAGGTTGTTAGTTACGAAAGGTAGAAACACAAGTCTTTGAAATGTACAAGAAGCTAAACTGAAATCAAATAAGATACTACCTAGGGGAGGAATACTTAAACTAGTAAAGATTCCTGGTCACTTGTACTTTGGGCTCTTGGTAAGTTATGTGAGTCACCCAGAAGTACTCTAATGAGTTTTATTCTTAATCAGTGCAGGTCTGATTTTCAGATGTCTATTTGAGAACAAGCGATGATTTTTGTATGATTTCATTTTGTGACAGTAGTGGCCACAAGCAGGTACCTTAGGCTTACTCGAAACGTATCCTGTTGACCAGATGAGACAAATTGGTTAGTTACCTCAACATTAGTTCTTTATCAGCTGAGTGGTGAATTCCATGCCCTGTGCGTGTATTTCATTGCTCTTTTGTCATATTTTTAATTCTGCTTCTCTTTCAGAATGGATATTACTTGAAGGAAACATACAAAAAGTGTAGCTCTTAAAGAGTACATTTCAATGACTGTTAAAGATATTGAAGTAGATGTTGGAGAAGTTGAGCATTTCAAGAATCATTTAAGCTCCCTATAAAATATGATTCACACAAGTTATGGTTAAACATGAAAAACACTACCGAGGCTAACAAGTTTTTACTGTGAAACACCCTCATTAATCCTCAGAAAACAAGCAGAGGCGTTCAGAGACACCTATTGCTTCCTCCTTAGTGGACTGTAGGTGTCTTAAAGGGGGAGGAACAGCTGAAAGGCCGTTGAACAAAACCGTAGCTGCCCACCCCCCGTGAAGAAAACTTGTCGTCATGAGCAAGGCTGAACAAAGATCGGAGTGTTCTTAAATAGAAAAGGGAAACGTTAAAGCTAACTTTGTCACTCAAAGTTATCCCGAAGCTGTTACCGTAAGGATTCTAGGTGACTGTGCACGATCTCAGCACTTTGCCAGACTGTGAAATATCCATTTTTTGCTTACCTCTACTCCCAACGTGTTTTAGAATTTTAGAATTCCAGCGGGTCTGAAAGGTTTATCCCTATTGAGGGGTTGATAAACTCTGATGTTTTTACTTTGATAACAAGAAGAATTTTTTCTGGAATTATAGAAATTGAGAAATGAAGATAAATACTGTAAAAAGCCTTGTATCACACTGAATATCACAAAATGTCAAATTTATCCAAACATATGGAGGAAAACATGCTTCAGTGTCCTGGGAACTTATCTGATTTAAACCTTTGGCAAATCTAGGGGCTGTAATTAAGGCTAAATTTCGGGAAATGAGTTGTTTGTCAAAGTTATGCTTAATTTCCATTATGACAAAAATGTGATTTCATGATGGATTAAGGAATATGTGTTCAAATCTTGTGAACTCAGTGCCAGATTGTGTAAAACAGATAATTGCAATGAAAAGAGAACATGTTGCACATTAATGTTTTTAAAGATTTAAAGTGTTGGAAGGCTTATTGAGTATGTCAGTAAACTTATTTTATTACGTCCCATGTAATTTGCACATTACTACAGGTATTTTTCCTTTGTTTAGGTGTTGTAGAATTTTAGAGCGAGAAGGAGCACACGGGATCGCCTAATTATAGAATCATAGATTCAGAGCTGAAAAGAAGGGTTCTCTTTCACATTTTTCATACGAGAAAATTGAGACCCAGAGAAGCTGACGATCCTCCCCAAGGTCTCTTCTTGGTTATGTCAGAGCCATTTGAACTTAGATCTACACTGCCTCTAAACTTTGCGTTGTATGAACAGAGGCGGGAAGGCGCCTCAGGGTGAAAGGAATTAATTACTCAGGGTTATACCTCTGCCAGTGGCAAAACTATGACTAAAATTCAGGTGTTTTGGAGTCCAAGACACTTACTGTATTCTTCTTCATCTACCTATGTATTTGGTTTCTTTTATTTAGGCACAATTAGGAATATATGTCGTCAAAACATTCAGATCTCATGTGAACCTTCATGGTTACCATCAAAATGTTGTTCAGGGAAGGTGTTTTTTTCCACATGAACTTCTTTTCAAGTTGTATTATAATAAGCATTAATTTATTTAATTAGATTTACTGAGACAGTGTTTCTTTATATATCTCAAACCCATATCTTGTAACATTTCTGTATTAAACACAATGGTAACATTTTCCTCTTCCTTTTTATTGGCTTTTTAAGAGTCCTGGAAGCCAGCATAGCAGAAAATAAAGCAAGTTTGAAGAGGACGCATACAGAAGTATGGAGCGATTCTCCAAACCCTTATGATAGAAAAAGACAAGATAATTGTCCAGTTGGGCTAAAGAATGTTGGAAATACCTGCTGGTTTAGTGCTGTTATTCAGGTAAGGATCTGTCTTCAACATTGTGTTTGAAGTAAGGGATATGGATGTGCCTTCTATGTTTCTTATTTATTGGGTTTCTGTTATTTCTGTGTACATATAGAAATGTATGTGGGTGTCAAACCAAAATTGTATATGATTCTTCTTTCCTCAAAACCGTTCGGGGGGGTAGAATATTCCTTTTCCTTATTCTTAGTTTGAGGAAAGAAATTAAGTAACCTTTTTTTTCTTTTTACTAAATTAATGTGTATTTATCTATTTGGGGCACGTTTTCTCAGTTTGTTGGAAGACGGTATCAGGCGGGGAAGAGGAGCGTCGTCCTTTGTATCAAGAATAGTTTCCATGGAGTAAGGCCCCAAGCTAAGCAGTTCCTTTGCTTGCATCGGAGCTTACCTGTCGCTCACCAGAATGTGTTAGGGGAATGTTCATCTTCTTGGAGAATAACTGCTGTTTTCACATGTATTGCTTTTAAAGTCTTCAGCCTTAAAGTCGGAAGCGTCCTTCAGGGTTGTCTTGTTCGTTCCTTCTGTGGATGACTTTCCTTGGCTTCCTGTAACATGGTGATGCTATTTTTAGCATTAACTTTATCAAAGGGTTTTTCTGTATCTGTTGAGATAATTATGTTGTTCTGAACATTTTTAATATGATTCATTAATTATATTGATTGCTCTCCAAATGTTGAATTGCCCTTGCATCCCTGGTATAAAGAAAAATTATTTTAGATATTCTCTTTGATACAGTTTTATTTGAAAGTTTTGAATTGCTGTTGACCAGCTGTTCTTCTTTGCTTTGTTCTTCCCTAGTTTAAGTATTGAGACTATATTAATCACATAAAAATTTATTAGAATGCTTTTTTCTTAATTTTTATAAATAATTTTAAAATATTGATATCAGTTATTCTTTAAAAGATGGAATTCTCCTTTAAACCTATCTGGACCTGAATTTTTTTTTCCCCTCTAATAATACATTTCTAGCAAGTTGAGTTTCCTTTTTGGGGACTAGATTTTTAAGATTTCTCTTTTGTATTTTGGGTATTTGATAATATTGCTGGTAATCCTCTGCTTTTTAAAATTCAGTTTTGTTGGCATATATGCATAGTAAGTTATGATCATTTTTTTCTTTTATGTTGTGATTTCAGCTTCTTTTGTTTATTCTGTTCATTTTCTTACCCATACATCATTTACATTGGCTAAAAGATTTATCTGTTCCCGTTAGTCTTTTTAGCAAGTGCCAGTTACGGTGCTAGGCCATACCAGGGACTTGAAGTCATGTACTGATGTTTCAAAGCCATGCTTACAGTCTAAATCATCTAAACTGGAGGTACTTGACCTGGAGTCCATGAAGTTTTTAAAAAAGTATTTTTATACCTATATTTCAACAAAATTGATTTCCTTTGTAATTTTAGGTACATTATTTTAGCCCTTAGAAATTATTCAGATGAGTCCATAGATTTCACTCAAATGACAAAAGGGGTCCATGGTAGAGAAAAGAAAAGAAAAAAAAAGAAAAAATTAAAACCTTAGATACAGACAAATTCAGATGAAGCTAATGGGTATGGATAATATCTTCAAGGAATTGCACACTGATAATATCACAGATGTGAAAGGAAGTTGAAGTGCTAATGTAAACAGCAAAACAGATAACCTGAATAATACTATACAAAGAGGACCAGGTAACTGTGAACAACTTGGAAATCAAGAAGATGAAACCAACTGATGATGAAATCATAAGCAGCACTTTCTAATTCTTACAGAAGTTGTTTGTGGAAGCTGATGTCACTTATGGAAATGAATTTCCAACCGTGGTGACTATTTTATGGGAGCTAGGACTTGAAATCTCAATTCAGCAGACACTTATTGGGCACAAAATATGTCAGGTCTGTAACTTGTTGCCTGAGATGAATAAATAAAGCGGTCCCTCTCTCGAGGAATTGGCGGATTGATGGGAAAAAGAGATGTATGTTGATGTGCACATTAACTGTGGGATAGAGTAAAACAAATCCATTGGCATCTTCATTAAACCTTCCATGTCTATGCAGGGACCTCCACTAATAAAGTCACTGGTAGAGATCAGACGGCTCACCAGTTTGAGCCAGTTGCTGCTTAAAGACCAGGAATTATTAGTTTTTTTAACTCAGCCATTTGTACTGATATCCACTAGATAATTTAAATGTTTAAAAACATTTAATATGCCATATAGCCTCCCTTCACTACAGTGACTTATTTTATACAATTTATCTTTAAATTCACAGATTTGTAGATCTCTTATTTGATCCTTCATCAGAGAAACACACATACTAAGCAGACCTTTGATGAACAGTCCATTTTCCCCCGTTTAGCCTTAATTTCACTTTCTTTGCACCAAGGTTTAAATCAGATGATAGGAAGTTAAAGGCTTTGAATCTAAGAACATTCTGTTACATATGGAAAAACAGCTGAAGAAACAAGATTTCAGGTCTAGCTACCTGTGTTTCTTTTATTAAAATTGAAAGTATTCTCTCATTCTTACCACGAAAAGGCAGCTTTCATGATTCTGCTCGCTAATTAACTGTGTCTGTGCAGGGACCTCAACTGATAAAATCATTTGCAGAAATTAGACAGTTTAATAGATTAAAACGCTCGACCTGAAGGTTCTAGTAGCTGCCTAAAACACAGAAATTTGTTCTTTCACTCATTAGCCATGTGTAATGATATATGCTAGATAATTAATTTTCAGAATTAACATTTATTGTGTTTATTTCTTTTAAAAAGTTAATTTAGTGCTTGTAAAAGACATAATTCTCCTTTTAAAATTGATTGATTGATTTTTCATTTTCAACATTCACTTCCATAAGTTTTAAATTTTCTCCCCCTCCCTTGCTCCGCTCTCCCCAAGAGGGCATGCAATATGATATGACTCTTTAGGAGTTATAGTAAATACATTACTATTACACACATTTTCACATTAGTCACATTGGATAGGAGAATTATAGCAAATAGGAGGCACTATGAAAAAGAAAAAAACAAAAGTCTCCATTCTGATTCCATAGTTCTTTCTCCGAAGGTAGACAGCATTTACTGTATGAGAAAGATGGTTCTTGAAAACTATGAGATTTGTTGGAACGTGGGTCTTCGAAAAGAGGTCATTTTATAATATTATTTACATTCTTCCTTAGAATCGAATTTTTATGCTAGTTTATCTAGTGTTGACAATTGCCTTACAATTGAATTGGTGATAATGATAGGTGGTCAGGTTTCCCTTTCTTATTGTAGAGGATATATCTAAGAACAATCCCTGAAAGATGGAAAGTTAACAATTCCATTGCCAATTAAGAACTGTGTGATCCAAAATGTAACCCTAGGTTCACAATATAACAAAAAATTCTAAGTCTGATTGCTAGGCCACTGACACACATTTTTCTCTGTCCTTTGGATACATTTCTCAACATTTTGTGGTATGTTGCATGGTATGAGGTCATTTTTACAATAGTTCATCTTCATGAATTTCTGTAAATCCAGAACAGTTTTGCTTATTTTATATCAGTATATTTATCAGAGTTCATCACTTCCCTCAATGGGAACAAGCCTTCCAGACCCATGGAGTTTTAAAATCTCCAAACATTTTGAAAGTGGAGGAAGATGGATGTTTTGAAGTCTGATGAAGATGGTGAGGTCTTACAGGCTTAGCAGACCTTCAGCTGGTAACAGTTTTGGGATAGCCTTGAGTCCTCAGTACTCCAGGCTGTGTATCGCCTCTCTCAGGGCAGGTGTATTGTCTTCACAGCAAGGGTTAGTAACTACTTTTTAAAAAATGCTGTCCTTTTAGCTGTTTTTCCCTCTTCAAGAAGCTTATGCCATATCGTAGAAGAACCAGTAATGACCCTCCTGCCAACCAGGTGTCTCTGAATGACTTTGCCTCTTCTCTAAGGATTGATTAGGCACTTTGATGGTATGATTGGTTTTTAGGCATTAGATTTTCATGTTAACCTCATTTTTCTTTGTCCTTTAATGCCCCAGAATCTTGTTTTATACTGGTCTTTGAACGATCCTGAAGTGCGTGACTTCCCCATGCCAACACCCCCTTTCATGTCACTAAATCATTGAAGTTTCTCTTTCAATAGCTACAAGTTCTAGGTATTTCCTTGGAGTATTATTCATTCTTAAAAACCATAGAACCAAAAACACAACAAAGGAGAGCAGTTGGAGTAAAAATATATGGAATGATAATCAACACTCATTTGACAGTGATTTAATTAGATAGAGTGGGGAAACTAGATCAATTTGTTTTCATCTGTTAAAAGTAATGAGTTCTGGTAAGTCTGGTGACCATAGAAGTATATATACTGTGACTTTTGCAGTCGTAAAATTAAGCCACAACCAAAACATTGCTTGTCCCAAGTCATTCACACACAACTTTATTATAATAGCACTTACTAAGCATTAGATTATATTTACATCAGACTGATAGAAATTTCTGGGAGAATTCAAAGAGGGAAACTGAATTTGTGACTGTAGGAGAGATAAGAAAACGTTTTAGAGACAATGAAGACAGTGGTGTTTTTGTCTTGGATGCCCTGCTTTTCAGATGTTGAAGTTTCTCTGCTTCCCACTTTGAGTGCTGATTATTTCTTTCGCTTCAAAAAGACTTTTAACTTATTCATTCATTTCTGTGTCAAATCACCATAGATAGTGACTCAGCAAAGTAGCATGTACTGTCAAGCAAGGCTTTTGGGACGTAATTTTTCTTGATGATTGGATTGTCCTTGCTGTTTAGGATACAGGAGCAGTATTTTATTTTTATACACCTATATATTCTTTCATTCATTCATTCATGTATTTCATACATTTCCTGAATTTTCATACATTTCCCTACATTTTTGGTTGAGGTACAATACAGAAAGTACTACACTGCAATCTGAAAATCCAAGTTCTTGTCCTGGTTCTTCCATTACTCTTACCTTCCTCATCTGTAAAATGAAGTGTTGAACTACATATTATAAAGCATCTTTTTCAACTTTAAAGTTCTATGATTTGAGGCATAATTTTACTCCTTTACTAAAAATGTATTGCTGTTGTATCGTAGCTTTAATAACATCACTGTTAATGTGTTTGATTTATTTAATGGAAATTCCTTGGATTAGATGAAATTACATACGTTATGCAGTCATCATAAAAATTGCAGGTGGAATCAGAAAACCATCCTCTTTGTCTTATGGTAGAACCTAACTCAGATGTGAGCATTTTCAAATGTCACTGAAGTTTTGTACTGGTGACAGGTCTTAGAGGAACTTGGAGGTTATGTGAGCACTGTAGAGCTGAGGAGGCACCAGCTGCCCAGTACCACCTCTGTAGAGTGTTTCCCTCATTAGAATGTAACACCTTAAGGGCAGGACAATTTTTGCTTTTATGTTACTAACAAAAAGTCACAACTCCACAAGTTATGGGTAGTAACTTGATTTATTACAAGAGAAAGGCAAATGCATGTTAGAACTCCTTATGCCAAGTACAAAGGAGATTAATACTGATAGACCCTTGGGTATTTATGTAACAGCCAGAATGGGAGAATGGGAGGATGCAAAAAAGAGGAGGGGCAAAGGGAGAAATTCCTTAGAGTTCAGTCCTTAGGAAAGTTCAGCATGAGTGGGGACACTCCTGGGAACTGCTTCCATCCCTATAACTTGACTATAAATGGTCTTGCTTATTTGAAAAGTCCCAGATCCCACAAGTGGTTTATCAGTCTGGGTTAGGATCCAGGTTAGACCCAGGCTTGTAGCTGATTCAGCTTCAAGGCACTGAGAGTCTAACAGAGTTCAGTTGCAAAAGATCACTGTTAAATTAGTCCAAGGGGGCTTCATCTCTGGAAAATAGGGCAGCTTAAGAAAACAAGTCCAGGGGATCCCTTCACACTTTGTGTCCCTAATACTCAGCACAGTGCCCAGCACGTAGTAGGTATTTCATAAGTGGGTATTGCCTAATTTCCAGTAGGAATTGTTTTATTCTCTGTATTTGTCTATCAAACATCTATTACAGTTCTAAGGACACAATAGGGACTTAATAAATACTTATTGATCGGTTCATCCTTTAGCTTATGATGTGGCCAGAAATTTGAGACTCAGATATTAAAAAAACCAGCAGCGACTAGAAGGTAATACAAAAGACTGAACATGTTTTCCATTTGGTATTTTTTGTAAGCTCCTAAAGGGCAGAAGCAGTTTCGTTTTTGTCTTTTTAGCTTCCAGCAGCGAGTACAACATCTGACGTAGGACCTTCATCGACGCTCGTTGAATGCTAAATTATGTGGTGCAGACTTTAAGTTCTCTAGGAATCATAAAAAGGAAATAAGCAAAGACTGCAGTTTATGGAAACTTGAAGGACACGTGGTGAAAACCGAGCTGGGCCTTGAAACAAAGATGAGAAGGATTTGGCCAAGAGAGGAGGTGGAGGGATGTTCAGGGTATTGAAAGTCTGAAAAGGCAGAGAGGCCAGACTGAGCCGTGGTGTTTGAGTGACAGCACCCAGAATGCCGGAGGAGAAGGTTTGTGCCAGATGACCGACTCAGCTACATGATTTGATCAGTAGTATCCTCAAATAATTTTTAAAAAGATTTTAGGAAGTGTCCACATAGAACGCCCTTATAAATTTTCACTTTAATAGTCACAACAGTTGTTCAGTGTGCCAACCAAACCTGTGTTGCATGGCGTGTGCCCTTTAACCTAGAATTAACGTATTTCTTTGTGAAGTCTAAGCAAAGACTTTGCTCATAAGGGAGAGTTTTCACCCAAAAAGTCAAGAAGTACAATCAAACATAATGAATTTGGACTCTACTAATTTAGACTAAGCTTTATCTTTATCCTGTGAGGAAAGGGCTTAGCGAGCCAATCAGAATGTGAAGAATTTGGGGAAAGCCTTGTCCAGTTTGTTCTTGTTTTTACACCTCACTCACACCTGCTAGTTTTCTTTATATCCCCTCAGTGAGCTTCAGTTTTGTCAAGCATGACTTTCCCCTATAGGAATCGTGTTGCCTTTCGACCGGGAGGAGATGGATTGCTAATGTAAACCTTGTTTTTTTTTTGAAAGGTAGTTGCCATATGAACTTTTAAAGTAGGACTTTAACATTTTTAAGAAATGTATTTATATGCGAATTTTTGCTAATATAGGCTGTGTCTTTCATCCCACTTAAAGTCTACTTGGTTCTGTGTTTCTATGGCTTTATCAGATGGTGCATGAATATTGTGGTATTTATGTGCCTTCCTTCTAAAAATTAGAATATGATCGTGTATGTAATTTTTGTGTTGATTTGCATCTTTTTATGACAAAACACAATAAATATTGTTACCAGTTAAGATTTTTTGAAAAGTTAATAGTTTTTTCCTTCTAAATCCACTCCAGCAAACATTGAGCGCCTGTGACTTGTCAGGTGCTGTGCTAAGCACTGGGGATACAATTTTTAAAAAAGACAGTTTTTGCCTGGATTAGGTAAGGATTTTGCAGGGTAAAGGGGAAGCGTCTCGTTCTGTGCTGTGGAGTTGAAACCAGGCGGCGTTCAGAATGAAGTATCTTCTATCATATTGCCCATATGAAAGCACCCATCGAACAGTCCTTATACTGTATGAAGAATGTAATATTTTAAAAAGACCGTTGTCGCCTCCTCCCCTCCCAGCCCCGCGCCTTGTCGCTCCCTTCCCTCCCGGCCTGGGATTCTCTCCCTCTTCATCACTTTCTCCTGGATTCCTTCCACTCCCAGGTAAAGTTGTACCTTCTGTAAGAATTTCTCCATTTTCCTCAGTGCTGCTACTTTCCCTCTGGTGCTACCTTCAGTTTGTCCTGTGTGTATCTTCTTTGTACATAGATTTTGTACACTCTGTCTCCCCCATTAGACTGAACATTTTGACAACAGAGACGTTTTTTTGCCTTTGCCTAGCACAGTGTCTGGAACACAGCACGTAATGTAGACTTGTTTACTGTCCGACTAGAAAATAAGTCATTAAAATAAATTCTGATTTTTAACTTATGTTAGTAGTTTTGTTTTTCCTCCCTTAAAAATATTAAATCTCTCATTTCTTTTCAGTCATTATTTAATCTTCTGGAATTTCGAAGATTAGTACTAAATTACAGCCCTCCTGCAAGTGCTCAAGATTTGCCCCGAAACCAAAAGGTAAAACCCCTCATAAGCTTATTTGTACAGTTGTAGTCACCTCTTACTCATGAGTAGGTTCCAGAGTCCGTGCATAAAGTATCCACCTTCCATTGACAATTGGCTCACTGGCTGAGCAGCACACAGAAGCCAAGACTTTTTTGAAACTTGTTGCATGGATAGGTGTGTATTTATAATTTATATCTTCCAGTCTTAGGATTAGTACTTTCTCAGTCATCACTGATGCCTTTGTCGCTTTTAATTAGCAAGAAATGTTGTTACTTCTTTATTTAGATGGATTTTAACTTAAGGGGGAAATTCTTTCTATCCATCCCAGTGGCCACTCTGGGGAGATGAAGAGTGGAAAAGGGGGTTAAATTGTGGAAACACCTTTCCTACACTGATCTACAAAACAAACAACACACTCCTCCTGCTTCCTTCACTAGCTTGTGGGTCCCGTTGTTTCTTTCACTGCAGAAGTTCCAGCCACATCTATTCTGTTGTAACAGGAGGCACCCACTGTAGTCTTGTTCAGGTGGAGCAGACCAAAGGGCTTCTCCTGGGATGTTGTCCCCCTGACCCCTAAGCATCTTGCACCCCCATCTGTCCTCCACTTACTGTTGAAATGGACCTTTTTCAGGTTCAGGTCTGACCATGTCACACCCCATGTCATTGGTTCCCTGTTACCTCCGGGATCAAATATAGAATCCTTTGTTTGGCTTTTCAAGCCCTGAATAAGTTGGCCCTTTCTTATCTTTTGAGATCTTCTTCCTTAACCCCCTGCCACATACTCAGGTCCAGGGCCACTGGCCTCCTTGCTTTTCCTCACAAAAGATGTTCCATCTCCCAGTTCCATTCCTCTTCTCTGTCCCCCTTGCCTGGAATGCTCTCCCTCCACCTCAGACTTTTGACTTCCTTCAAGTCCTAGGTCAACCACCTTCTTTAAGAAATCTTTTCCAGTCTCCCTTAATGTTAGTCTCTTCCCTCTCACATGATCTCCAGTTTATTCTGGATATATCTTGTTTGAACCTAGTTCTTTATATGATGTCTCCCTTCTTAGGCTGAGTGCTTTGAGAGCAAGGACTTTGTTTTTCATGTTGTATCCCCAGGTCTTAGCACAGTGTCTGCGATGTAGTAAGGGCTTAATGAATGCTTCTTGATCTGACTTGACTGGACTTAAGATGTATGACCAGGGCTGAGAATATGCCCAGACACTGGAGATGTGGTGGAAGACAATTCATGAAAATATGGAAGGTTAGAGAATCTGAGCAATGGAAAATCCCAGGAGCTTTCATGGAGTGGACTGGGTCCCAGGGCAGAACCCTTAACCATGATTCATTTGACTCAGTTTACCAGTGGACACCACAAGGAGGGAAGGAGGCAGCACTATGGTCGGCTCGGGGCCAGAGTGCTGTCATTACAGGTGAGAGTAGTCGAATTGCCTGTCATGGGAAAATACTGTGTTCTCTCACCTGGTCTCCATTTTCGTTGACTATTTAGGTGGTTTTTCCATTTTTAATGTATCTCAGAAACTCACCTTGGGATTTCCCAAACTTGGTGTTCATCTAAACTTTCCCATTATTATTACATTTTTCAAGGATTGAAATGCAGAAGTTTTTCTGAGTATTTTTTAATTCTCTTTTTAAGTCTTGCTATGATTATAATCCTGTTTTAAATAATGGGAGGTTGACTTTTACTTTAAATCAGTGCTGGCTGTGTCTATAATGTTTACTTGACAGAGGAAGTCTTTGCTGGCAGAGGCTATTTCTGCGATCGGTTTTCCATTTTGGGATTTGAAAACCGAGCAGTTTGGCTGTGAGCCGCTGCTGCCACATCTTGATCTTTTCTTCCGATTTGTTCTGACTGAGCATAAACATTGGATTCAGAAGTTATTGGCACGTCTCTACTGAGCCATTTCTTCTCTCTCGAAGGGTAACTCAGTCTGTGTCTTTGTGTTTTGGTGTTTTTGTCCACTGAAGTCCACCTTATCCCTTGAAGACGCATAAAAGTTGTGTAGGCTTTGCAGCTTTCAGGTTGTCTAGAAGTCTTAAATGATCATAAATGATCAAAGTGATCACATTTTCCATTGTACTGTATTAAAAGACTATTTTAAGTTTCTTTTTAAAATAAAATAGCTTTTTTAAACCTTTAATTCTAACCTACATATTGTGTTTAGCATTATTTTGGATTCAATTTTCCTTTATCTTTTTTTAAAGTTAGTTCTTTTTTTTTTTTTTTTTGCTTTTTGGAGGGCAGTTGGGGTTAAGGGACTTGCCCAAAGTCACACAGCTAGTAACTGTGTCAAGTGTCTGAGGCTGGATTTGAACTCAGGTCCTCCTGACTCCAGGGCCGGTGCTCTATTCACTGTGCCACCTAGCCGCCTAAAGTTAATTCTTTAGATAACAAATATATCTCTACCTTTTGTTCTTAGAAAAGGCATGAAAATAGTTGTCATTCTTGAGGAATGACTTTTTTACCATACTGTTTGATTTTATAAAAGTTCTGTTGGACATAGCATATGACTTTAGTTTAGCATGTTGTCAGCTATTAAACACTTTAAGGGAAGACACTGTGAAACAAATACTTGGGTTTGAGACATAGCAGTGCCATTAAATGCTATGACATCGAATTAAGTCGTGATCCTGGTGATGTGCTTTTAGGGGATATTAAAATGACTTACTAGTTTCTGATTATATTTAATAACAAATTTAGATCCAACGCAGACATGGCATTTAATAACCCTAAGGTGTTCAGGTATAAAGTGCACTTTATATTACCATGCAAGATTATGGAGACATAATCAGCTAAAAAAAATAAAATAAACAAGTAGTTTTAAAAGGCAAATAGGAATTTTACAAATTTTAGATATAAAAGATGAAGGCAAATAATTTTAACTCGTAGGCAGAATTGCTTATTTAATAAGATTTTCCTCCTTAGAGCATTAGAACTGGAATGCCCCATTCATAAGATATTTTGTGTGATATCATAGAAGAGACAGGGATTGATTCAATCTGTATAAATTATGTATAACTTTGCTTATGCAAAAAAGGGTCGGGAACACTTGGACTCTGTTATGACTAATGTAATAGAAACAGCACTAGATTTGCAATCCAAAAGGCCTAATTTCAAATCCTGCCTCAGTATTTATTGACGACCCCATGGCAAGTTGCTTTGACATTCTGTGACTCAGTTTCCATATCTGTTAAAATGAGGTAGGTTGAACATAGTGTCTCCTCTGGTCCTTCCAGCTCTGACTCTGTGATCCAGTGCTGGAAAAGATCAGTGCCTGTTTCTGTTCCTTTACACAAAACAGACCAGGGAGCAGGAGAACATTTTGGGGTCAGTCATCTATCAGTGTGGGCAGCCAGCTGCTGGCATAACAGTTTTCCATCACTGGAGATCGCCAGCTTTTAGAGAACTATTACCTTGCGGGGGAGGAGGAGTTACCAGAGCAAGAGCTCAGATGTCTTGCCTCGAGGTCACACAGCTAGCATGAGTCACAAACAGGTCTTCCTGCCTCACATCAGTGACCAGTCCTCACATCCCTCCTCCTCGTGGCCTTAAGCACACTGATTGTCTGTAACCTAGTCCTATGTGGTAGTAGTGCTGTCAGAGGACTTTAGAACCTTGAGTCCCAAAGATTTTCAGTATCATTAATTGTCTTACATTGTTGGTTAGGCAGAAAGAAGTGGGGAAGACAAAGTAGGATGAGGATGTAGCTTGAGCAATGGTGTGAGGGGCAGTTCAGTCATTCAGTCAGATAAGCACTGTTAGTACCCACTGTAGATATACATGCGTGTGTGTGTGTGTGTGTGTGTGTGTGTGTGTGTGTGTGTGTGTGTGTAAACCATCACAAAAACATCCCATCAGTCACCAGGTAGTGAAGCCGTTAGCCGTGGCAGCTCATGACTGTCTGCTGAGGGGCTGTCGGGCTGCCACTCAGGTCAGCGCACAGTGAAATGAACAGGTTATTAAAATCAGTCTGTCTGTCTAGTCTAGATAAAATAGTGACACACAAAACAATTAGTGTGAGGCAGAGTCTAGGTTCTAGCACACACACCAGTAAGTAACTGCAGTTCCTTTGGGGAATTCCTGACGCCTGGGAGTTAAAGCCCGCCCTCCCCCCAAAAATACAAGAAAGATTCAGACAGTGACGAGAGACTGGAATGAAGAAAAATCAGGGGAGGATTGGAAGTCAGGGGAGGCTCTGTGTGGGAGTTAGCGTGTGCCTTCGTGTAAGGAGGAGCACTCGGTCCCTGACAGTAACGGCAGTTATGTTGCGGATCCACCTGACTTTCTCTTGGATGCCCTAAATGCTTCCAAGTCTCCTTTTCCTTATTTGTATGTGATGGAGGGAGGCCTAACATACTACCCACTTGTTTTGCTAGTGTGTTCTTGGCTAATTTCAGAATGATTATCTCAGGAGGATGCAATTTTTATTAATCTTTTTTATTTTTAACATCTAGGAACATCGGAATTTGCCTTTTATGCGTGAGCTGCGGCATCTGTTTGCACTTCTTGTTGGTTCTAAAAGAAAATATGTTGATCCTTCAAGAGCAGTTGATATTCTTAAAGATGCTTTCAAATCGAATGGCTCACAACAGGTAGTTTTTACGGGGATATTCATTTGTGGCTACCTACATTTAATCTGATTAGACTGTAAGTGCCTAGATTGCAAAGATTTTTCCTCCCTTTCTTTATATTCCCAGTACTTAGCACAGTGCCTGGCATGGAGTAAAAACTTAACGAATGCTTGTTGACTTGACCTGTCTCTCTTTCACATACATGGGCGCATACACTCATACACACAAAGCCTGTACACCCCCCAGAGCAATCTATCACAGGAAAATCATTTGGTAGTATTTTGTTTAAAATTTTGCCACCTTTTCCTTTTGAGTCTTTGATGTTTACACAAACACACACACACACAATTTTCCATCTTCATGGGAAATTACACACACATCGAGCTGGAGAATGTCACATGAGGTCAATGGGTTCCCAGCTTTAATTTAATTATCATGTAGTACCAGAACAAAATGTGTGTTGTGCTGGTGACGAGGGAGCAAAACAGCGCCTGTCTTCTGGGAGCTTGTGTTCTAATGGAGGAGACCCAGCCTCAAGCAGAGCCAGGTGGGAGGGAGCCACGGTGGAGCGAGTGAGGGACACGGGTGGGGCTGCTCATATCCTATGCCCGTCGGTCATCCAGTAGGCCTCAGAGTCGAGTCCTCCCCAAGAGAGCAGGAGCTTAAGAATTTGTACTCCAACGATAGCCATCTCAATCAACAGAGCAAAAAAGCTGTAGTATTTTTTTTATTTCGCTAGTTCTTGTTTCTAAAAACCATACGTTCCAAGAACACAAGTCCTCCTAAAAGAAGAAATACCCCTCTTTTTCTGTGATTTCCTTCAACCTCCAAATCCACCTCCCGGGTTCTTTAATGTAGGACATTTTTCTGTTCAGGTTTGTTTAGGGAAGTACATGACTACTTGGCATCTTCTGTTTCCCCAGTTTTCTAACACGAGCCCCTTAAATTGCAGATATCTCTTACTGACCTAGAAGAACAAGTTTTCAAGGAAGAAAAATTACTATAGTAAATAGCTGTTAGTTTTGACAACTCAGCCAGGTTGTCATTATTAAAAAGAAGCAAAGTAGTGGCTGTGGTTAAATCCTAATGTCCGTCCTGCCCTGAGAATTCCTGTGGCCTGAGAGTGTTGTGATAAGAAGAGTCTTCTGGCCTTTCTACTTTGTCACATATTATAAAGTCACAACTAGGTTTAACATAACTCTATATGTAAAAAGACTTTCCCAATAGATGTTGACTCATCTCACTTGGGATTTTTGTTTTGTTGCATAATTTATTCCTGCATATATTGAATTGTAAATGTGTTTAGGAAAATTCAAATGTGATTTGTTCCAAAAATTAATCCCTTTACCTATATCATTTCAGTAATTCTTTTAATGACTTTTGAAGGTGAGGTTTTTGTTAATATTGGATTTTCTTAATGTGAGGTATGTGTTATATAATTCCCAGTGTATTACCTGATTTTCATATAAAATCATTATCATATATCTGTGTTGTTACATTTCCAACATTTGTAATGTTTAGTGTAAAATTTTTTTAATATGGTATTTGGACATTTTACAGAAGTTACTTTTAGAATGTGATATTTAAAATTGTTTTTAGTAGGAAAAATATAATGATTTTTTTTTTAATACAGCAAGATGTGAGTGAGTTCACACACAAATTATTAGATTGGTTAGAAGATGCCTTCCAAATGAAAGCTGAAGAGGAAAGGTAAGTTTCCTCATGAAATTAGTGTTTGTGTTTTATATTTTCTTTAGTTCTATTCTTTAAAGGGAGATATAACATAGATGTGGGACCTTGTTCTTCAGGATTCATGTATATTTTGCAATCTCTCATGTAATCAGCTATTTAAGAAGACTTGATACAGGTTAGGAAGAGACAGTATCTAAAATTAACAAGTTTGTTACATAATTGGAAAATTAGTGTAGCATAGTGTAGAGAAGGCCATCCTTTGATTCATTAGCTAACAGTTCATTTGAACTACTTCTGCCCCAGGCAGATCTGTTAAGATTGTAAGTTACAGATGAATTACTGACCCATATCAGCAGAGATAATTTCCACACCAGGAGTTCTCTGAACTTATAAAATCACAGATCCAGCCCACCTTTCTGTTCATATCTTCCCCCCCCGCCAAAAAAATGCTTTTCTTATCAATAGTTTTGACTACATTTATGAACAAGAAATCTAATTCTTAACTTGTATCCTTGATGTGAAGAACAAACTAATTTCTTTTACCTTTGATACGATGAAAACTGTTATTCTAATAGAAATAAATGTCTGTTAAGAACTAGGGAGCCATTCATGTTTGTGGGAACATAGAAAGGTTTTTATGAATTAAATCACATCAAGTTAGCTAAAATTTAATTGAGAAATTCAAAGTACTTTCTGTACTGCAGTGAATATTTAACACTTGTATGCTCTGCTTCATTTCCTTCCAAGTGGCTAGCTTTCTCATGTAAGAGGCGAAATTAACTGGGTCTGTAGGACTGCATAATGCAGAAAGTCTGAGAATAAGATGTGGAAGCGCTGTGTTCATTGCTCCAGATTAGGTGATGTTATTTAGGGACTGGACAGATGTGTAGTGGTGTTATCCAGAGTGGGCATTCTTTGCCTTTTTATAGTTTGTACTTGTATTTCTTAAAATGCATGAAATAAAATTCGTAGGATTAGAACTAAGGAAATCCATTATATTTAAATACAGCAATCAAAATAATTATTTTGTAAAAGTTCATGGACCCTTGGTTAAAAACTCCTGATATGAGATTTTAAGAAACCTTATATAAGAAGATGCAAAATCTATTGTTTTCTTTATACTTTAAGTCAGAGCAAAGGTTATTTTTTTTCAATATAACTTTTTAAGTGTTTTTGTTTAGTCACTATCTGTCAATCCAAAAGTTGTAACAACATTTTCATATTTTTAAAAATGTTTTCCAGGGATGGAGAGAAACCAAAGAACCCAATGCTGGAATTGTTCTATGGAAGGTTCCTGGCAGTGGGAGTGCTCGAAGGTAGAGTTATGCCCTTCTAGCTAGATCTCGATCCACACTTCTGATCGTGTAGCAGTGTGTGACACATGAAAAGCTTTGTTTGATTTGGCTTACTCTTCAGCAGTTCTCTGTTGTGACTGCACCTCCTAGACTACTTAAGTATGTAACAGTCAGAGAATTCGTTTAGATGAAAGAGATGATGTGGTTCTGATTATCCTGTTCTCACTGATTGTTGGAAGAATTTCAGGTTTTCCTCCATCCTAACACACAATTCAGTGGTAAACGATGTGATTCACAAGAGAGAACAGGAAGCATGAAATAGTTTATAAAACTTGTTCTGACATTTGAGTAGGAACAAAGGCTGGAGATTTGGAAACCCATTCTGTCTCCCCAGCACTCAGTCTCTGGGCATTGTCAGTCAAAGTACTGAAAGGAGTTGATGACGTTTTTGTCCCACTGAGTGGCTTTGTGCGTCCTTTGTGTTTATGTGCTTATCCTTGGTGCTTTGGGATCTTTTACGAGGTGATGAAACACGAGCCCAGAGCCGTGAAGTGACACACGCCCACTGCTTCATTGTTTATTTTTTTAATGTTGTTCTTAATTTATGGAGTACAGTACAATAGTACATTCACAGTTCCTAATACTTTATCTAACTCAGAATTTTATAGACTATATTACAAGGATTATTCGTGAGTATGTATTAATAGCATAAGATTTCTAAAATTCTTAACATGTTATCTTATTTGTTCTACCCAACATTATATAGATGAGGAAACTGAGGCAAAGAGGTTAAGTGACTTACCTGGGGTCACTCAGCTCATAAATTTTCTAAAACCTATTCTTTGTCACTGCAGCCTCTAATCCTTCCACACCTCTTTGCTTCCTTAGGCTATTGCTCCCACTCTGACTCTACTTCCTTCTCAGTCTCAACCCTGTAGTTCACTTATTCAGATTCATACTCTGAAAGTGGTCAGCCCCTTGTCCTCCCTGGCCTTGGCATACCTCTGCCATCCTCCACTTCTGCATATGGACTTAGGTAAGGAATGGTGCTGGAGGAAAGAGCCACGCCCCATGTGGACTGAGTACATCCACCGGCCAGGCCAATAGATTGATGTTATCCAGCCAGGCCCTCAGTGAGGCAAATGAATGCTTTTCTACGTCTAGAATCGACACCTGGTCTCACATCCCGCTCCATACCTTCTTTCCCCTTTTCTGGAGCCTGCCCTGCCCTGACCCTCTCAGCCGTGCTTGGTGCAATATGGAACACACACAGCATAGGTTCATGCCACCTCTCACCCGTAAACAACCTCCATCGAGCCCTAGCATCCCCTCAGTTTATCCACATTCTTCTTTCCTCCTTGTCTTAGTCAGGGACCTAGAAAAACCTGTCTTTATTTGCTGCCCCCGCTTTTTCTCATCTCACTGTTTGCTTCTACCACTTTGTCCCCCTCACTCACCGGTTGTTGCTGGTTTCTGAAGTGATCGCTTAATTCAGACGGTTCTCTCCCAAGTGACTAACGGTTTCTTAATTGCTTCACATGACGGTCTTTTCTTAGTCCTCAGCCTTTGTAATTTCTCTGCTGTGTGGTCGGCCACACCGATTTCCTGGGTAGTCTCTTTTCTGTGTTTTCCTAATACTGCTCTCTCCTACATTTTTTTTTTTGCTGACTCAACAGTATTATCCCCCTCGCGCTCCCCAAGTTTCTGCCTTGGAGTTTCTGCTCTCCATAGGCTTCTCAAGGCTCTCTTTTCATAACTTCATCAGTTCCCATGAATTTAATTATCATCTCTGCATAGAAGAACAGATCTCTAGATACAGCACTAATCTTTCTTTGTAGCTCCAACCCCACGTTACCAGGTACCTCGTCAGAATTCTAGACTGAATGTTCCAGAGTCATCCCCAGCCTACCGTATCCACAGCAGAATTCATTTTCTCTCCTCCCCAAATTCTTTCTCTTTTGGCTTTCTTCTCCATCTGTTGAAGCATCTCCATTCTCCTAGGCTTTCAGGTCCTTAACCTTTAAGGTGCCCTTGACTCCTCATTCTCTCTCACCCCACAGAATGGATCAGTTGCCAGATATTGTCGTTCATATCTGCATCCTGTCTTTCATATCCATCCCCTTCTCACCACCTACATATTCACTACCTAAGGTGACTTTGGCAATAGGCAGTCACAACTTCACAAAACTTGTATGAAAAACTAGGTTTACTACAGGAGAAATGAACATGCATGTGGAACCCCAAGCAAGTACAAAGAGTTAACAATCCAAAAAGAAGCTCGCATGTTTATGAAATTGTGACAAAAAGTGGAGGAGAAACAGAAATCTCCACCTACATGGCAGGGGAGGAGAAATCATGGATTATTAGGATGGCAAAAGCAGCATTCTTTTCCCTTGGGAATGGCTAAACTAAGAAGATAGGATGATCTGCTTCTCTGCAGGGTCCCAGCTGCACAAACAGTTTTGCAGCCTGGTACAGACTGACTAGTGGGCACACAGCGAGTCCAGCTTGGGGAGCAAACAACAAGTAGTGTCAGTTAGGGGCGAGGGCTTTGTCCTGGACACGGTCAGGCCTCCCGCACCCTCCAGGCCCAGTGTGTCTGCAATGTGTGGCCTCTCCAGAAGGCAAGTTCAGGGGACCCCTTGGTGTTCCTTAACAGCCTCTTGCCTAGAATATTGCAGTGGTCTCTTAATTGGTCTTTCTGCTGCAAAATTATCTTGTCATCTGCCCTCCCCATAGCTGTCAGTGGGATTTTCCCTAAGAACTGATCTATATTATTGCCTCTTTGGTCGTCTCTGATGGCTCTCAAATCGCCCCTTGGATCAGATATAAAAATTTCTGTTTTGCTTTTAAGGATCTTCACAGCCTTGCCATCCTCTGTCATTTTTATAGCCACATTCTAGTTTATTTCCCATCTTTTACTTTACAGTCCCACCCGTCTGGCTTTTTCCCTCTTTTTCACCCCCGGCACTCCACCTACCTGTGTCTGTGCTTTGCTTTGGCTGCTTAGTCTGTCTGAAACACACTTTCTCTCCCCGTTTGACAGGACCTCACTCTTCCAGATGCGCTTCACATGCCATCTTCTGTACTAACTTTACTGCAATCTGCCTCTCCTTTTGTATTTCACTACCTTTCTATTTATTTTGTATATACTCCGTCTGTAATATATTTCTTTGTATATAGTTGTATATGTATATACTTATGTACATATTTGCACATATAAATATCTTTGTATGTGCATACATACATTATATATAATATGCACATGTACTATATTTATATGATAATATATAATACAGTGTAGCCTATATGAAATATTATGTATCTTATATCTAATAGGCAGTGTTATATAAACAATATACCATTATATACTCATATAATATACCATATTTTATAATATATAAATTACTATTATATTTTAATGTAATATATAATTTGCATATACATGTATATAGCACAGAGAGAGTAAATATAAGTAGACACATATATTCTTTTAAAAATAAATTTAGTTGACACATTTTAATATGACCTACACTTTCCAACACGCCCCATTCCCAGAGAGCCGTCGCTTATGCCAAGGAACAGAAAGGAGTGTGCGTGTGGGGAATAGCTTAGCAGATGTAACATATAAAAAAACACTGACATCACAGGCAGTGTTTTGTGTCGTCATGTCCCCAGCTCGGCGGAGAAGCCCAGGGGAAATGGCCTTTTTCTCTTTGTTCTCCAGGTCCGGGCTTGGCTGTACTGCCTTGATGGAATCAATTGTTTTTTTCATCTGCATTAGTGCGGTCTTTGTGTGTATTATTTTCTTTATTTTTTGTTATTTACAGAACAGTACTATTTCATTCCATTAGATCCTTCAGATCATTTAGCCACTCCTCCTTCAACGTGCATCCGCTTTGTTTGCGGCGCTTTGTTAAGACACCAAGAGGTCGTCGTCATTATTTTATTTCCATGGGGCCTTTCTTCTTTGGAATTGGCAGCTTTAAACCATGTGCCTGTCAAGGGGTTCTTTGTGTCAGAGAACAGGCCCACGACAGCTGCTTTCTCAGCATAACCCCACACTGCTTTTCAGAAGGATTTTATCAACATCCCCCTGCCACACATGCTCCAGCGCCACCTTCCTGGTGTTTGTGGTCGGTGCTAGCTTATTGCCTGGGAGGTGAAATCTCTGACTTGATTTTCATTTCATTCATTAATGAAATAGAACATTCAGGTGGCTTTTGATAATTTATTCTTTTTTAGACTAGTTAATTCTTATCAGAAATGTATCTCTTGAGGAATGACTTTTGTTTTTAAAATTTTTTGTTACTTGGGTCTTCTATCTTGAATATCAGCTCTTATCGAGCTGTTTGGTAGAAAGACATTTTTCCCAACTGACTGCTTCCCTTCCTTCCCTAGATTGGGATTTTTCTTTTCTGTCACTGACCTTTCTGGCAGCCACCTGAAACCTATTTCCTTCTGCTCAGAATAATGGCTCCGAATGCATCATTTTGCAAAAGAAACCAGTTATATCGAGCCATAGTTATCAGAATGCACACACACATATTCTATTAAGTTCAGGCGTCTGTCCTGTTTGCAAAAACTTTAATGTATGAAATTGATTTTCATCTTTTGTAATTGCCTTTATCCGCCGTTTGGTTATTAAATCGTCACTCTAGCCGTGGCTGCGAAAGGTGCCTACACAGATTCTGTTCAGATTATTCTGTGGTGCAGCCGTAACATTTGTGCCATATATCCGTTTTAAATTGTTTTTGTGGTATATCATGTAAATGTTTGCTAAATCTAGTTGTCTGCCAGACTACTTCTTTCATTTTCCCCAAACTTCTTATTAAATAGGGAGTTAATTCCTGGACAGTTTATGTTTTGAATTTTATCAGATATTTCCTTTATTAAGTTTAGTTACTTTTAAATCTTCCTTGTCTAATCCATTCCACTGATTTAACGTTTTATTTTTAACTATTACTGACTAGTTGTGATGATTAGTTCTGTAAGGTAGTTTGAGGTCTGATCATCTTCTTCCCTGTTTAGTCTTCCTTATAAAGTTGGTTACCTTGATATTTCAGATCTTTTCTTCACCTAAATGAATCTCTTTATTTGTCTTTATTGTAATAGCATGAAATCTCCAAATTCCTTTAATTGATACAAAACATCATTGATTGCTGGTCATTATTTCTGTAAGGTGCTTTGTGATTTTTCCTGTATCGGTGTATTGAAGAGACTGACCTGCACTTAGCAGGATTTTGTAGTTGTTTTCAGTGGGACTTCCCTTCTATTATTGCTCCTTGCATTTTGCTTTTTCTGGGTTATGCGTGCTCTTCGTTTGGGGGGTTGATTGTGTTCTGCCCTTTTTGTTTGACACGAATAAGTCTCAGTTAAGGCTCTTTCTGCTTGTTTTTGCTGAAGCCTAGGATTGTCCAAGGAAAACATGAGTAAATAAAAATAGTTTTGTCTTATTTTTGTGTTTCTAATTTTAGTTCTGTAAACTAATAATTCTAACACTGTGTCCCCTGAAAGGGGGAAATGGGTGTCCTTGTATTTGTTGGGATTGCTTCTGGTGTTTCCCTATTGCGTGTAAAGCGAGGCTTTGATTTCAGTTGGTACGTGTACAGTGCTGATAAAATGTCCTTCTGCACCTGGGTGTTGCAGGGTTTTTGACATACATGAGTATTAGTCAAGAGCCTTTTGTCCACATCTATTGTTATAATAATATTTTCCTTGTTCTTGTTTTTAATTAATCCACTAATTGTTTTCCTAATGTTAAATCATCTTTCCTTTCCTGACATAAACCCAGCTTGATCATAGTGAAAGGTTTTTTGTTTTGTTTTGTTTTTAGATAAAATTGCAACTTTGTAGTGTTTTTGTTTTTTGAAACCAGGTTTTGTTTTGTTTTTTTTTAAACAAAAATTCTAGAAATTCTATGCAGCTAAGTGATACAGTGACAAAGATCTGGGCCTGAGGGAGGAAGACCTGAGTTCAGAAAATCCTGCCTTAGACTCTTACTAGCCATGTGACTTTGGGCAAGTCACTTAACCTCTGCCTCAGTTTCCTCAGTTGCAAAATATGGGGCAATAATAGCCCTTATCTCCCAAGGTTGAAGATCAAAAGAGATAATATTTATAGAGTACTTAGCACTGTGCTTGACATATAGTAGACCAGTGGTTCTCAACCTTCCTAATGCCACAACCCTTTAATACCCTTTAATATGTGCTTTCCCATGGTCTTAGGCAACCCCTGTGAAAGTGTTATTTGACCCCCAAAGGGGTCGTGACCCACAGGTTGAGAGTCACTGTAGTAGACTCTTTTATTATTGAATTAATACCTATTAATGATAATTGGTCTTCAGTTCTTTTTTCATTTTTTTCCAGGTTTAAAATATTAGGTCCATATTTGTGTCATGAAAAGAATCTGAGAGGCTACTTTTATTCTGACTTTTTTTTTTTACTTTTTGAAGGGCAGTTGGGCTTAAGTGACTTGCCCAAGGTCACACAGCTAGTTTTTTGTATTAAGTGTCTGAGACTGGATTTGAACTCGGCCTCCTGTCTCCAGGGCCGGTGCTCTATTCACTGTGCCACCTCGCCGCCCTCGTTCTGACTTTTTGAGAATAATTTGTGCAGTAGAAGTATTTCCACCCTCTCTTCTGTTTGACTTCGCTCTCATTTTTGTCGAGTCACATACATTTAGAAAGAACTCTCTTAGTGATCTCAGTTACTATTTTATGGTTATCTTTGGTTGCTATATTTGTTTACCCTTCTTGTATTCTGTTATGTGGTAGGTTTAAACAACAAATGCTCTCTTCAGGTTTTGGTTTTTTTTTGCTAAGAATGATTCTAACATCTTTTTTTTTAGGTATCCATCTTTTTGTCAATTATGGTTAGGTTCAGATTTGCGGGGTAGGTGAGCTTCTCGAACTCCATTGCTCTCTGGAATATATTTCATTCCCTTCTGCATTTTTCTGGTGTGTCCAGAATAGTTTTGTGCTATTTGAATTTCCTTTCCATTGTAGTTAAAGGTTTTTCTTCTGACGTAGCTCTCCTTTAAAACATGTTCCTCCCACTCTTCCCCTGCCCCCTTTTTTAATTCCTTTAGATCTAGTTCAATTTCTTTTTCTCACAGTGAATTATTTAAGATCTCTATTTCATGTTTTATTAATTGGGATATTTTATATTTTTGTAGATAGTTCTCCCTTTTGGGTTTTTAGTTTTCTTTTCATATAACTATATAGAAGGTTCCATAAGCTCTTTTTAAAAAGCTTTAAAAATTTTTTTAATTGAGTTTTATTTTATTTTCAATTCTGAATTTTCTCTTTTCTACTTCCTTCTCCCCGTTGAGAAACATACTCTTTTATGAAAGCTGAAAGATCAAATCCAGAAATGTGAATTTAATTAATTTTCTTTTCTTCTCAAGGGAAAAAATTCGAAAATGCAGAAATGTTTGGTCAGTATCCACTTCAAGTCAATGGTTTTAAAGATCTGCATGAATGCCTAGAAGCTGCCATGATTGAAGGAGAGATTGAGTCATTACATTCAGAGAACTCAGGAAAATCTGGCCAAGAGGTGAGTTTAGCATTTTGGGTAATTTTTCTTCTTCCTCTCAGGGTTTTCATGACACTGCTTTTCTTTGGTTCACCTTATATGTTTGCTCTTCAGTCTGATTGTCTGCATCGCACTCTGTAACTATGGGTGTTCCACAAGGTCCTGTCCTGAGTACTCTTTTCTCTCCTCTCTCTTCTTGGTGACCTCATCGGCTCCCACAGGCTTAACTGTCATTTCTTTGTAGATCACCCCCCCAAACTGCAGTTCTAGATCACCAGTTGCCTGTTGGACATATAAAACTGGATGCTCTAAAGATATCTTAAATACAACTAAAACTGAGTTTATTATTCTTTCCCCAAAACCCTCACCTCTTTCAGACTTTTTTAACTCTGTCAGATCTCAGCATTGTCTTTGACCCTTTCCTCTTTGTCACCTGTCTTTTTAGATTTTAAAGTCCTACCCAGTCTGTTACATCTTTGCTGAACATTCCAATCCCGTACCCTTCAGTCCTAGAAACTTACTTTCTCTGTGTGTCTTGGACATATTACTCCATTTTCCACTCTTTCACACTAACTGTGCCCTGTCCCTGGAATGCATTTTTTCTTTCTCTGCATCATAAAGTTCTTTTCTTACCTGAAGATGTACATCAAGCACCTGATCCCTCATCTGCTGTTGACTTCCTTCTTAAAATCTCTTACATTTAACCATTTTGTATATATTATATATTTGCATTTATGCGGTATATAATACAAGCCTTTATACGTGTTGTCTCTCCCATTAGAACACATGCTTATTAGAATGTAGGGCTTCTTTCAGTCTTGGCATGTATATCTCGACCACCTCGCACCGTGCCTCACATATAGTAGGATCCTAATCACTAGCTGTTGGTTGATTGTACACTCTGTAGGCTCCTCAAGCAAGGGAAGGCTTTGTAGTTTGTTCTTTCTTCCTCTGAATTCAGATCCCTTACCTCACTTTTCAAAACCTAGGCAGAAGAGGAAAAGTGAGATATACAGCAATATTATATCACTGGGAATATAAATGATTATAGGAATGTCAACCCAAAATAAAAGACTACAAAGGCTGTAGTAACAAAGATCTTTACTTGAAGCAAAGGAACTACAGTTCAGGATACCACAGGGTACCTGAGTACTGGAGTTCCCAGGAGGGAAAGAAGGGACCTGGTTTAAATACACTCGAGCAGGGAGGGAGTCTCATGGAGGGGACAGCCTTGAGAAGCTGTTACATAAGTTGTTTTGCAGAATAGCTGAAAGTCAATAGAGAAGGTTGACGAGGCTTGGGGAGAGGTGATATCTGTGTGGAACAGCAGGCTCTAGGTGCAGCAATGGGAGATTTCCAGAGAGATCCCAAGACTGACTCCAGCTGCTTCAAACCTGCTCTCACCTTCAGGTTAGGGCCAGGTAGCCCCACTGAGGACTGCATGACCTTACTCAGAAGTAACTGTATATTTAAGTTGCTCTGCTTTTAATCAACTCTAAAATTATTTCATATATAATAATAAAGTTATATAAGAACTATTATAGTTAATAATAACAGTTGACTTTTGCATAATGCTTTAAGGTCTACAAAGTACTTTGCCTGTGATATCTGGTTTATCCTAATAACAATTCTGTTACATAGATATTACAAGATTATTATCTCAGTTTTACTGTTGAGGTAACTGAGGCTCAGAGAGGTTAAGAAATTTTTCCATGCCACGCACCTAGTAAATAATGGAGGCAGAATTTGAACTGTGGTTTTTCCTCACTCTAACATGATCATTCTTTCAATTATATTGCCTTTTTATCAACTCCTAGTAACCTTTTCCTGGTAGCAATATCCATTTATGTGCCTGAGATAGCACCTCCAATTATAAATTAGTCATTTGAAAGAAAGAAAAGGTACCTCCTCTGTGCCAAAATTTGTACTAAGCAGTTTACAAATATATCCCGTTTTATCCTCACAACCTATGAAGTAGGTGTTATTAATGTTGCTATTTTATAGTTTAAGAAATGGAGGCGGACGGAGCTCACCCAGCTTCTTTAGTATCACACCCTAGTAAGTGTCCGAGACTGGATTTGAGCTGAGGTCTTACTGCTTCCCCAGCTAGTACTCTATCTACCGTGCCTTTTTCCCTTACCTAGAATAGAATTATTCAAACAAAATGTTATTTAAACTTTTTAATAGATGTAAACTCCATGAACTAAGGGCTTTTAAAAAATGAATGTGGTACAGCTTTAATATGAATATATTTTTCTTGAAACTTAGAAAAAAATGAAAATTTTTTAAAAGCTAAATGTCTAAAATCCCATACAATACGGTTCTTGGTCTGTTAATTAACATAACGTTGGTTTGTTGTGTTGTAAAAAAAAAATCATGCTGTTTTGCTAGTAATTTATGGTTTGAAGAAATTCCTTGGCTCAAATTACAGCATTAAACAGGAATAATGCTAATATTTTGTGGTCAGTATTCTAAAATTCATTGGAAAAATTCTGAGCATTTTTCAGGTCAGAATATGGATACAATTTTGAGTAGCAGTAGATGTCAAAGAATAATTCCCCCAAAATATAAAAAGTAGAATGTGCACAGAATTAAACTTATATTAAAAAATAAATCCAAAGGAGGTAGAAGGTGGAGGGGAATAGGGAGGAATATGTGATATGCAACAAGAGGAAAGTGATCTCTGTGGTCTCAGTAAGAGAAGAACCTGCAGGAGATTGGGTGAGGAAGATGGGAAAAGGATGGATATCTTACTTTGGTGGTAGGAGAGGATTGCACTGATGAATGCTTCTGTGGGTAAAGAGAGATGGTCTGTAAAGGGAGGTTGGAACTTTGTGAATTCCATTTGACCTATCAGGAAGGGGTGCAGTTGGAACTCCTGGGGGGTAACTGATACCTGGAGAAGCAGGAGGGCATGGATATAAAGGGGAGATATCAAGAAATACGGGGGGAAAAGATTGTGAGGAGGGTATAGATGAGTGATGGGCTGCATAATTAGGGGAAATTGTAGAGGAAGGTCTGCCGTGGAAAAGTGTCCTCTCTGATCCTTACGCTAATTGGAAAAGGGACATTTCTGGGGCAGGCTCTACAGGGGAGAAGCAAAACTGCCGAGAGGAAACAGCCTAGCAAAAAACACCTTGGAAATGTTGATTGAATGAGTAATACAGAGAAAAGAGAGATTAAGTAATTATAGAGATCACGAATCAGAGACTGAAGGTCTAGAGCAGAGGACAGATAATGAAGAAAGTGAGAGAAATCCTTTTTTGGAAAGGGGCACAAAAAAATGAAATTTTCTTTCTTTTTTTTTTTTGAGGGGGGAAGCAGGGCAGTTGGAGTTAAGTGACTTTTCCAAGGTCACAGAACTATTAAGTGTGTCAAGTGTCTGAGGTCGCATTTGAACTCAGGTCTTCCTAACTCCAGGGCCGCTGCTGTATTCACTGCACCACCTAGCTGCCCCAAAATAAGAAATTTTTAAAAGGCTAATGAACAAGACTAGTTGAAGGGCAAGAGAAAGGGAATCTACTTAACTGAAAAGAGAAAGAGGGGAGAGAATTATATAACCGAATTAAAAGTAGAAGATAAAAAGGAACTAATAAGCAAAACCCAAAGGAAAAGGGGTATTAAACAAGAGGAGGAGGGGCTTAGCAGTGAGGGGAAGAGAGCCAGTAGAAGTAATTTAAGGAACCATGGTACTGTGTTTATAGCAGAAGAGATAAGAAGAATCATCACTTTAAAAAAACACAGTATTGGAGACTGATGGAGGAAAATATAAACCAGCCTCTTAACTTTGAATGGGAATGGTTTAAATGATCTAACAAACCCCTGAAGTCTGTTGTTTACAATAAACACACCCAAAAAACAAAACATGCACAAAATAAAACCGAAGGAATGTAAAATAAAATTAGTGTGCGTCAAGTGAATACAAACAAAGGAGGTAAAAATTCTACTTAAGCAATAACCAAGCAAAAATAAAAATGACACACAAGGAAAATACATTATCCTGAAAATAACCATGAATAATTAATGAATAATGAGCTGTTACCAGTTATAAGCTTATTAGAATAGAAGTAGAGCCTGTCACTCTCACAGTTGTGGGTAGTGGATGTATTTTTAACCAAATAAAGAGATAGAGGCAGTTACAAAACATAAAGTAGACAACTTTGAATAGATGACACTGAAAAACTGCACAGACAAAATTATTGCACCTATAATAAGAAGAGAAGTGGTTGAATTGGGAAAAAAAGTATCCAATTTCTCTGGTAATTCTGTATCAAAGATATAGAAACTATCTATATACTTATATATACATACATATATAGCTAACATATGTATATGTAATATATGTGTGTAACTAATACCACTTCCCATAGATAAATGACCAAATGATATGAACAGTTTTCAAAAGGAGGATTGCAAAATATTCACAACAGCAACATGAACGGATGCTCCAGATCACTTATATGAAAAGAAATGCAAATCAAAACATTTCTGAAGCTTCTCCTCACACTTTGTGAACTGGCAAAAATGACCCCAAAATGGCAATATTCATTGTCATAGGAATTGTGGAAAGATAGACATACCAATCATTGTTGGAGCTGTGAATAGTACAGCTGTTTTGGAAAACAGTTTGAAATTATGCAAATAAAGTGATTAAAATGTCCATATCCTTTGAACCAGAGTCTCCATTCCTGGGCTTATACAAGAAAGCCATTGATAAGAGAATCCCCATATACACGAAAATACTCATGGCAGCACTTTTTGTGATAGCAGAACTGTTTGTCATGGGGAATGGCTCTCTGGGGTGAGGAGGAGAGATACTTGAAACAACTATTTAGATACACAAGAAAGAGAAGACATTAATAAAAACAGTTAAGAAACGAAAGTTTAAAAAATCATTAAGCTTCATTCATTAAATAAAGAGAATTGAGTATTTCAGGAATAATCTTAGTCATATTCAGACAACATTGACTAGATTGTAAGCATTACCTATAACTAATGACTTAGTATGAAATTTGAAATTAAATATCAAAAGTCAGCTTAGTTGGTTATATCAAAAGTATGCTGCATATATGTTCTCAAAAAATAGTTCTTGATGTTAAATTTACTATGATTTATAATTGACAAGTACATTTGGTACAAGAAAGAATTTACAATGACTTGGAAAGTGTTTTGTTTTTAATACCTTTAAGATAATTTAGAAGATATACTCATTTTGTAAGAATAGCAGTGTAAGATTTATAAGTCTTAAAAATTATGTGTTATCAAGTTAGAAAAGCTAAAAAGGAAAAAAATGAAGGTCATTGGATGGTGAAGAGATATATATTGTTAATAGAATAGTTCATTGATTGAGGTAGTTGATAAATATTTTGCTACTAATTGGATTGTGGAGAATAAAATTTTTAATGTTCTTTCTACATTTTATCCAAACTCACATGAACTGTCACATAGGCATAATAGTAAAGCTGCATTAAAAAATAAAAGATTAAGCTCCTCCTTTATCTTTATATATTTTTCCTGTTGAAGCGTCAGTCACATTCCATTGTAGCCATTTAGCTGAGTGGGTCAGTGTCTTGGTCCTTAAATATTCATCTTGTGTGATGCGTTACTTGAAAAGTGATGAAAACAAGTGGTTTTTGTCATTTCTTCCCCATATCTAAGTGGAAAAGTCCTTCTTTTTTTGTTTTTTAATGATCTGATTCAGATCTTGTGCTTCCCTTCAGAAATACTCAGGCAATAGATTATAACTCATTCACTGGAAAAATCAGGTTTAGCTTAAAAGGAAAAAACTGTCACTGCTGTGTCATATTATTTACAACTTTAGTTATGAATTAATTTTAAAAACCATGTCTTTTAATCTGAGGTCACAGAACCAGACACACCCATGCTAGGTTTTTAGATTAAAAAAAATTCAGGGAATGTCTGGTTATCTAGTCTCACCCCACGTGTTCCAGAATGAGGAGGTGAGATCCCTCCACAGATAGAGTGAGGGAGGAAGAGTCACTGTACATGGAGCAGAGGCACATGACATACAAAAATGCTGTGAACATCTTTCAGTAAGGTATGGAAGTTGTTTCCTGGATGGGGCCAAAATGGCACCTGAAGCATTGTATTGCAGAATAATCTACCCCTAATTCTGAGTAACTAATTACCTTGCATTATATAACGTGAAAATAATAGTGCTTAAAATTAGCCTGTGGAATGTAAAGTGTAAAATTATTTTCTCTAATGATTTTCATTTTATCTGTTGAGTTGAATTTAGTATTATTGTTTCATGGATTTCTAGGCATGGTGCTTTCAGAGAAGAATAAGTAAACCAGATTATTTTATTAAATTCTGGCTAATTAGTTGTATTTGGTTTCTTTGAAGAACTTTTGTTTCTTGTCTTTAAATCCTTTATATTTTGGTCAAGATCACTTTAACTTTTTGCTTTATAAGATCTGTTAGTCTTCTTCCAAGAGAATCTAAATGTATATACCTCAATTCACAACTTCATTATTTTTGCTGAATGAATTTAGTTTCTATCTCTCTGTGTACCGTAGTGTTTACTAATTTATATTACAAGTTGATTACTAGATTCACTAGATAGTATGGCTAACCTTTCCAAAGTAGTGTTAGTAATTTGTAACTGGAAGGCAACTAAGGAAGAGGCACTTAATTTTGTTGACTTTTTGGATGAAATGCAAGCATTGGCATCTCTATGTTTTGGACAACGTTAATTCACACCGTTTTGGTGATTTGAGTTTAAATTAGTGTGCTTACATAGCTCTGGGGTGCTCTGGTTGTTTTGTACCTGAGGATGTGTTATTCATAGTATGTTTTTTCTGGCTTGTATATTCTTTCCAGTTCCAAGTTACTTAAACACAAAGTTCCCCTTTTCCATTGACTGATGATTTGCAGTTATAAAAAGAAAATGATTCACTTCAGGAACTGAGTAGAATTTTACAATGAAATGGCACAGTTGCCAAGTTGTACATTTTTCCAGCCATCTTAATTATCATCATTTGGCTGAGAACAGAAAGATATTGAATTAATCTTTTAAAAGATTTATAGCTTTATTTCCCACAACTGCACATCTCTTATGTTTAGTGAAATATTTTCAATGATAAGTTCAAATGGGAGGATAAGGATTAAATGAAAAGAATGCCAAAAGTCTTTTCCTGCATTTCAGAGTGAATCTTTGCATGCCTATCATATGGAAAAATGTAGACTTATAAGTAATTGCAGAAATACCTCAAGAGCTTTGCCAAATTTTCAATACTACCTTCTGGTTTCAAATAATGAAATAATCATGTTGGAAATAGTATCATGTGATGGAGTTTGTAAATCTCTTAAGAGTTGTGAGTTTATGACTTGAAATAAAACCCACTTTAGTCCCCTCGGGTTTATGGAAGTGTTAGGAAGAGGTGGTGAAAAGAAACGGGACTTACGTAGGAAACGGCTTTGTCCTTAGAAACTCAAAAGATTTGACGGCACTTTGGGGGATTTTGGGCGTGCAGTAATTAGGGACTTAGTTTCCCATGATGTTAATGTTGTAGACTGCTTGTAAAAATGCTGGCATTACATAATTTTTTTAAAAGTAGGAAAAGGGTGATTAAATTTTAAAATATCTTTTCTTACTTAGCATTGGTTCACAGAACTTCCACCTGTGTTAACATTTGAACTGTCAAGATTTGAATTTAATCAGGCTTTGGGACGACCGGAGAAAATTCACAACAAGTTAGAATTTCCTCAAGTTTTGTATCTGGACAGGTATGAATCTAATTAATATAGCAGCGTGAGTGTGCGTGTGTGTGTGCACGTGTCTGTGCATGTGCATGTGTGTGCATGTGTGTGTGTGCGTGTGCGCATGAGTGTGCATGAGTGTGTGCACGTGTGTGCGCGTGTGTGCACGTGTCTGTGCATGTGTGTGCGTGTGTGCGCATGAGTGTGCGCGTGTGTGTACGTGTCTGTGTGTGCGTGTGTGTGCGTGTGCACATGAGTGTGCGTGCATGTGCACATGTCTGTGCATGTGCATGTGTGCATGTGTGCGTGTGAGTGTGTGTGCGTGTGCGTGCGCGTGTGCGTGTACACCCACTCACATTTGTATTTTCAGTGTCATGAATCACACCACTGTTGTTTCTCGATGAAATTCTGATTTAATTTTATCGGCAGTAAACTTTGTTTGGAGAGCACATGAAAGTTTGCAGAATGAATGATGGTGCTAAATGACCTTTTCTGCTAACAGATACCATTTCTAATATACAAAATATTCAGTGTACAGAGAACATTACTTTGTGGAAAGAATATTGTTATAGAAATAAAAAGCAACCTTGACCAGCTTCCATATTTTCTTATATAGTCTCAGAAAATTAGAAGGGAAGATTCTGTTTTATATACTCAATAAAATGGTTCATTGTCTCTAAACATCATAATTAATGGTTTGTGATTTTTTTTGTAGCAATGATTGAGTTTAAATAATTTCATTTAAATTATTTAGAACTAAGTTCAGTGTTCTTTACTGGTGGTCTGCCCCTTATGGTGCTGTGTCTAAGTTCCTAGAAATTATAAATGCTGCCTTTTTCTTTTATTTACAGATATATGCACAAAAACAGAGAAATAACAAAAATTAAACGAGACGAGATCAAGAGGCTAAAAGAGTACCTGACACTACTACAACAAAGATTAGAAAGGTATTTTTTGAGAACTAAAAAGATACTCATTGCAGTGTATTTTATATGTTGTTCTTTATAATTAATATAAAAATAATTATAAAGATGTTGGTTTTAATCCCTCTTTTTAGCAGATAATTTAGCAATAATTTTGATAAGAGGTCATCTTTCTGGGCTGATGTAGGTATAGGATTAGTTTCATTACATAACTGATTTTCAGACTTTCTCATCTCCTAAAAGTTACTGAAGTTTTCTCAGCCCCATGAGGGCTTTTATTTTGAATGTGTGAATGTGTGTGTATGTATGTCTGCATGGATATACATGGATACACATAACACCATATGAGAAATTAAACATCTTACACTTATAAAGTTTTGATCTCGAGGAGCTCTGAAAGGGTCTCAGGGATTCCCAGAGGTCGCTCACCCGCACTTGGAGGATAGGATAGCTACATTAGATTAATTCTGTCAGAGTTTCAGGACTGGCGTCAAGAGTAAGCGAAATGATAAGGCATAACATGAAGCATCTAATTCCGGTTAAGATTTGGGTTATTATTTTTACTGTTACGGTATGGCTATACCTTGGTATTGCCACTCAGGTCCTGGTTAACCATAACTATGTCAATTGCCATTAAACCCGATTAATCTTACTCATCAGTATTCACCCAACTTTTTATATTCTTGTAACTTGAGAATCAAAACTTCAAAAACTTTTGATATAAAAGTAATTAATCTATTTTTTAAAACCTAGTAATTTTTTTTTAAATTTCTGTGGCAAAGCAAGTTTGTAATTCTATTGTAAACCAATTAGAGGTGAACAAAAGCCAGTTAAATAACTAAATTGATCCTGTGATAGGTATCCTGTCTGAAAATAAAGGTCTGACCAGTCCATGAAAGAGCCAGAAATAATTATCATCGTCCCTCTGGGCTCCGATAATGAGAGGGAGTGAGGTCTCGGAATGAAAGTAATGTAAACACACATACGTGTGGACATGCGTGTGTGCAGAGGAGGTGTTAGGGACTCAACCTGCAGGGCACTTAAAACACTGACTTACTGTGTTATTTGCTCCCCTTGCCTTTCTCATCATTTCAGCGGAGATTCATTTGAAAAGAAAAATGGTGGCGTATGGTTATGTCAATTTGTCTTGATGTAACAGGTGTTTGAAAGCTTGTGACGGTTGCTGAAAATGGAGTAAATGCATTCGTCCATTTTGTGGTTAACAGATATTTAAGCTATGGCTCTGGCCCTAAGCGGTTCCCCTTGGTAGATGTTCTGCAGTATGCCCTGGAGTTTGCCTCAAGTAAGCCTGTTTGCACTTCTCCCGTTGAGGATATTGATGCTAGTTCCCCACCTAGTGGTTCCATTCCATCACAGACACTACCAAGGTAAAAGCATTTGTTAATGTGAGGGGAAACAGTTACAGTGTGACATGTGACGCTACAGTGTGACAGAGAGATTCACTTAAACAGCATGTATCGTAGTCTCTTGTTCATTTGCTGTAATAGATTAAAGTGAATGTTTTTATGGAATAAGTTTAAATTTTTAAGCTGAAAAAGTTGAAAAAATGAATGTTTTCTATGTGTTAATTCATAGTTTGTGGAAGTAGATTCTATTGTATAAGAGTTAGTTGTATTTTCAAAACAAATAAAACATACCTTTCATTATAAACATTTTGCCCTTATAATCTTGTACCTTTGTATAGTGACACAAAATAATACTGATAGTTTATGCTGTCATAGTAATACAAGCCGACGGGTACCGTCAAAAACATTTTATACAATATCTATAGAGAGAGTGTGTGTGTGTGTATATATATATATGTATAGATAGATATGTTTGCCTATTTTTATTTTCAAA
Organism: Pseudochirops cupreus; assembly: GCA_028627135.1. Classification (NCBI taxonomy): domain Eukaryota; kingdom Metazoa; phylum Chordata; class Mammalia; order Diprotodontia; family Pseudocheiridae; genus Pseudochirops; species Pseudochirops cupreus. Next base: position 212,634,230 of record CM053580.1, read on the forward strand.
GTAATTGATGCATCCAATTAATTTCATTTCACTTAAGTCTTTTTATTAGGAGCTTGCTATTATAGCAAAGTACTAAGGATACAAAGATTTTTTTTAAAAATTAGTGTTCCTGTCCCCAGACTAGGTTAAGGCTGGGTAAGGGGAGAGTGGTATGCTACATGTACAGAGGCAAGGTGTAGTCAGAGTTAGGGGTAATTGAGAAATTAGGAAAATTTAAGCAGAAAGAGTGCTTTTTTGGGTGCTGGGGGAGTGGGGAGAAGAAGCTTCCTAGAAGAGGTGGATCCTAAGTTGGGACTTGAAGGAAAAGATGTATTCTGAAAGGCAGAAATCAGAAGTGTATTCCTTGAAAATTCCTATTCCTATAGTGTATTCCTATAAGTACATGGAGGTTGGAGATGTCACATCAAAGTCTGAGGGATAACTGTAGTAGTGTAATTTGTCTCAACCATACCATGAAAACTAAATAATGTACATTTTTCACACATGTGAAAAGGAACTGGGAATACAGGTTAGAGCTAGATAGTGTGGGGCCTTAAATGTCAAGCTGAAGATTTGTATTTCATCTGAGAAGTATAATAGCCCCTCGAAGGTGTGTAAGCAAAGGAGCAACGTGATCAGGAACATTGTTTTGACAGCTGAGTGAAGAACAAACGTTAGGGCCCGGCAGAGGAGGCTTGTGGGTGAAGATACTAGGACAATAGTTTAAGCAGGAGGTAATTTGAGGATTTCAGCTTGTGCGTGGTGCGTGTGAGAGAGACAGACAGACAGAGATAGACAGAGACATAGTTAATGGGTTCAGAGCTGATGAGATTTAACTGTTGGGGAGTTCAGGGGTTCATGGCAGCATAATTCTCATTTATTCAGGAATAAAAGCTTGAAGCATTTAATGGAGTTTTCAGGATTTGCTCTTGGCCTTTTTTGTTCATTAGAGTACTCTAGTTGTTTAAATATTTAATTCTTTATTTTTTTTTAAAGACTATTACAGTTCTTTTAAGTATTTTTATGTAAGTATTGAAGATGTATGCCTCAGTATGACATGTTATTTGTCCTATTCTGTCATTTGAAAATGCAGCACAGCAGAACAACAGGGAACTCCTTCAGAACTGCCAAGCACATCACCTACACCAAGGTCATTTATCCATAAGCCATTTACACAGTCACGAATACCTCCGGATCTGCCCATGCACCCAGCACCGAGACACATTACGGAAGAGGAGCTCTCAGTGCTGGAAGGCTGTTTACACCGCTGGAGGACGGAAGTAGAAAATGACACTAGAGGTGAGACGGTTAATGTGGTTTAGGGGTAGGTGTTCCCCAAGATTGCCTATGTTTAAGTAATCCTCTGTCAGTCCCATTCCTAAGCATATAAAATGCCCATTGTGTTTTTAGAGTAGCCTGGCACAGGGCTTTGTGAGCTATTGTCCTGATGGCCCCCTGCCTATTTTTGTATGATTCATAATAACAATGGTTCTCAACCTGTGGGTTGCGACCCCTTTGTGGGTCAAGCAACCCTTTCACAGGGGTTACAGGGGTCGCCTAAGACCATTGGAAAACACATATATCCGATGGTCTTAGGAACCAAGACACATCTCCAGGCGAGTCCGCCCACATGCAGACACGCCCACATATGGGTATTAAAGCGTGGTGGCATTAGGGAGGTTGAGAACCGCTGCATAATAAGAATGATTTTTTTTTACATTCTTGGCCATGGTTACTGGTCTTTGGTCTAGTACAGCTCTTTAGTTTGGCTTTGTCTGACTTTAACAAATCTTTAACTTTTTCCTTAGGTTAAATTTTCCAATTTGAAATTGTCTTAGTGGGTCTTGACTAAACCCTTCTTGAAATCTCATTGGATATTTTATTTATTCACTGATACATTTAGTTATCATGTTTTAAATGTCTCTCCTTTTCAAATATTTAAATTTATTTAAATATCATGTTTTTAATTTCTCCTTTTCATGTTGATGAACCCCTAAAGAATGTTAAAATCACATTTGTATGTCAAATTATACTTCCTGTCAGTTTAATGTAATTTCAGAATATTAACTCTTTGATCACTGATGTATGATAAATTTAACATTAGTAATTGGAAATTTAACTTAACTAATTAGAAATGAAATTTCCATAGTACTTTTGGGTTTTCATTGTGCATTACAAACATTTTCTCATTTGTCTGCTCCATGACACTGTGAGGTAAATGTTGCAGATGAGAAAACTGTCTGGGATCACATAATACATTTTTCTTCCTGAAAACTTTCATAATTTCTGCCTTTCTTCCCCTCTTACTTTCCCTTATTATTCACTTTCTAATGCTTTCTACTCTGATTGTGGTTGTCTTGGGAACTGGAGCATCTCACCTTCCTTCCACAATAGACAATGTAAAGTTCCTCATTCTAGGTATCTGCTCCAAGTGACTCAGATAGACTGCAGTCTTTCCTTGAGGCTTAGTAGAATGATGCAGAACATCCTTAACCCGACCCCCTTCCCAGATTTCTCTCTGTCTCTGTCTCTGTCTCTGTCTCTCTCTCTCTCTCTCTTTCTCTCTCTCTTTGAGCTTTATAACTGTGGTGTTATGGGGTTGACTACCCTGACAGTTCAGAGCTTTGCAGCGTTGGAGATTCAGGGTTGTGGCAGCTCCCTACTTTTGCTTCTTGAAGGGCTACTGCAGTGCTGACTAACTGTTGGGACCTGAGCAAATTTCTGTAGCCTGGAACTAGCCTGGAATAGAAGGATGGGAGACTGAAATGTTGGAGTGATCTTTGTGTTTAGTCTGTATCATATCCTTAGGCCTGCTAGTGCAACCTCATTACTGGTAGCATGAGAGGTGAGGGAAGAGGTGCTGAGTGGGTTCAAGGTCAGTGAGCATTGGTTCATGAATTTGTTGTTTTTTGTGATTTTTTTTTAAACTTTGGGTTTGGGGTTTTTTAACTTTTGGGATACCCCGATGGAGTTGTTCTGTCTTTGGCACACAGTTTCTGCTGTGAAAAGGTCTGGTAGATCATGGGGATCAGAGAAAGTGTCTGCTACTCCATCTTGTTGCTCACATGACCCAGAAATCCACCTTTTTAAATTAAATATATACCTGGAATTCACTATACATTGAATACAATTCTAAATAATTATTGTAAAATCTATGTGTAGTAAAATTACCCCACATTCCAGGAAAAAAATCACCAAAAGATTTTGAGCATTATTCAAAATCACAATATTCTGATGAAGTAATAATTTTTGATAAATCAGAGATGTTCAGTCTGTTCTACATTAGCAGCATTAGAATGTGTACTTATTTGCACAATGAACCATTAAAACTACATTTATGAATCATGTAGCTATTAAGTGTCCAAAGCAGGATTCAGATTTTGGTCTTTCTGAGGCCAGATCTAGCCCTGTTTTTACCAGGACGACTTTGTGAAAATTCTTCTTTGTTGCAGATGTTAAAAAAAAATTGATGAGTCATAATATTTAAACCAATTCCAAGAATTAATTTCCTAAGTTTCATTTTAAAGCTTGAAATTTTCAGAATTAACCTCTGTGTACATCACAAATTGAACCGCCTGTTTTGATAAGCTCAGGGAGATGAGTGTTTTGCCTTTAATTATCCAACTTATTTAGTTATTTCTCCACTTTCTCTAAGTTTAGGCAGCCTTAATATTTCTTGATTTTCGTGGATTTCAGATATTGAACATACACTTGGAATTCTATTACAAAAATATAATACTCCAAAGAAGTTTTGCCAAGTCTATGTAGTTCAGAAATGACGTACATATTTTGAACATACTTAAAACAATAAAATTCTCTGTAATAAAATTTTGGATTAAATTACTGATGAGAAGTGTATATGGAATTAGCCGTGTTAAAGGTCATATTAATTTGAGGGATGAATTCCTCTCATAACTTTATAGACAAAATAAGGTTTGATCCTTTTCAGTATAATTTCAGTAGAAGTATGTTATATTAATCATAAAGTGATTGCTATTAAATCTATTTCTTCATCACTTTAGATTTACAGGAAAGCATATCTAGAATTCATCGTACAATTGAACAAATGTACTCTGACAAGTCTATGGTACAAGTAAGTGAAATTCTGAGGTGGGAAATGCCTTAAAAGTATATTTAGTCTGACATACAAACCTTCACGTAGTCTAGTTATCTATTCATTAGTAAGAGTTTCCTAGTTTAACAGTTAGATTTTTTACAGTCTTTGCTCTACAACATGATAAAATCTTTAATACTTTGTTGCTTTTTAAAAAAATTATCAAATATTACTTTTTATGGAGTCATTAGGAGTTTCTTTTGCATTCTTGAGGGAAGAAAAAAATGTCATTTCTTATGGTTGTTGAAAATTAAGTCAGTAAGAGTATTTGAACCTTTATTTTTACAAATCACTGTGCAGACTAGAAAGTTCAGATAATTAGAAGTGTAGGACTGTGAGCCCTTTCAGGGTCATTACCTTATAGTTCATGTGTGTTCGTATACATGACACAAATTGTGCAAATCCTGTTTGACTCACCTTGTGAAGCCTTGGGAAATTTAGCCAAACCGTATTATGTGCATAAAGCCTTGGAGAAGTTTATCAGCAAATGGTAGTAGAGGAATGTCAGTAAATGCCCAAGCATCAGCTGAAAAATGGACTCTCCATGATGTTTGTTAAGACAATATCCTTCTTTTAAACAGGTTAAATAAATACTTAGCCGTCTGCTCATTACATGCAACAAAATTTTCATTTCAGCTGTAGAAAGTCTTCCCCTTGGGTCACCCCAGTGTGAATTCATGTATATCTAAGAAATCCAAGGATTACAAATTAATTTTAATGTTATCCTAAGTTATTATTCCACATTAACTAGAGAAATGACACGTTCCCTTTCCCCTCCCCCATGTGTTTAGGTTCCTTACCGCTTGCACGCCGTCTTAGTCCACGAAGGCCAGGCCAGTGCCGGACACTATTGGGCATATATTTTTGATCATCCCCAAGAGAGGTGGATGAAATATAATGACATCTCTGTGACAAAGTCCACGTGGGAGGAGCTGGAGCGAGACTCTTTCGGCGGCTACCGAAACGCCAGCGCGTACTGCTTGATGTATATCAATGACAAGGAGCAGTTCTTGATGAAAGGTAAGGTGCGGGAGCATGAAGCCAAATACACTCGCCTGAGTCAGCTCCGCGAGGTGATCAGGTGCTGCGGGGGTCCCCTCGCTGCCAGGGTAGGCAGTCAGTTCGTGGCTGCTGTGCCAGAGTCGTGTCTGCAGGTTTGAGAGACCATGCAGCCTGGAAAGTGCCCCGAGTTAGAACCAGAATCGAGTGCTGGCCTTGTGTGTCCACTTTTCCTTGGGAAGCCATGGAGCTGTTTATTAACAACTCGCATTGTTCATACATGGACTGAAAGCAGCTCTTTGGTGGTCTGTTGAGGCTTTACGCATGTTTAGTTGGCCCTGTCACTGTTGCTCAATTTCACAGATTTAAAAAAAATTAGGTGATTAAGGAACAGTGAGAATCGAGGGGGGAAGAAAAGAAGATCAAAGAAAAGGGTATTTTCCCACCCTGACTCCAACCACAGCATTTCATCGCCTTTTTTTAGTGTATTCCAAGAACAAACAGTCTTACTGTTTTTCCATTTATGTAAGGTATTTTTTTTTGTTTTTTATTGTTGTTTTTCCCTTTTTTGGCTTCCAGTAGAAACAGAAGTAGCAACTTAAAGCAAATAGTCCTTGTGTCACGTGTTGGTAAACCTTACAGTTATGACTTGCTTTTTATTAAAAATTCATAGAATAGTATGATAAATGGAACTGTGTGAGATTATGATTTAAGTAATAGTTTTATCCTTAAATGTAGCAAAGATCCCTGTTGTTGTTTTTAAGTCCTCCTAACACTGACCACAGACCTGCTATAATTGAGAAGATAGTCTTTGATAACTGCTATAACCAAAAAATTCATTACCCTGTATTCACCTTGGTGAAGACCCTTTTTAAACAGTTACACAGGTCCTTGGACAAAACATAAACGATCCATCACCAGGGAATGTGCCTGAAACCTTTCTAGACTTGCTGTTGCGGCTTTCATTCTGCTAGAGTATTTGAACATCTAGAGTGATCGCCACACTACGTTAGGCGTTAGAGAATGCCCAACACAGTACTGGATGAGTATGTGGAGTAGTAGAATTCCATCTTTACCACTTAAAAATCCAGAAGTAATTTCTTTCATTCCCCGTTCATTGAAAACACTACCAGTTTGTGAATGGGCACAGACACAAGGTATTTTCTTTACCACCATAGTAAGTCATTGCATGCCAAAAGCTCAGATTCAAAACCTTAATTCTCATTTCTGCGTATTAAATGTGTAGAAAGTATAACATCTACGTGGTTTGTTGAAGAGCAATTTGTAATCTAATATTCCTTTCCAAGTATTCTTTAATGTTTATGTCTTTGTTTACCCTTTTCATTTTTAGGTAGCCTAAGTTTGTCAGCAACTGATAAAACTAAAGATTTATTTCATGCAAATAATTTCTACTTCACAAAGTATAAGCTTAACATATTTGTTGTATTAAGTCAAAATATGTTCTATTTTGAGAACTGCATTTCTTCATTCTTGATCACATAATAGTCTTTGAAATATATGATTTGCAGAAGACTTGCATAAGGAAACTGGTCAGAAACTTGTCGGAATGGAAACATTACCTACTGATTTAAGGGACTTTGTCAAAGAAGATAATCAGAGATTTGAAAAAGAGCTAGAGGAGTGGGATCTACAACTTGCCCAGAAAGCTCAGCAGGAAAAGATTTTAGCATCTCAGAAAATGAGGGAGCCAACACCTTCTCTAATGACAGGTCAGCAATTTTTTTTTCAGTAGTAATATTTCAAAGGTTTAGCATAAAATATGTAAGTTCTTTCTTTATATGTATAAATATATGTACAAATTATATATATACATATGCACATACATATATGCAGCTTATATGTGTGTGTGCAGATACAGAGTATATAGCAATAATTGGTGTGTGTGTGTGTGTATGTGTATACATATATATATATATATATGCACACACAGATATATATATATATATATATATATACACAGTACACATACATATATTTTAGTGTTTCAGGTCATATTCGAACTGGAATATTGGATTCCAGCAATGACTTCCAAGCTTGTTGATGGTGGAAGTCTGTTTTCTAATTCCACTAGACTAGGAATTTCACTAGGTGGTGCAGTGGATACAGCTGTGGACCTGGAGTCAGGAAGACTTGAGTTCAAATCCAGCCTCAGAAGCTTACTTGCTGTGTAATTCTGGGCAAGACCCTGAATTCTGTTTGTCTCAATTTCTTCATCTGCACAATGAGCTGAAGAAGGAAATGACAAACCACTCCAGTTCCTTTGCCAAGAAAATCCCAGATGGGATCATGGAGAGTCTGAGACAGCTGAAAGGACTGAAGAGCAGACGGCAAGGTCTGGAGTAAATGCTTGAGCTGCGTGTGTCTGTGGAGGAGACTCGAGGCAGACTGCAGCAAGACTACATCCCAAGTCAGCAAACGCCCTCAATACTCAAGGAGCGCTCAGGCTGGTGAGAAGGAGGTGGAAAGAGGTATCACTCAGAGACAAGAAGCGAAAGACGCAGTCTTGTAGGCTAGACATCAGCTTCACACTGGACAGATGCAGCAACCACCAAGTGATAAAAGCCAGAATGTGTGTGGTGCTGCAAGATCAGTTAGTGCACTTCCCACAGGTTAGCTCGTTTGATCTCCACAGTAGCCTTTTGTGGTGGGTACTCTTCTCTTCACCAAAGAAAGTGAGGATGAGAGAGATGAAATGATTAGCCCAGGGTCATATAGCTGAGAAGAGTCCAAAGTGAGATTCAAATTCAGGTCTTCCTGCCTCAGAATCCAGCACGCTCTTTTCTGTGCCTCCTAGTGTTCTCCTTACAAAAAATAAAATTATTTGTATAGGAAATGATTCTTTACTAATGTGGAAATTTTTTTAAAAAGAAGTTGTTCATATCATGTCATTGACTTTTTAAGAAAAGATAGAAACTAACACTAAACGAGAAAAACAGAAATGAAAAGAAGCTATACCAAGGACTCAAAAATGCTCCCACTTGACCTATTTAACCAAACAAATGATGTATTAAAATGGGAAATGGCTAAAGGAGTAGCCCAATATGGATTTTCACCATTTCTCATAAAAAATGATGAAAAGCAACTTCCACAAAGAAAAAGACCAAAAGAACCTGAATTTAGAGTAGAGTAGAGTATTTAGAGAATACTTTGCTAAACTCCCCTCAAGCTGTCCTTTATGGTTTACCCAGAATTTTCTGACTAACTCTCTATTTTCCATCATTGGGTCTACTTGGTTTCAATTCAACGAACATACCTTCCTCGTGGCAGATGAAAGATGAAAAGACTTAAGAAAATAAACCTTTCCAAGCATGTCAGTCACCTCACAAAGCAGAACTGGACCCCCATAGCTCAGGCCTGGATGCTGAATACAAAAGGAAGACAAGCTTTTATACCTTAAAAACAAATAAGACCAGTTAGTTAAAAAGAAACAATCCAACATGAGCTAATGTGACTTCTACCTGGAGGAAAGAGAGGGAGAAAATAACAGGTCAGTTCCCTGAATTCAGAAGCAGAGCCGTCTCACTCCCCCTCGAGTGTCTGTAAACAGTCAAAGGAACATGGAACCAGTAACTGACTGATCAGTATGGAGCCGGTTATAGGTAACACCTGTGGGTTGCCTGACAACACTGCTTGCATCCACTTTTGCATAGCACCAGATTTCTGGTCAGCATAAGCTCGGTCCTCAGTTAGGGCTCCCTAAATAGAAGGGAGAGGCAGCACGATCTCCTAGCCATGCTGGGCTGGGTTCAAATAGTGCAATAAGGTGGTCTCCCAGCTCCCACAATTAAATAAAGGTTTTTCACAAGACAGAATTTGGGCAAGATCCATAATGAAGTAGAAAAGGAATCAATCCAGCTCCAGGATTTCATCACGAGATGGAGGCATTGTGGTTCACTCAATTCCCATGTTAACCATTTTCTGTCCTTATCCCCTCACTAGGATAATTGATTTCCAGAAGTCCATCTCATCATGAGGTGGCAGGCTTTGATACTCAGGGTTTGCTCAGCTCCCTTCCTTGCCTCTTTTCTCTAATTGTTGTTTATGTTTTTCTCTCATCCTTAGGAGAGGATCTCTTTATCTAGAAGCTATCATGTGTAAAGCTCTTTGTAAATTTTAAAGCATTTTATCATCATCATCATCTTTAAAAGATCTTTGTTCTCAGAAGTACAAAAATATCACTCAAACTTCTGTCACGTTCGCTAATATAACCAGCCCACCTCCTTTACTATCTTTCTCTATAGGTAGATAGATAGATGGATGGATAGATAGATAGATAGATGGATGGATAGATAGATAGATGATAGATAGATGGATAGATGGATGGATAGATGGACAGATAGACGATAGATGATAGATAGGTAGAGAGATGATAGATGATAGATAGGTAGAGAGATGATAGATAGATAGATGAGAGAGAGAGAGAGAGAGTGCCTTGATTTACATCTTGATCATTTCCTTTGTGGCAGTCCTTGGGTGCCAGTGTATCTAGTCATTTTCTTTTACGGTTTCTTTTAATTTCTTGTCAACTAATTTTCTTCATTCCTTTATGAGGTTTCTGCCCCTCAGCAGGTGGTCCATTTTTGTAAAGATATCACACATACTGAAGTATGTATATTCCTTTCTAATTCAATTCATTAATCACTGGATACCTATAATACCTAAATTTTCTAAAATTCTATTCAGGTTCTTAACTTTTTTCTTATCTTTTTTTCTGTGTTTAAAGATTATTAAGTGCTTACTGTATATAAGGCATATAGTTAGTGCTTAATAAATATTATTTATCGGGTATATCTGTGTATGTGCATGTACACATACACCTTTGTGTGTGTGATCTGATACACAGCTCTCTCCTCCCATTAGCCTGTGAGCTCCTCAAGGCTGAGGGCTGGCTTTTGCCCTTTTTTTTTTTTTTGGATCTCTAAATTCAGGCTTGCTCTTAATGATATTTATTGAATTTAGGAAACCAAAAAAAGGCAAAAGATAGTCCTTACCCTTGAGGAGCCCATAATCTTACAGGGAGGAGAGAATAACATGTAAACCATGTGCAGGTAAGCTGTGGATCAGAGGAATAAGAAATAGCTGTTAACAATTTTGCTTTATCTCTCCCTGTAATTAATTTAGCTTGTCTTTTAAGTACTAAGGTCAGAAATTCCTAAGATGGGACCCTCAGATAGATTTCATGGGATCCAATAACTTGCACAGGTAGAAAACAATAATGTCTTTATTTTCAATAGCCTCTTATAAAAATTTGGCTTCTCCTTCATTTATGAGTTTAAAAAAATTAGACTATGATACAAAAAACATTAAAAACAATTTATTTAAATGTTATTTCATTTGCTGAATATCCATGAAATATTGGTCTTATTGGCACTAATAATGTTAACAATATGCACCACCTTGTTTCCCTGCTTGTTGCTGTTTCTGTTCTCGCCTTGTCTGAGTTTGTGATTGTTCTCCCTTGCTTTTTTTAATTTAGCTGAGGCCTAAGTGAATTCTTCTTTGTTTCAAATAAATCTTTTGGAAATACCATATTGTTGCCTTACGCCGTCTAATCCATTCCGTTACCCTTCTCCCTTTTGTGAGTGTTTGTTGCTGTCATTTTTACTGTTCTTCTCAGTTTTGTACTTTCCCATGGTAATTTCTTATCATTTTTCCTCTTTCCATTCTTCCTCCTTCTTTACAAAGAAGAAATCCGATCAACACTATTAATTTATAATTGAGATGGCCCTAGCAGTTGTGTGACCAACAAGGTAGACATTTTCTCTCAATCTTGAAAACTCTTAAATCTGTCTAAAGTAAGAATGGCCAGAGATTAAGCCATTTCGGCTCTCTCCACAATCTGCAACACCAAGAATCCCAACAAGATAAAAATCTGATGGACAGAAGAAGAGAAGCAGAGAAGGCCAGTGTTCCCCAGCCGATAATGAACCATCAGCCAGTACTCCCTCCCCTCAGGGAGCACAGGATTTTTTTTTAAGAATAAGGGATATCGATCAAAAATAAAGGTCTAGAATAGATAGAAGGGTACAGATAAGTAATGAACAGAATGAGGAAAAGAAATCCTTTTTTAAAATCACTGAAAATGAAATTTTAAAAACTAATCAAATAAATTGAAGGGAAGAAGAGGAAGAGAGATTTTACCTGAGTATTTAATTGAAAGAAAAAAGAGGGGAACAATGAAATGACTAGATTAAAAAGCAAGAAAGAAATGGGAACCTACTAAGAGTTCCACATTTTAAAATTCCAAAACTGAGAACACATAACACATGGGCCAGGGAGGGTGAGGGAAGAGGGCCAGGGGACACATGACAGCCCTAAAAAATAAGCTTATCGCTGCAGAGACATAATATTGTGTTTGCAATGTGAGAAGGAAGAAAAAAGAAATCTGCATTTGAAAAAAAATTAAAGACAAATGTAGGAAAAATACAAGACTAATCCTTATAACTTTAAATGTGAAGGAATTAAACATTCTAATGAAAGGTAAAAGAATGACAGATTGGATTTTTTTAAACTCCACAGTATTTACCTTATAAGTAATATATTTAAAGAAAAAAGACATAAATAGGATAAAAATGGTGGACTAGGGAAAAAAATCATACTGTATTTACCAAATCCAAAAAAATCAAGCAAAAATGAACATTGAAAACTTAAAAAAGGATAAATAAGAAACTACATTTTAGTGAAAGGAAACAGACAATAAACCACTGTCAGTGTTGAATTTCCATGTGTTGAATGCCTTAACATCTAAATTAACAAAGAAAATACCAGGTGAGCTACAGGAATACGTAGACAGTAACACAGGAGGGACAGGAGACTTCAGTGTTTTACCCATTTCTCCATCCTTTGGGCGTCTAATCTAGATAGCTCTGCTCAGGCTCTGCATCTTCATGGAGACATTTCCTCTTTACACCTTGGATAGCCCAGTTGCTCGCTTTCTTACTCTTTCCATGATCTAGTGTGCAGAACAAAAAATCCCAATAAAATGTTTTTTCAAAGTACAAAAAGAAGTAGCTGGTGGAGAGATTAATGTATTAGCAGGTATCAGCATCACTAGCAGCCAAGTGCCACAGTGGATAGAATGACAAGCCCAGAGTACTCGCCTTCCTGAGTTCAAATCTGGCCTCAGACATGTACTAGGTGTATGACCTTGGACTAGTCACTTAGCCCCGTTTGCCTCAGTTTCCTCATCTGTAAAATGAACTAGAGAAGGAAATAGCAAACCACAACAGTATTTTTGCCAAGAAAACCTCAGATAGGATCGCAAAGAGTTAGGCACATTTATTATATAGTTTTTATAATATTATATATTACTATATGAAGCGAATACTTGAAGGGACTTTAGAGGCCATGTGCTCATTTTATTGATGAGGAAATAGAGGCTGACAGGTTAGGTGTCTTACTCAAGGTCACCTAGGTACTAAGTGATAGCTTCAGGATTGAAATTCCTATTCTCCCACTCCAAACACAGTGTTCTTTACACTCTACTATAAGAACATTATTAAAGAGAATATTTGCTAAGCCAGGAAATCACATCCCCCAAATATACTGGATAAGTCTTTGAGGTTCTCAATTTCAAATAAGAATATGACCAAAGAGATCGCTAGAATCCAAATCCTTGAATTCTTACTTTCTTTTCCAAGGACACGGTTGGAATGAAGGGGAGGGGTAATGTCTAAGGAGGAGGCCAGCAGAGAACTGACCTAAGTACTGGGCACTTCAGTGTTTCTATTTCCACGATGAGTATAATGAGGATGTACTTCACTGGGAATCTGCTAGGCTGTATTCTTGTTTTAAAAGTGGAGAAGACATCACAAAAATTCCAGTTGTTTTTTTCCTATTGCTATGATTTCCCCCTGGCTTTAGTATTCTACATAGGAGATATCCCTTGAAGAAAATGAAAGTAAATCTTATTCTGCTTTTCTTTGCTTAAAACCTTTCCTTTCTAAGGAACATAGCAGAAAGAGAGAGAAAGCAAATGCCCCGAGGCGTGTCTTTTTCTGAGGGTGCTGTGGTCTCTTTGCTTTTACATAAAAGAGTTGTAATGGAGCTTTGAACCTGGGCTTTTGGGAGGCCAGGAGTGGAAAAAGAGAATGGCACATGCTAGATCTGCCCACTGTTACTCATTTGTGAGAAAAACCCACTCAGGCATTCCCTCCCCATTGATGCAGTTTTCTTTCTGTGGACTCTTCTGATAAAAGGAGGGGGCTACATTTCATTTTGGTGAAACATTTACGTTTTCCTCTCTGGGTTTTTCAGACCTCACTCCATATGGTCTTGGACAGTGTCTTGGCTAGAACTTGCCTTTAAGACAGAATTAAAACCCAACAATTCATCCACTTATTTTGTTCAGTTACCTCTGGGACTTGTGTACCTGCTCTGTGGACATGACTGTGTAACCACTTTGGAATGCTAAAATGTGATGAGCAATTCTTTTGCATTTTAATTTGTAAGGGAGAATTTCAGTCATTATTGCTTGTCAGTAGTTTGAGATCTGGTACTACTAGGACAGAGGGAAATGGGGTCATTTGGTGAGCCAAGGACCTAGGTAGCAAAAAATTAGTTGTTTGTCCTTTGTTCTCAAAGAGGACCAGTGGCACCAGGAAGGTGATGTCTTGACTTTCAAGTGAATTGAATTTAAGTGAGGCAGGCCTGTACAGTCATCAGCCTCACTTTCTCTTCCAGAGTCATCAGAGTCCAGTGGCAAGACACAGGCCAGGACAACTAGAGATGGCCCCAGATGCGACTGGAAGCCCTGGCCTTTTCAAGCTAATGTCTTTCCCAGGTCTCAGGTTGTCTGAGGCAACTTCCATTCAGTGATTAAAGGCTAAGCAGAGACACTCAATTTTGATGATAAAAATTGAGTTTGACAACTAAATTCAACAATTGAGTGTCTGCTTTGTCAGCTGAGGCAGCTAAGTGACACAATGGATAGACTGCCAGGCCTGGAATGAGGAAGACTCATCTTCACAAGTTCAAATCTAGCCTCAGACTCTTTCTAGCTATATAACTCACTTAACCTCGTTTGCCTTGGTTTCCTCATCTATAAAGTGATCTGGAGAAGGAAGTAGCAAACCACTCCAGTACCTTTGCCAAGAAACCCCTAAATGGGGTCACAGAAAGTTGGACACAACTGAAACAAATAAACAACAACATAATTCTTATTATTAAATAAATAAGAATTCAAATTAGTTCCTTTTGAGATTCATATTAAACATATAATTAATTGTTTTGTCATTAAGCGCAAGCAGAAGAACCTGAGTACCTAGAGCAGCCGTCAAGAAGTGATCTTGCCAAGTGTTTGAAAGAAGAAACAGTGCAAGCGATCACCGAGGCATCGTCAGAACATGAAGATAAAAACCCTGAAACTGTCTTACAGCTGGTAAGAGTTGTTTTTCAGTTGTTACGTGAGTGTGTGTGTGTTTTAGATGGTTAGATCCAAGACATTTTCAGTGAACTTGAGTGAAAAGCACATTAGATTTTTAGATGTGTCCTGGTCCTGTTTCTACGCCTGATTGTTTGACTCTGGATCATTCACTTACCCTTCTGGAGCATTCATTGCTTCTCTTCTAAAATCAAGGCAGGTTGGACTAGATGATTTCCAAGGTCCTTTGTAGTTCTGTAATTCTGATTCTTATTGAATGCCTATATAGCACTTATTTAACTTTTTGGTAAATGCCCACCTATATATTAATATTAAAACACTGACAAAATATGTCCTCTTTTCTATCGCATGAAATGTAAATCTTGGTGTCTAACTGATCTTAATTATATTTGAGGGATTACATGCCTTCTTCCCTGTATAATTTGATGATGTGGAGGCAAGTTAAGCACATATGCACATAAAAGAAAAAAGTCATCAAAAGCATTGAAAATCACATTTCAGAAGGTTTTTTTACCTTGTAAATATTTACATAGTTAGTGGATGCCTCTTGGAAAAGAAAGTTCCATGAGGAAGCAATTTTTTGGCATACATAATATTTAACATTCCCAAATAATATTGCTCTTGCCACTGGATGGGTACCAAATCACTTATCTCTGGTGTGCCATTAGATTTCAGAGTGTCTTTTGTCCTCTCTTTATGGGAAATTAGTTCAGTAAACTATCTTGTGAATCACAAAATCGGTTTTCGCTTGTTTGACCTAAGTGACTGTACATGATTTCTTAACCATTAACTTCCAATTTTGTCATCCTAATATGGAAACTTACTACTTTTCACCCTTCACTCCCAGGAGTATTGTAAGGGCTAATTTAATATCTGCTAAATTTTATAAGCTGTATCCACAGAGTTAGGCATTATATGAGCTCATAGGTACATGTATGTATGAGTTAACAGCACATTTGAGCTAGAAATTATTTAACTTAATGGAACAATAGAAAATCTTAAAGATCTGTGATTTCATTGTTATAGGTACTCCCACCACTGCCTCAGATCACAATTCCCCTCCGCTTTAATAGAAACTCTTCCTAAATCACCATGACTGAAAAATCATCGCATAGTTAGGCTAGTCCTTGGATGACAGAAATTCATACCTTTGCTAGACCCATCTCTGAAACTTTTTCAGCCTGATGTAAGATATGCCAGAGCTTGTAACATACCGGCATAGCATTCTAGAATCCAGACTTTCATTCAGACCACCCTGAAACATTGAAATAGTGCCATATTTTACAATAACATCTGTTAGTGGAGAGGATTATGGCAGCCTTCATCTTTGACAGTTGCTAATATTTATTTACTAAGAACTTATTGAATGGGGGTCAATGAAAAACCAGAAAACATCCCTGCCTTTCAAGTGCTTTTGTTTCTTTTAAAGTACCTTTGTTTCATACTACAATAAAATTTCTTAAATTCAAGATCCAGTGAAGAGAAATTTTATAATTCCATAAGTTTTTGGTCAATGTTTATCATCAGGATATTTCTTTGTTTTCTGACTTGAAGGTAGGTTAAGTTCTTTACAAATGGCCTTTTGTTGACAAAGAAGCAATAGGCTCTTTGGAAATCTGTTTAAAATACTGTTTTATTGAATCAATAAAGGAACCATTTCAACACTTACCGTCTTTGATGTCCTGGACAAACTTGAAAGTAATAAAGCTGAATTTCATTTTTCAAAATTTTTGCAATTTATCTGTTTCATTATTATTTACCTCCTTCATTTGAAAGAGTACAGGATTCGAAGGTAGAGGTTCTGAGTTTGAATGCTGGTTCTTTTACTTACATGACTTTAATCAGTTCATTTCACAATTCGGAGCCTATTTGGTCCATCTCTGAAATGAAAGCATTGGACAAGAGTGCCTCTAAGATCCCTTTCAGCTCAAGAATTATCTTTTGAGCAGACAGGGACCCTTAGAGACATTCTATGTTTTCTTCCACTGACTGAATAAATATTTTTACTATTCACAGTTAACATTTCATTCATAGCAAATAAGAAATTAAAGACTGCCATTTGTTTAAATAAAAGTTTTTAAATTAGTTTTTAGTTAACCTTTGAACATAATCTTCAGTATGCCTTAAGATATAGGTGTCTGGAAAATATTTTTAGGTTATACAATGCACATTGTTAAAAATTTGGAGTTCAAATTATTTATTTAAAGAAATAAAATTGAGACATGTTTAGTGTGAGGCCTGTAGTTTAAAGGAAGAAATTTAATGTTATTGGCCTTTCTTGTAGCCTGAAAGTATCCAGGTGGTAATGGGAAGTTAGCCATCTTTCACCTCCCCCCCCCCCAAAAAAAAGTTTTACTGTTTAAGATTATTCTCTTCTATTTTTCTAATTGTTCATGCTCATTATTTTCTCCTGCAGACCCCTGAAAAAGCCATCAGTCAACCACCTTCTAACCAGCAAGTTGTAGAGGTGGCGATTCCTCATGTAGGGACATTTATGATTGAGTCAGTGAAGGGGGGTTATGATGATGAGGTACTGTTCTTATGGCCCTTTGCACCACAAACTTACCTATCTTATTTTGCTGCTTGGCACAAGTATTTTGAGCATGCCTGCATATTCACACATACATAACTTTCTGTGTAACATGTAACTTTGTCACTCCCAGCTCTAAAGTTATGATTCTGTGATTTGTGGTCTTGAGTAGCTTCCTTGATCATATTAATGAAAGTTTGAAATTGTCATTAAAACTTAAGAAGAAAGACTTGGGGATTATGTCAAATGCATAAAAATAAGTAAATTATCATATTTATTATGAAAATCTCATAAAACAGTCTTTGAGTATTAAAAATGCCTCTGGTATAAATCAATTCTCCCTATCTTGATATTATACCTAAATTATTTATTCTCATATTTCCTGTTGCAAATCCTAAAAGTAGGAGGGAACTGTGCAGACGCTGAGAAGACTCTGGTAACTAGGGGATGGCTCAGAGTAGCTCATCAGCATTTATTCTTCCACTTCCGTCAGAGTTATTAAAAAGATACAATAGTGATATTATTGCGAACTCCTGTTGTTCCATATTCTAAGAAATATTCGTCATATATACCCAGGAATGCTTCCAGGAGGGTAGGGGGGAATCTGCCCTATTCCTCTTGTGGATTTTTCTAGAATCAGCCTAGATTTTCTATAGATCAACTAGATCCTTGGCCCCTTTTTCTGATTACTGTGGAATTTCTCCCTTTGCTTTCTGATATACTTGAAGAAGGTAGTTTCTGAACAGTAACAGCAACAGAGAAGAACCAGTGACATGAATGTAGGAGGGATTAGAGCAAGAAAATCCACCTAAAAAGAAGCATAATTGAATTAATAAATTTGCCTACATTAGAATGTATAATTGAGAATTGAAAATAATTGTTATTTTAGAAAAGTAAAGATAACAAAAAAATTAAGCATAAAGTTAAGTGACTTTCTGAGCATCTCAGAGACAATAGGTGTCAGAGGCTGAGACTTGAACCCAGGTCTTTCTGACTTCCTATCCATTATGCCACAGGAGTCTCATATTAACACCATAATAGTGCCATGATTGATATTACTGCCCTGAAAAATGGCTTAAGGGAGTACTGCACTTAATATTAGAATAAACAAAATGATATTTGGGATAAAAGTAGGGTGGTTTTAGGGGACTTGTGAGGTATGTAATGTTAGATCTTAGGAACTTTAGGTACGGTATGATTCAGTTGAAATACCATAATTACAAACCTCTCTATGTTTTGATGGCAAAAAGGTAGACATAGCCTCTTTAATTACTCCAAAGGAACCATCCTGTTAACTTTATGGTGCTGCTTTCTGTGCTTTGGTTCTGCAAACATTTTATAACATCATTGAAGATTATGTAGTTATATTATGAGATCTAGTCACTGAAGAAATGACATGAAACCAAAGAAAGTAATACAGATTTCTTTCTGATAAACTATTCCACGTAACATTTTCATTTTATATTCTCTTTGGAAATAGTCTAATTTATTTAATAAGCATGTAAGTATTGAATTTTCACATTTTGGGAGGAAGTTGTTTGTATCGTGGGGTGGGTTGGAATGAATGGATTTGTTCATTTAAGCTTTCCGTTTGGATGAGAGTTCCTGTGTGTGTGCTTTGGGCAGAATTTCTCATTGTTGGGGTGGTGTTTAACAGTGCATGCCTTTTTATCACTGGCTGATTTTAAAGACTATCTCTGTGTGCGCATCAGGTGAGAGTGACTGTAGAGGAAACAAATGCTGTGGTTAATTTGGGAATCATGAGCAGTAGCTGTAACAGTATTTTCTGGCTTTGTCTGTGGTGTGCTTTTTAGCTGGCATGTACGTGAAAACATTTTCTTGATATTTAAAGATGTTAACCATTCCAACCTTTTACCTTAAATCCCTTGTGGCAGATCATGATGACCCCGAACATGCAAGGTATTATCATGGCTATAGGTCAATCCAGGAGTGTATATGACAGGTGTGGTCCTGAAGCAGGGTTCTTTAAGGTACAATTAACATTTCCATCTTTATATTTCCTTTGTTTTTCCCTCTAGCTTTTATTCCATAATATTTTGTTCTTTTATATAATACTTTGTTTACTAGTACTGTCATTATTCTCCTATCTAGTCTTATTAGAAAGGGTTGCCAGAGCTAATTGGACCATTGAGGTAACTATGCAGGTGTCTTGGGAGGGAAAAATGCTTTTACCTAAAGTATCTCAGTTGTTCTCTCCTCTGTTTTATGGGTGTTGCTCTAGCATATGCTTGTAGGAGAGATGGTGTTGGAGAGCATTTATGGCCAGTATTTGATACTGAAGACACTCATTTTGATGGCCAGAATCAATCTTATTGAGAGCTCACCCCTCTGGACTTGTAGATAGGATGCTTGGGTTCAAATCCTGGCTTTGATGAAACTTCAACAAAGTCATCCAATCTCTTGGAGCCTCAGTTCCCATATCTATAAATTGGGCATAATAATACTTACTCTACTAGGGTAGCTAATATTAATAGCTTAGCATTTATATAGCGTTTTGCATCTCTTATCTCATTTGATCTTCACAACAGCCCTCTGGGATAGGTGTCATTTTTATTCCCAAGTATTTAATACTTACTGTGTGTGATATACCAGACACAAGTACCTTACATTCTATTGGGGGAAAACAACACGCACATATATAAGTGAATGCCAGATGTATACAAAATAAATCCAGTGCTATTGCATTGGGAAGGAGGATACGTTTGAACGGGAGGATCAAGGACGATCTGGGGTAGGAGATAACCTATGATCCAAGCCTTGGGAGGATCAAGGACGATCTGGATAGGAGATAACCTATGATCCAAGCCTCTAAGGAAGATCAGAATTGTAAGAAACCATGAAGGAGAGCATTTCAAGCAACAGATTACAGAAAGACATGGCAATGGAAGATGGAAGGTCCTGTTTGGCAAACATCAAGTATGCAGCTTTGGCTGGAATATAGAGTGTTTGAAAGATAATAATGTAGATTAAACTGGGGCCAGAGTATAAAGAACTTAAATACTAGAATCAGGAGTTTGTTTTATCCTTGGGGCAAGAGGGAGTACCTGGAGTTCAATGGGCAGAGCTGTGACATGATCAAACCTGCCTCTTAGGCCTGTCAGTTTGGCAGCTGTGTGGAGCATCGATTTGAGAGGGGAAAACCCTGAAGAAGGGATACGCCTTTGACAATCTGGAGAAACCTAAGGATCTTTTCTTGAATAATGTTTTAAATGCATAAAATAAAATACATAAGACTACAAAGAGAGTCATTTGCATTTAAGTACAATTTAAAAAACATTTTTAAAGAATAAATTCACAGACTTCTGTTTTAAAAGACCCTGCCCTCCAGAAGGAGACAATGCAGGAAGCTACTTCGGTAGTCCAGGTGAATGTATTGAGACTGTGTATTAGAATGATGAAAAGACTTGGCATCTGATGGAATGTGAAAGGTGAGAGGGAGGAAGGAGTTGGGGATAACTAAGATTTCAGAACTTCATAACTTGAAAATCTTGCTGCTCACAGTAAAAAAAAAAAAGGAAGTAGAATTGGTTTAAGGGGAAAGATAGTGAATCCAGAGTAAACTTTGTACAAGTTGAGTTGGAAGCGCATATAGGAAATTCAGTTGGCAGTCTCCAAAAGGGGGAGCAGCTAGGTGGCACAGTGAGTAGAGCACCGGCTCTGGGGTCAGGAGGACCTGAGTTCAAATCCGGCCTCAGACACTTGACACACTTACTAGCCATATGACCTTGGGCAAGTCACTTAACCCCAATTGTCCTGCCCCCCCCCCCCCATTAAAAAAAAAGGCAAAGGAAATCTCCAAAAGGTAGGCTGTAATATGGAACTTGAATTCAAAGAAGACGCATCCAGGGACTTTGGCTGCTGCTGTCATTAGAGGAACAGTAGACATAGGTGTGGCCTCCACTACACTGTGGTGCTGAGTATCGGCAAGAGTCACAAAATCACCAAGAACATCATAAAACCATAACAGTGCTGCCATTCCAAGTTTGTGAGAGACAGGATTTGGGGAGGTGTGTGGGCTGGCCACATGTAAGAGATGGGACATGGAAAAAGGTCTCTAGAGATAAGTATGCACTAGAGCTCATATTTTTAAAATAATGGAAAACCCATATTCAGGCCAAGAAGAAAAGCAAAGAATTCAACAATGCCCTTGTTGCCACGAGTAAAGCTGTTACCAAAAAAGACTAATTCGTGGTTCATGCTCCTTTTCCCTGTCCCTCAATAAAAGATTGACAAATAGAGTCATCATATTGGTTCCTACCATGTTCCAGGGCTGCTGTGTGCTCATCCTTATTTGTCCTATTGACAAACAGAAACAGAGTGCTTACTGTTAGCTACCTATAGTGGAATGGATGTGAGGCCGTCAGTAATAGGGGCATATAGAATTATAGGCCTGGCATTAAGAACTGAATCCTTCTTTTCCTGCTTTTTTTTGTAAGTTATTCTTGTCCTAAAAATTATTTGCCCCTATTGTTTGTATTAGATAGTATTAAAAATACTTTAGTGGTTCATAAATTTAATTGTTTTCTATTATCTATAGTTTTCTATTCATCCACATAGTTTTCACATGTCACTCTCCCCCTTTAGTGATACAACTTGCCAAACCATTTATTAGAATATTTTTTGTGTTAAACATGTAAAAACATAAAAGAAAATTCCAGGTTCAATGTTATATCAATATTTAAGAAAAAAACATTAGATCATGTGTTTCATCTCATATTTTGAAATTTTTCTAAATTCCAAAATAAAAAAAAAACCATTTCCCATAACATCTTTTTCATAGCTATGGCCTTCATAAAAGAGTCGCTTTTCCTTTCTTTGCCAAGAAATGCAAGTCCACAGTAAAACTGAGTGTTTTTTCTCCCTTCCTTCCTTCTTTTGGTTTTTTTCTTCCTCTTTACTTCTCCCTATCCATTGAAAAGGACAAAAAGAAAGAAATACAGAATGCTCTTATCACATAAACATAGAAGTACAAGAAAAATTCCAATATTGATCACATCCAGAAGTGTATTTCACTGGGCAGTTCATCAGGGCTCCAGAATTGTCGTTGGTTATTTATTCAGTTTTTAAAGTCTTTCAGAATTACTTGTTTTTAAAATATTGACATTATAGTATAAATGTTTCTTCTACTTCTACATATTTCACCCTACATTCATTCACGTCTTTCCGCGTCTCTTTAAAACCCTCTCTTTTCTTCATTTCTTACAAGACGATAGTGTTCCATTCGCGCCTACACCGGTTTGGTTGGCCATCCCCCAGGGGACGGGCACCCTTAGTTTCCGGGTTTTTACCAGCACGCGAAGAGCTGCTGTGAGGACCTGGGTACATGGAAGGATGTATCCCTTTTGTGCTTCTTTGTGACGGAAGCCTAGCCCTTAAAGGGGACACATTTTTGACTGGTTTTCTGTGTGTGATTCCAAATTGCTTCTCGAGGGGGCGGGTTCCTAACACAGCTCTGTCGGCCATTCGTCAGTACACTTGTTTTCTCCCATTGCCACAACACTGGTTGTGCATTTACTCATTCTTTCGTACATTCATTTGCTTTGTAGCCGTCTGTGCCCGTCTGACGGCTGGGCAGAGGAGCTTCAGAATGGCTTTAATTTGCGGTTTTCTAGTGAGTGCTCCGGCGCATTTTTTCAGACGGCTGTAAAGACAGGCTACAGGTGAGACTTTGTTTCCTTGAGCAATGCCTGTTCATCTTGGCGCAAGGCCTGAGGGACTGATCTAAACCCAGTTTCTTCCTTGACACTGTTCGGTTTGCCCGGCAGATGTTATTCATGGCGAGTCTGCCGGGCTCATGTGCTTCTGTACGTTGTGTCCCCAGCTCGCTCCGCGGTCCGTGTGTGGTCATCCGGTGTCACGTTACTCCCTCCAGTGCAGTTTGTTTTCTGGCGCCGCGGTTTTCGCTTCTTTCATCTTTATCTTTTTCCGTGAGATGTTTTTTGGGGGCTACCTCCACGGGAATTTTATTGTTTTTATTATTATTATTTCTGGTTCAAAGTAGTGCTTTGGTACGTGCTGAATAAGTTAATTTCCTTATTGGTTTATTTGAATAATATTGTCATTATTATTTTAGTAGCTTACCCAAGAGCAATTTTCTCCATGTAAATCTGTCCTTGTTTTTGTCAAAAGTGTTTTGTAATTGTATTTCTCTGGTGCTTGGTTGTATTTTGTAGGTAGATTCACGAATATTTTATACATTCCACGGTTATTTTAAATGGAATTTCTCTTTCTGTCTCTTCCTTCTGGGTTTTATCAATAGTATAAAGAAATGCTGATGATTTTTGTAGACTTATTTCATACTCTGTAACTTAGATGAAGTTCAAACTTTTTCATTTAACTTTTAGTTGATTTAGTTCTCTAAGTATACTTTCAGATCATCTGCAAAAGGCAGTTAGGTTGTTTCTTCTTTACCTATGATTATCCTCTCAATTTCTTATCTTATTCTTGTGTAGTTTCTAGCACTCTGTCAAATGCAAGTGCTGGCAGTGGACATATAGTTTTACTCTTCATCTTACTGTAAATAAGATTCTAGCTCATCCCCATTCCGTGTGATGCTGACACTTTGCTTTCAATACGTGCTATTTATCACATTAAGTAAACCTGTTTATCCGTTTGATGAGTGTTATATCTTGTGAAGAGCTTTTTCAATGGCAGTTGAAATGATCATGTGATTTTTGTTGTTTTTGCTATTAACATTGTTTCAATTTATATTTCTCCTAATTTGAAATCAACTTTGCGTTCCTAATATAAATCCAAATTGGTCATAGAATCTATTCTTTATGACAGGTTGTTGTAGCCTTTTTTGCCAAGGTTTTATTTATTATTTAAAATTTATCTTATCTCTTTTTATTAACATTAAATAATGGTTTTTCAGTTTTGTTTTTATACCTTTTAAAAACCAGTCTTATTAATTACTTATTTTTGCTTTCATATTTGTGGATATCTTCCTTGATTTTCAGAATTTCTATTTTGATTTTTAATTTGTTGGTTTTCTGTGTGTTTTTACTTGCACACGCAATTTGTTGATCTCCTTTTTGTCTCTTTTTGTTCATGGAAGTGTTTAGATTAGAGGTGCAGATTCTCCCTTTCCCTGCATTGTGTATATCTTCTGATTTGGGGCTTTGTTGTTGTTATTATCTTTAGTGAAATTGTCATTTCTGTGGTTTGCTCTTTAACTCACCATTTCTTCTGATAGTCTTCCATTTAGTCGCTAGTTGATTTTTAATACTTTTAGTGGCTCTTTATTTAATGTAATTATTGTTGAATTGTGGTCAGTAACGGCTATGTTTAATATTCTGCTTTTGCTCATTTGTTTGTGAGGTTTTTATGTCCTAATACATGGTCAGTTTTTGTAAAGGTGCTGTGCACGTCTGAGACATATCTATAGTCCTTTTTGTTCCAGTTCCTGGAACAAATTAATTTGCTAATTTGCTAATTATCAGAGGCCCATCATAAGTAGCTAACTTTTCTAAAATTCTGCTTGGCTAATTAACCCCGTTTAATTTTTGGCTAGTTGTCTAAAGGGCTGAATGCAATATGTGTAACCCCCTCATCGTTATAATTTTATTCTCTATTTCTGTTATTCATTTAGTTTTTTCTTTAGTTCCTTAGATGCTATTCTATCCATCACATATGTTTTATACATACATATATTAAAAGCATATTATATGTGCGATATATATGCCTGTATTGGAAAAACCCTCTACATAATTCCTCTCTAATTGAGACGTCATCTGGCTTATGACTAATCCTTCTTATTCCTCCCTTTCCCTTAATAAATGCTTTAATAAAATTATTGTTGTTGTTATTATCAGTACTGTTGTTATTATAATACCTCCTTTAGCCTCTTCATTTTTGTCACTGGAATTCAAATTGAAACCATCCTAATTCTACGGCCTGCTATTATTCATTTACACTTAATATTATGCACTTTGTCTTGCGGATGGATAGAATCAAATTGATTTACAACTGATAAAAATACTGGAATGTAAACTCGTTTTCTGTAGGTTCACTGCAGGCATTTTCAGGATACTGAAATAGCAGACAGGATATAATACCTCACCCTCTGCCCACAAATTTTGTTTTACTTTGCTAAGTCTCTGTGTTTTCCAGGTTTTTCAGACACGTATCTTGGAGATTTTTAATATGTATTATGATGCTATTTAAACATTATTCTTAAATTTTTACACATCAGTGTTTTCTGGATGAATGTGAACAGCAGTTTTATTGATGATATGATCTAGATTCAATATATTTTATTGGTTAAATTCTCAAAGATATTTTTATGTCTGTATTTCTAATAAAGGTATTTGTCATCTTTATGAAAGACAGTCAGCTTCACATATTATTTTAATTACTAGTTCATGTCTTTGTAAATATTTGATTATTATCTTAATAACTCTTATCCTGGTCTCATCATTGTTGTTTGTGTTGAGATAGAAAGTCTGAAGACCATACACAGTTTTACTGTTCTTTTCTAGGCTGTTGTTCAGGAGGATTAAAATGATTGCTTTTTGTAATTTGATGAGTATTGGGATGTAACCTAAAGATTCATTGAAAGCAGCGTCAGAATAACTTCAGTAGCAGAAAGATAACAGCAGTGACATATACCTCATCCTTTTTTCATATGATTTTAATTTCTTCTGCTAAATCTTATCTTCAGAAAACTTTCTGTTCAATATAATCTGCCTATTTGGTATCGTCTCATCATTTAAATACATTGTTCTTAAATTTTTATGGATTGGTATCATGTACAGGTGGGTGTGGACTATAGCTGTGTCTATAAGGATGCTCTCAGCAAGATTTAGCTTTGTATTCACAGTGTGGAGATTTCTCATTTGTTAGTTAATAAAAGTATAATGAACTTCTGGGTTATAATTACCCAAATGATAGTATACTTATACGTATCTGGTAGTTACTTAATTTTTGTACCTACATTGAGTGATTCATTGTACAATTTCCACTACTTCCTTGCACAGTTTGAATCATCAATTAAGTTTGGATTCCTAAAGAATAATCTTTTCTCAATTTCTGACGGTGATTTGCTACTGAATCATCTTAAGCAGTTCTGTTTCGGTAAAAATATATGCACGACTCAGACATTTGTTCAACGTTTCTTTATCAAATATATTATTGGTTGAATTTGTGCATGTCACCCATAGAATATCTTTTGATTCCATGCTTGGTTAAAATCTAAGACCTTTCTTAGGGTCTTCCCAAAGAGAAACTCCTTTGTTTTAGACTTAATAAATCCAGTCAGTCAGTAAACATTTATTAAGCACTTGCTTTGTGCTAGGCTCTGTGCTAAGGTATATTCAGAGGAATATACCCATTGGCAACCTTTTCTATTGCTTTGTCAGATCTGCTTGTTCAAGAAGTTCTTCTGTAAAATTTTAACTTGTTTTTCATGTTTTCTGAAAACATCCTTTTCCTCTTTTTTGACAAGGAAATGCCCATCTTTCTACATCTGCTTTAGGGTAAAAGCCTAATGTTTTAATTAGAATTTTGAGTTTGAACACTTTCTGGAATTGTTGGCTTCCTTTTTGCCTTGTCGGAAGTCTAAATTAAGACTGATATTGCATAGGTTTTAATTACTCTAAATATATTCTTCCCATTGCCTTTGACATGAAGATGCCAGTTAGTGTCTTGACAAGGAAAAAGTCTTCCCTTTCTTTGATAGTGTTAGATTCAATGTGTTTTGCCTGGAGGAGGTCAAAGTATCTTAGTGTGAACTGGATCCTAGTTCAGTAATGACATCAGGATTTATACTTAAAGGTTTGAGTCTCTATTCTTTCTTGGCATATATTAAGAATTTTGCACTTACTGAATCCAAATCACATTTTGATATCATTGGAGAAAGCTTTCATGAGATGAATTCATTTGCTTTTCAGTGGAGTGATAGAAGTTCTGTGTAAGTCAGTAACTGTGATGCTTTGATATTATTTTATCTGTGACTCATTAAGGAGAACCATAGTGAGGTATCCTTGGAAAATGTCCTGTTTTACATCAATTGTTCTTGACATGTTGTTGATGAAATATTTTAAATAGAAAAGTTTTCCAGGAAGACATCAAATGTCCTAACATTTTCATAGTTCTTGGATTTCTGTTACGTATTCTCAATATCTGACAAAGTCATGAGTGCAGAACTGAGGCTTTGTGAGATTTAATAAAGGTGATACGAATGCTGCAGTGTTTGTTAGTTATTTACTCGATAATCACTAAATTAATACTGATTTGCTCTTTATAGCCTGGGAACTTTTGTCTCACCCCTTTTTGTTTCTCAGACAAAATAGTATTGTGTTTATTGATACAAGTTGTGAATATTTAGTACATAGTACCTAACTAGGTATTTGACCTACATTTGTAGGGGTGACTAATTGTTCTCCTCCATAGCTAAAAAGTATGTGACACTTCCTGTTAATAAAGATGAGATTGGCCTTCCATGAGAAAGGAAGCTGATGAAGTTCTTTGTTAATATTTCATATGCCATCGTGAAGTATTTGAGCCACCACTTTCTGATTTTTCAGGGAAGCTAGAGTTGCCTCCATTGAAGTAACTTCTGTCATTCATTATCTTAAACTTTATATTTCATGTTCGTTCTAGCTTGCACTTTCATTGTGTTGGTCTTCTTTAAACCATATAGACTACTGAGTATCAAGATTACCACATCCTCCTTCAGGGGCTCTCTTCTCTCATTTCTTTGCCTCTGAAGCCCATATAGTATAATTTTTCATTGTTGTTGAGTTGTTTTATTCTTTGCATGTCTTTGATTCCTTCTGTGGCCTTGATCATTTGACTTTCACTTTCAATATTTGATTAAGGATATCAGGAATTTCTGATACTCTTCTATTATCTGGATTCCATTTCACATTTTCTCTCTGTTGCCTTTGATCAGACAATATGGTATTGTTTTCTAAGACATGGAATCGCTAGGTATTGATGATATCTTCCATTGTCTTTCCAAAGATCTTCAAGAGTGTTCAAGCTACCTCTCCCATGCTGGTTTTTGATGTCTGCCATTAGGAGTTTTCCTGAATAGTTCCACATTTCCTCCTCTGGTCCTTACTATGGAATATACCACAGTATATACTGTTATATATAGGTCTTGAAATGTTTATGTGCTTTCTGTCAAATATTACTGGAGTAAATATTTATTCATGATGGATATATCAGATACCAATACCAGCTTTAAAAAAATATATTTTGTTTTGTTATAGTTGGTCTGCCATTTGGATTCCTGTCATGAGGCTTAAAAAGGGCTCTTCTAAATTCCATTCTAAGTATGCCTATCTTTTCAGAATCATGTGAGATACCGGCATTACTTTTCACCATCTTTTTCATTATTAGGTAACACTTCAGTGATTTGCGTTAAGTATAGATTTTTAATGCCTTCAGGTTCTTCCACATTTCCCTCTCCAGATTTAAGTAACTCCTCAATTTCCGCTTTTATTTCATCTAACCTGGGTTTAGGAATGAAGTTATTTCTTACGATTGCCATGCACTGATCTGCAATAAGTTGTTGTGTAACTTGGAGCTGAGGATATCGTTGACACAAAGCAGAATGAAGTCCTTGGCTATAACTGGTAAGATTTGTTTCTAATTTTGTTATGATGTGTAGTATTGGTGCATAATAAAAACATTTACATCATCAGTTCATTTCATGGGTACTCATGGTATTCCCACTGTAGTGGTCAGTGTCATCCGCACCAAAGCATTTCTAGCAAGTAGGATATTAGCATTTCTCATTTGTTCTCATATATCTTGCCTTCTTCTCATATCAGAACATGAAGGAGCACCAGTTGCTCTCCTCTCCTCCATGTTTAACAGATCATCACAACCATTCTGACCAGAGACTGTCTGTAGCTCTGTCCTATCCATCTGTTTTGTTGACTCTTAGTAGCAGTTACATCACATAACCTGAGAGCTGAACAAATCCAGAGCGTGGTTTGCCAGCGTTTCAGGGTTCCCGTCAGGCTTTCACACGCACTGTCTTAGAGCACACACAGGAATCACTGTTGCGCATCACCCGTGCTGGTCTCTGCCTCCTGCCTCCTTCCCTCTCCCCTCTTTCCTCACCATGTGGAGGTGGTGATTGTTTTCTTGTTCTCTGTTTTGGGGGAGAGGGCAGTTCAGGTAGAAGATAAATGAGTTATTACTCTATTGTTCTTCTTTGGAGCTTTAATATTCAACTAACATTGATGTATCAAACTAGCACTTACTCTGTGCCAGACAGCGTGCTAAGGAATACAAAGAAAAAGCAGAACAGTCCCTGCCCTTGGGGACTTCACGTTCAGGTAGAGGAAGATAACATGTAAACAACTGGGTAAACAGATGATAAATCAAGAGCGAATAGAAGATAACCTTAGAGGGGGGTGCTGGCTGCCGGAGGTACCAGGAAAGATATCTTCTGTTAGTGGGCTTTCGAGCTAAGTCTTGAAGGAAACTGGGGATTCTAACAGGTGAAGAAGAGAGCAGTCTAAACATGAGGGAAGAGCCAGTGCAGAGGCATGGAAATGGGTATTGTGCGTGAAGAGCAAGTAGTCCCCTGTGGCTGTACGATAGTTCATGGAGACGAGTAATGTATAAGACCAGAAATAAAGTCAAAGGCCGGGTTTTGAAGAGCTTTAAATTCTAAACAAAGTAGTTTCTATTTTGCTCCTACTTGAGTAGAGGACATATTTGAGGAAGGAGATCTTTGAGAAAGGGATACCAGTTAGACTTGTACCGTATTCTAGGTGAGAAGTAATGAAGTCCTATCGTAGGATGATGGAGTATGAGTAGAGAGAGGATACTGAGATGTTGTAGAGAAAAAGATGACGAGATTTGGTGACTTACTAGATATGAACAATGCATAGGAGTGAGTTTGAGGATGACAGGGTTTTCAACCTGGGTGACCAAAAGGATGCTGGTGATCTCAACCGAAACAGACAGAAACATTTTTTGGAGGTAAAAGGGGGGAAAGATGGAGAGAGATAATGAGTTCTGTTCTGGAAATGCTGAGTTTGAAGTTGCTATAGATTTCCGTTTTCAAATGTCTTATAGGTAGTTGATGATGTTGATGATAGAGCTCCAGAAAGAGAGACAAGGGGCTAGATTATAAATCTAGGATTCATCTGTTTAGAGACGATCATTTAACACCAGGAACTGAGGAGATAACCAAGGAAGAGAAGATGAAAGAGGCCTCAGTGCAGAGCCTGGGGGAAGGGCGGGATTGCACATGGTGGTGGTAGTGGGGGGGGGGGGAGTGGTATCCTCTGTGCTTATGAACAGGGGGATAAAATTAGTGCTTGAAACTCATCCTCCATAACATAATTGACTATATCCTCAGTTCCAATAGCAGGCAGAATCGCAGGGATGATATATACCTTCTTCTCTTCCCATGATTTTCATTTCTTCTGTTAGATCTTTATATTTTTAAATCTTTATTGTTTCATGCTGATTAGAAATTATGATTGTTTGGTGTAACGATACCTATTAAAACATGTAAATTTTTTATCATTTTGTATACTTACGTATTTTTCATTGTTATATTTGGGCAATTATGGACTATGGATCAATGTGTGATAATGCTCTAGTGCCTACCGGTTTTTGGACAAGTTCTCAAGGATACTTTGAGTTTTATTTATAATACAGGCATCTGTCATTTTTCTGTCCATGAAACTATAGCAAGTTTCTGGTACATATCTAGACACCAGGTCATGGCATAAAGTTTTTTTAGTTTTGCAGGGATTTATCATATGGTTTCTATGATATTTTTGTATCAAATTCACTGATTGTTATTATAATAATCATTTCATCTTTTTGAAGAAATAGATTATAACATAGTGAAGATAAAACAATTTTTAAGTAGCTGAATAAAAGTATTAGGATGTAATCTTTTGTTCTGTAGGCTTATAAAAGCATCTTTGACACAAATCCTCTTTCCACATGATTTCTGTTTTCACTGCTAGACTTTTATATTTTGAAAGATTTTCATTTCATAGTTTAGAGATTATGATTATTTGGTACGGTATCTACTAAAAAATTTTTCTTAGGTTTTCATGCACCAGTTTTATATCTACATGATTGTGGGCAACAATTTGGTCTTTAGTAATGGTCCAGTTTCAGTACAGTTTATTGGTTGATTTGTCCAGGCTGTTTTCAGGTCTGTATTTGTTACGTGGTAATTTATCATTAATCCGTGAAGGACAACAAACTCCTGATATGTAATTCTAGCAATCAGGTCATGGCTTGCTATATTAGATTAGTGTCAGATTTCTGCAGCTTAAGGGGATATGTTAGAAATTTTCTTTCATTTCCCTGCTTAATCTACATGGGTTACAAAATCTGAATTCCTTAAGAATAATCATTCTACAATTCATGATAGTCAAGTATCAGTTGTGTTTGGCCCACTTCTGTATCATAAGCCTCTATTTCCACAGACAAATCAAAATAACCATTTGTTCAGTGCTTTTTTTCCAGCAGACTCTTGACTGAATTCATGTGGATATTGCCCATGGGGAGGAGGGGGGTTGATTCCATTCTGGGATTTTAGAATGTGGGGTTGGAGTTATGTAGCACCAGTGCAATTTTCACAGTGCCATAAAAGAACAAGTAACGGATTGGATTTGTCCACAGGATATAGTTTGATAGCCTAGGTAACAGCTTTTTGAATTATACTGTTTTAGTATAATTGGTCTGCTAACTGGATGGTCAAACACCAAAAGGGCTGTTCAGAATTCCAACGTATCCAACTCATCTACTTTCACAAATAATTTTAAATATTGGTATTGTTTTTGTTATCCTTTTCATCATTAGGTATAATTTCAGGAGTTTGTATTAAGGTGAAGATTTTTGGTGATCTAAAGTTTTTCAGTTTTTTCAAGGTTTTCATAACTCTTAAGTTTCATCTTTTATTTCCTCCACTCCAAAGTTAGAGATGAAGTTAATTATTATGACTTTCCTGTGCTGGACAGCATTGTATCACTGTATTATATAGAGCTAAGGGTATCATTGGCAAAATAGAAACCCTTGTATATAACTGGAAAAGATTTGTTTCCAGTTACTGTTTTGATGCAGTCTTGGCATAAAATGAAAGTATCCATATTTTAAGTGCGTTTTAGATATACACTTTGCCTGCTTTAGGAGTCATGCCACCTACGCGTTTCCAGCTGGTGTCATCCTAGTACTTCTGCTATGTTCTGATGTATCTTGCTGCCCTGTGGTACATGAATGGGCATTCTAGTCATTCTCTTTGTCAAGCTGATCATTGTAACAAGTTCAGGCAGTGCCACCCTGCAGCCGTATAGTGACCCATCTATTTCTTATATTCATCATCTTAGATGATCAAGTTCATCCCATTGGCCTGGGCACAAAGTTCATTTTGCCCATTTCAGGATTCCTGCCAAACCTTTATAGCCCCTGTAGCACTCTCAGACCACTGTCTCTACAGATTCTTGGCTGATATTCCCTTTGACTCTACCCTGATCAACATAGAATTAAGGGTTAGGCTTTTAAAGGGCTGATCATATCACTATTATCATTATGCCACTATTTTAGTCACCATCATTATTATCCTCTTGTTCTTGTCTCTAGAGTTCATATGGAAATGGTATAAAAACAAGTTTCTATCCTGCTTTTATACTTGTCTCTTCAGTATTCTGTGGACGTTTGTCACAAAGTGACTGCTTTTTTGTAATTAAATACTTCATACTATTCTTTCATGCTTGTAATTTCTTTTGCTTTCTATATCTTAAGGGCTTTTCATTCCACGTAGTGTAGAGATTATGTGTCCAAAATGGTGCCGTCTTTACCATCTTCATCAAAAATCATATTATATCTGTACTTGAAGTCAGGAGACCTGAATTTATATTGTTTCTCCAATACTCATTGTAATACCTTGAACAAGTCACTTAGGTTTCTTGGCATCAGTTTCCTCAGTCTATAGAATGAGAATAATAATACCCTTAGTCTCTCTCAGGGTTGATGTGAGGCTCAAATGAAGTAATACATACAAGCACACATGCGCACGCACACATGCATGCGCATGTGTTTGTGTATATTAACTCTCTGCACTTACTAACCTTTGGCAAATCACTTAATATACTCCATCTCATTCTGTGTATCTTTAAAGTGAAGGAATTGGAATCAAACAGTCTTTACTGCTCTCGATCTTGCTCTAAAATACTGTGATTCTAATCCTTAGTTGTAACAATCTAATCCTATTGAATTGTATCACTATTGGCACACTGTCTATAAATTAAATAAGACACCAGAAAGAGGTTGGATGGCTTGCAAGTTCTCCTTGGAAAAGGGAAAAGATTTGGCAGAGTTGGTTTTATCATGCACTCCAAAGCATTAAAAAAAATCCCATTATTTCCTAGTACATTTGTTAATCTTACACACTGTGTTCATAATAATCATGTTTTTTAAAAACCACTTTGAAAATAATTATAGATTGCGTACAGTATCTGTTTTAGAGAATAAAGAGGTAGAAAAGTTCTATACAACTTGAATGCTTTTTCATTCATTCATTAATTCACACATTCATTCAGAAGGACCTCCAAATTATGTCAACATATTGGTATTAATTGGCTTCCATGGAAAAATTGGAATTAGGTGAGAATGTTAAAAATATTTGGAAATAAGTGTGAAAGAGATAAAAAAAATCTATAAACTACAAAAAGCACTCATTCTGTTCATTGTGAATACCTTTATCAAGAAAAGATCAGAAAAATCTGGATATGAAAAACACTGAAGTACTTCTTCCCATCCCCAGATGAAACAGATTGTATTTTAAGAGAAAGCGGCAATTCCCTATTGATGCGGGAATCATTCCTATATTAGTTATCCGCATACAAATCAACTGCTAACTTATTCATGTCAAAATTAGCACAAAGTTAGAAGAAAGACTACAGTGATAAAAAGATACAGCTTATGATTAAAAGGGAAGGGTCCAATAGATAGAAAGAGATTGAATGTAAGAAAAAATGAATGTGATCTTAGAGACAGTTTACAAGACAGGTTGTGAGATAAGAGGGGCTCAGAGGAAGGAATGATATAAAGGGATTTGCCTCAACATGAAGTGCCCCTCTTCTTCTGAGGCTAGAGTGGAGAAAGAGAGGGGATGTCCAACTAGGAAGATAAGTAAAGGAAACACTCAGTGAATGAGCTGGGTTTTTTTCCCCCGTGGGGGGGTTGAGGGGGGTGGATTTTTGCATTTGGGTTTTTTTTTTTGTTTTTTTTTTTAGTGAAGTATGAAGTTAGTGCCTCAGCTGAGAGGGTAGGAGAGTTAAATAATTCCTACGTGACCTATTTGTAAAAGTTATTCATAATGAAAAATGGAATATTTGTATATGAGAAAGTACATAGACACTGGTTACAGTAACTTAATGTAGAAATTTTATGGATATAAATCAGTTGCCATAAGGAGCAGATGCCCAGAACTCAGGGCACAACAGATGTGACTAGGTCAGACCACCCTAGCACAGTGGGCAAGCCACCAGCCCCAGAGGCCCTGGCACAGAAAGCCAATGACCAGACCCATGGCCCCCAGTGCAGGAAGCTTGGGACAGTGCCCCCCTATACACCAGGAGCAGAGCTCAACTTTTTAAAATGAGCAAACAAAAAACCCTAATTATAGAAAACTACTATGGTGACACAGAAGATCAAAGCACAAACTCAGAAGAGGACAACAATGTCAAAATGCCTATATGCGAAGTCCTCAAAGGGAAATATGAATTGATCTCAATCCCAAAAAGTCCTCTTGGAAGAACTGAAAAAGGATTTTAAAAATCAAGTAAGAGAGGTAGAAGAAAAATTATGAAAAGAAATGAGAGCTGTGCAAGAGAATTATGGGAAAAAAGTCAACAGCTTGGAAAAGGGAAGCACAAAAATTGACTGAAGAAAACAACTCCTTAAAAAATAGAATTGGCAAAATGTAAAAAAAAAAAATCCACAGAAGAAAACAACTCATTTAAAAGTAGAATTGGCCAAGTGGAAGAGAAGATCCAAAAGCACACTGAGGAAAATAATTCCTTAAAAATTGGAATTGGGAAATAGAAAATAATAACTCTATGAGACATTAAGAATCAAAATCAAAAGAATGGGAAAAAAACAGAAGAAAATGTGAAACACTTCACTGGAACAACAAATGATCTTGAAAATAGATCCAGGAGGGATGATTTAAAAATTATTGGTCTACATGAAAGCCATTATCAAAAAAGGAATCTAGATAGCATCTTTCAAGAAATCAGAGGGAAAAACAGTCATTGAACAAATCCACCAATCACCTCCAGAAAGAGATCCCAAAATGAAAACTCCAAGGTATATTGTAGCCAAATTCCAGAATTATCAACAAATACTGTAAGCAGCCAGAAAGAAACAATTCTTATTATCAAGGAGCCACAGTCAGGATTATACAGGCCTCACCAGCTTCTACATTAAAAGATCAGAGGGTTTGGAATATGATATTCCAGAGGGCAAAAGGAGCTTGAATTATGACCAAGAATCAGCTGCTCAATAAAATTGATCATAACTTTCAGGGGGAAAGATGGACATTTGGTGAAATTGGGGGCTTTCAAACTTTCCTGATGAAAAGACCAGAGCCAAACAGAAAATTCAGTCTTCAGATATAAGATTTAAGAGAGGGATAAAAAGGTAACACAGGAAAGAAAAAAAGAACAATATGTTATTCAAAAAGGTTAATCTATTTACATCCCTACATGGGAAGATGACACTTGTAACTGTTAAGAACTATTTTCTCTATTAAGGCAGTTAGAAGGAGTATACTTAGAGAGTATGGATGTAAGTCAACTTTGATGTGATGATAAAGAAGATTAATGGGTAAAAAAAAAAGGATTATACTGAGAAAAGAAGAAAGGAGGAGGCAGAAGAGGGTAAATTTTATATCATATCAAGAGGCATAAAAGACCTATTAGTAAAGGGAAAGAAGGGAGGGAGGGAGTATTGTTTGAACCGTATTCTCGTTGAATTTACTTCAAAGAAGGAATAACATACTTATTTGGGTAAAGAAATCTATCTTACCCTATAGGGAAGTAGGAGGGGAAGGGGAAAAGAAAAGCAGAAAGCTGATAGAAGGGAGGGCAGATTGAGGGATATAGTGGACAAAAGCAAAACACTGATGAGGAGGCACAGGCTGAAAGGAAAGAGAGAGAGAGAAATATAAACAGAAATAATAGGATGGAAGCAAATACACAGTAATCATAATTGTTAATGTGAATTGAATGAACCCTTCTGTAAAACAGAAGCTGATAACAGAATGGATTAAAAACCAGAATCCTACAATAGTTGTTTACGAAAAACACCTTTGAAGCAGAGAGACACACATGCAGAGTAAAGGTAAAAGGTTGGAGCAAAATCGGTTATGCTTCTGCTAGAGTTAAAAAAAAAAAAAAGCAGGGATGGCAATCCTGATCTCAGACAAAGCAAAATCAAAAAGAAATTAAAAGGGGTGAGGAAGGAAATTACAGCTTGCTAAAAGATACCATAAACAGTGAAGTAATATTAATACTAAATATATATTCACCAAGTGATATAGTATCCATATTCTTAGTGGAGAAGTTAAATGAGTTAATAGAAGAAATAGACAGCAAAACTATACTGGGGGGAACCTCAACCTCCCCCACTCAGAACTAGATGAATCTAACCACAAAATAAACAAGAAGTTAAAAGGCGAATAGAATTTTAGAAAAGTTAAGACCTCTGGAAAAAATTGAATGGGGATAGAAAGGAATACGGAATACAATGTATACCAAAAAGCAGAAATAGTAAATGCATCCTTTTCAGATATAATGTAATAAAAATTACATGTAATAAAGGGCCAGGGAAAGATAGACTAAAAATTAATTGGAAACTAAATAATCTGATGCTAAAGAATGAGTGAGTCAAACAACAAATCATAGAAACAATAATTTCATCAGAGAGAATAATAGTAATAAAAAAATAAAATACCAAAACTTCTGGGGCAGCCAAAGCAGTACTTAGGGGAAATTTTATATCTCTAATTACTTACATCATTAAAAGTAAAGAGGAAATCAATGAATTCGGCCAGCAATTTAAAAAGCTAGAAAAAGAACAAATTAAAAATTCCCAATTAAACACTAAATTAGGGATTCTGAAACTTAAAGGAGAGATTAATAGAAATGAAAATTAAAAAACTATTTAACTAATAAAGCCAAGAGCTGGTTTTATGAAAAAATAGATAAACTTTTGGTTAATTTGATTTTATAAAAAGAGAAAACCAAATTACCAGTATCAAAAATGAAAAGGATGAATTCACCACCAATGAAGAGGAAATCAAAATATTAATTAGGAGCTAATTTGTCCTATGTGTGCCAATAAATCTGACAATCTAAGTGAAATGATGAATACTTACAAAAATGTAAATTGGCCAGATTAGCAAAAGAGGAAATAAATACTAGAAAAAAAAAACTTTTGAACAAGCCATCAGTGAAATTCCCAAGAAAAAATCTCCAGGGCCAGACGATTAACAAGTTAATTCTACTAAACATTTAAAGAACAATTAATTCCAATACTTTATAAACTATTTGGAAAAACAGGTAAAGAAGAATCTTTTAAACTAAAAGTAAACAATAAAATTAATAAAGACAAAAAAAAAAAGAAAAAAACAGGCAGAGAAGGAGTCTTACCAATTTCCTTTTATGACACAAATATGGGTGCTGATATCCAAACCAGGAAGAGCCAAAATAGAGGAAGAAAATTATAAACCAATTTCGCTAATGAATATTGATGCAAAAAAATCAAATAAAATATTAGCAAAGAGACTTTAGCAACTTATCACCAGGATAATACACTGTGATCAGACGGGATTTACACAAGAATGCAGTGTTGGTTCAGTATTAGGAATACTGTTAGCGTAATTGTCCATATCAATAACAAAAACAGTACAAATCATATGATTATCTCAATAGACACAGAAAAAGTTTTTGATAAAATATAGCCCCCGTTCCTATTAAAAGCGCTAGAGAGCACAGCAATAAATGGAGCTCTCTCTGAAATGATAAGGAGTCTCTATCTAAAACCGTCCGCAGGCAGGAGACAAAGCTATCACTCTTTGTAGATGATATGCCGATGTACTTAGAGAATCAAGTGAAAACTTAAGGAGGTTATTAATAACTTTAGTAAAGTAGTAGGAAATAAAATCCACATAAATCATCAACATTTCTATGCATCACCACCAAAATTCAGCAGCAAAAGATAAATTCCATTTAAAATAACTGTAGACAATATAAAATATTTGAGAGTCCACTTACCAAGACAAACCCACACAGTTACAAAGCACTTTTTGCACAAAGTCAGATCGAAACAATTCATAAAATATCAGTTGATCCTGGGTAGACCAAGCTAATATAATAAAAATGACAATTCTACCTAAATTAATTTACTTGTTCAGTGCTATAACAATCAAACTACCCCAAACCATTATTTTATAGAGCTGGAAAATAATGAAATTCATCTGGAGTGTCAAGGGAATTAGTGAAAAAAATACAAGGGGAGGGCACCTAGCCATACCAGATCTGGAGCGGATTGAGTACACAAGACCGCGTAAATGACTATGGGAATCTGCTGTTTGATAAACCCGAAGATTCCAGCTTCTGGGATAAAAGCTCACTCTGACAAAAACTTCTGGGAAAGCTAGAAAATAGAATGACAGAAGCTAGGCATGGACCAACATCTCACACTGTATACTAAGATAAAGTCAAAATGGCTACATGATTTAGGCATAAAGGGTGATACAATAAGCACATTTGTAGAACAAGGAATGGTTTGCCTGTTAGATCAATGGAGAAAGGAAGAATTTATGACCAAATGAGATAGAGAACATTGTGAAATACAAAATGGATAATTTTGATTACATTAAATTTAAAAAGTTTTGCACAAACAAAACCAGTGCAAACAAGATTAGAAGAAAAGCAGAAAGTGGGAAGTAATTTTTACAGCCAGGTGTTTCTGATAAAGGCCTCATTTCTCAAACATACAGAGAATTGAGTCAAATGTGTAAGAATACAAGCCATTACCCATTTGATAAATGGTCAAAGGATATGAATAGGCAGCTTTCAGATGAATAAATTAAGGCTAACTATACTCATATGAAAAATGCTCTAAATCACTATTGATTAGAAAGATGCAAATGAAAACAACTCTGAGGTACCACCTCACACTTTTCAGATTGGCTGATATGACAGGAAAGGAAAATGATAGGTGTAGGAGAAGATGTGGGAAAATGGGGACACTGATGCATTGTTGGCAGAGTTGTGAACCAACCCAGCCATTCTGGATAAAAATTTGGAACTATCCTCAGAGGGCAGTCAAACTTTGCAGACCTTTTGATTCAGCTACTAAGCCTATA
This sequence comes from Pseudochirops cupreus, assembly GCA_028627135.1. Taxonomy (NCBI): domain Eukaryota; kingdom Metazoa; phylum Chordata; class Mammalia; order Diprotodontia; family Pseudocheiridae; genus Pseudochirops; species Pseudochirops cupreus. The sequence continues at coordinate 212,673,645 of CM053580.1, forward strand.
TTCCAAAGTGATTAAAAAAGGGAAAAGTACCTCCATGTACAAAAATATTTATAGCAGCTCCTTTTGAGGTGACAGAAGAATCAGAAATTGAGGCAATGCCCATCAATAGGGAAATGGCTGAACAAGTTGTGAATAATGTAATGGAATACTATTTTGCTAAGTGATGAGCAGGTGGATTTCAGAAAAACCTGGAAAGACTTACGTAAACTGATGCAGTGTGAAGTGAGCAGAATTAGGGGAACCTTGTATACAATAACAGTAATACTGTTTGATGATCAACTATGTTTGACTTAGCTTTTCTCAGCAATACAGTGATCCAACACAATTCCAAAAGACTCATGATAGAAAATGCTTTGCACATTCAAAGAAAGAACTATGAAGTCAGAATGCAGATTAAAACGTACTATTTTCACTTTTTTTTAAATCTTTTTTTCTTTGACATGGCTTTTCCTTTTGTTCTGATTCATCTTTCACAACATGACTAATGTGGAAATATGTTTCCATGATTACACATGTATAATCTATATCAGATTGCTTGCCATCTTGGGGAGGGAGAAGGGAGAATGGGAGGGAGGGAATAAGAAAAAATCGGGACTCAAAAATCTTATAAAAAATGAATGTTAGAAACTATCTTTACATATAAAAATAGAATACTATTTACACACACAAAAAAACTTCATATTCAACATTTTTGTTTCCAGCATCCAATTCAAAACCAGAACTTTAGACACCAGTCCTCATTTGAAACCCACTACATACAACACAAACTAGTATTTATCTTCTGATTGTGAATTATTCCATGTCATCTGGTTAGGTACCTGGGAAACCTGACCATTAGGTTTTTACCATCCCAAATTAATGAATTTTTTATCTTGCTGGTTCAGTACCCTTCCTGATTTTTTTCTCTCTGATGCCTGCTTCTCTCATCAAAGACCATAAAGGATAACACCCAAAGTCAGCTTACACTTTTCTCTGTTATTGCTAGAAAATTCCTGCTTCCTTTTTATCTAATGTCTGTTATTCATTGCCAGCATCTACTATCATGCCCTGCTCCCCAAACCCCTCAGATCATCTCTTCTTTAGGCTGACCAGCTGTATTTCATTCACTTGATCCTCATGTAGCATGAATTTAAGTCTCCTCACCATTCCAGTTGCTGCCTCTAATTGACCCATAGCTTTTTCAATGTCTTTCTTAAAATGTCAGTCCCAGAGCTGGTCTGACCTCAGTAAACTATATATAACAGGACTTTTACATCTTTATTCCTAGACATCATCCCCCTCTTAATGAGGTCTAATGTCTTATTCACTTTCTGAACTGATATGAACTTAAAAACAAAATACAAGTACTCCACCTCCCCCTCACCCCCATCTTAAAAGTCAGTCGAAGCCATATCTCCAATACTGAATTTTTCTTATTTTAGACTTATATCACAGACCCATAGATTTAGAGTTGAAACAGGGGTTCTAGGAATCATCTAATACAGCACCTTCATTTGCCAATAAAACTGAAGCTCCAAGAGGTTCAGATATTTGCTTAGACTTGAACCCAGACCCTCTGATGTCAAGTGCAACACTCCACTGTACCTTGTCATCCTTGCTTATTCTTTTAGTATGAGAAAGATGACATGTCAAAGTTGTTTTATGGAGTAATTTTCAACTCTTTGATTATTAATACTTTTAAACAGTTTTTCAAATGATTATTGATAATATGTATTCCTTTAAAAAAAAACTTTATTCAATCCTTTGGCCATTTACCTAGTAGGAATTAGCCCCTTATTTTATGGGTTTATGTCAGGCTTTTGTTTAGTCAAAAGAAGCAAGGCAACAAACATTTATTAAGGAGTTACTATGTTCTAGTCACAGTGCTTAGCACTGTAATATAAGCAAAAAGAATATCTCTGCCCTTAAGGAGCTTAGGGAAAGATAGAACACGAATGGGACCTAAAAAAAGAAGAGACTGGGGGAAGAGAAGGTACTTTTGTGGGTTCCTGATATTGCAACCTGTAAAGTCAGAGACAAAACTGAGAGAGAAATAAAGACTGGCTGCTCTGGAACTCCTCAAAATGGAGACCCTAGGAAGAATGGGAGAAGGGGGCTGGCATGGTGGGAGCATGGATGTTCCAAAGTCAGAAGGCCTCAGGCTCTGAAGGAAAGTAATGAGATGAGAGCTAAGACATCATGATTCCGTATCATCTTATACAACTATACAGTTATGCAGCTCTGAGATAGTTTGTGACCATACTGAAAGACTGTGTTTTTATAAACAAACAGATGTGAAGAACTTGGTGTAATCCTTTATTAATTTAAAAGGCACCCAGATTTCTAATTCTGATTAGGTCTAATTAGTCAGCACTCATAGTTAAGCTATACAGAGGCAATCCAAATTACCTTTTTTGTTTTTTAAGTATAGAATAGCCTGGAGTGTTTTAATAGGAATTTTTAAAACAGTTTTACTTAGTATGGGTCAGACTCATTTAATTTTTTTCTGGCACTTTAAAGGATGAGTCTGTCAGGCAGGTTTTCCTTTCCTAATCTTGTCTGTTATGTACTATTTAGCTGATCAAAATTTAAACCCATACTTTTCATACCAACCTAGAGTAAATTTCTTCAAAAAATGTTTTACATAGTCATAAATAACATTCCAAAAATATCAGAGATGATGAAATTCAAACTGAGATGTATATGTTTTGGTCAACAAAAAAATGGTCATTTTGTCCTTATCTATTAAATGCTGTTGTGTAACAATACTTTATTCTTAGTGTTATTTACATAGGAAATATTTAAGCCTAGAAAATATGGTACAAAAATGAATTAATGTCGCTAGAGATAAAGCACTCCATTAATCACTAAGAAAACAGTGGATCAAAAATATATATGTGGATATGATAGATTTTAGATAGAAATAAGGAATAATTAATAGAATATGTATGATTATTCATGGTGTCAGGATTGTTGGTTTTTTTAATATATTGAACATTTTGCTTTAGCTACTTTAATGGGCATTTTCTGTACATTTTTTTTTAGGCAATCAAATTGGAATATGCAAGATTGGTAAAACTCGCTCAAGAAGATACTCCACCAGAAACAGACTATCGATTACACCATGCAGTTGTCTATTTTATCCAGAACCAATCACCAAAGAAAATAATTGAGAGAACATTGTTGGAACAGTTTGGAAATCGCAATTTGAGTTTTGATGAAAGGTAATTAAGAAATGAAACTGTTGATTTATTTTTTATAATTGACTAATATTATTAATAATTTGGCGTAATTCTAAAGTCATCTTCAAAAAGTCTCATTGACTGTTGGCATTTCTAATCATCTTTTAAAATTTTCACTTAAAATAATTCAACCCAACTTTCATTAACCATTATAACAGGGGAAAGTTATTTATGGATAAATTCAGTTCTCAATCCAAAGACCTGATTTATTTAATATCTTCAGTATCTCCTGCCTATATACTTTTTTTTGTTTGTTTTGTTTTTTTGGAGGGGGGAAAGCTGGGCAATTGGGGTTAAGTGACTTGCCCAAAGTCACATGGCTTGTAAATGTGTCAAGTGTCTGAGGCCGGATTTGAACTGAGGTCCTCCTGACTCCAGGGCCGGTGCTCTATTCACTGCACCACCTAGCCACCCCCTGCCTATACACTTTTAAAATTGGTTGCAAGGAAGTATGCGATGATTTCATTAAAATGAATACCACTATAACAGAATCTCATTATAACAGAAGTATTTTCATGTCTTAGGTGGTTCAAATATTTTATACAAAATTCCAGTGTAAGAAAATAATTCTTATATTTCTGTGGAATTCATTATACCAGTTCAGCTTTACTCAATGTATAGTTGATGCTCAGCTCTTATCTCAACTCCTTTCTCCCCTCAGGTGATTATGCTAACATATTGAATTAAAGAAAAATATATAACGCATGAAAGTAGGAAGGGAAAGAATGGTGAAAAATAGCTCCTGAGTAACCAAGAATTGACTGTCGATGGTTCTGTTAAATGTGTGCATCTACATATGTGTGTATGTGTGCATATATTTGCATATATGCGTAGATGTGCCCATTTAATATGTGTTTCTGTATCTACATATATAACTCTGGTTCTTTCTCTGTAGGGTGATCTAAAAGCCTTAGTCCTGTTTTAAGCCACTAAAGTATATAGACTCTCAGACAGCTAGGTGGCAGTGGGTTAGAGGACTGGACTTGGAGGCAGCAGAATCTCAATTTGAGTTCTACCTCAGGTACTTATTTCCTATGAGAATGTCATCAAATCACTTATCTTTTTTCACCTTCAGTTTATTCATCTGCTGCATGAGGATAGTACTAGCACCTCAGGGTTGTTTTGAGAAGCTAATATATGTATGTAAACCTTAAATCACTATAAAAACGTGAGCTGTTGAGTTGTATCAGGGTCATCAGATGTTTTTGTTATTTTGAACCTGATTTGTGAAAAATAATGACGGGGGTGTGGAGACAGAAACCTGGGGCCGTCACTATCCTGTAGTGCTTTTGCCATTCACTTTCCTTAATCACCACAATGCTCTTTCTTCTGAAGCTGGGCATCAGTAGTAATTGATGATCAGTGACATTGCAGATTGGTTGTGTTGTTTATAAGCCGTCACCTCTTTATTCACATGCTGTGCATATTTTGGGTTTCCTTTCTGAAAACAAAAATCACAATTACTCTCATTTGGAGGATAAAAAGAAATTTTAGTTTAGTCTTCCAAATTTTTTACCCAGTTCTCAAAGAATCTCATAGTTGGAAGGGACTTTTAGTAGCTCTCTATTCCAGTTTCCACTGGCAAATTCTCTTGGCAATATCTCCCACAAATGGGCTTCTAACTTCAAATTCCATTTTTTCTCTACCTTGTGACCTGTTCACATCTATCCATACAGACAACCCACTCCATTTTTAGACAAGTCTGATTGTCATGAAGTGTCTCATATTGAGTTAAATGCCATTCCCCTGTGACTTCTGCTGATTAGTCTTGGATTTGCTTTCTGGAGCCATGAGATTCATATAGTTCTTAATACCATTCCTCTTCAGCCTGATGGCCCTTTAAATATTTGAAGACAGCTATCTTTTCTGCATATGCCTTCAACCAACCCTCATGTGATATAGTTTGTCACACTACCAGAACGCAAGTTTGTGTGAAAAAAAAAACTTTGAAGTTTTAATTCTAAATATTTGATCCCAAGTTTAATATTAATCAGCTGTGACATTTCTTCTGTGTCAGCCATTCTGAAAAGAGAGGCCCCTGGAATATAATGATATACGAGAGTGCTACACTGAGAATCAGTGTCTGGGTTTAAATCCTGGCTTTGTTATTTCACTAGCTCTGAGACTTTGGATTAAACCGTATTGTCTCTTTGGGTTTCAGTTTCCTTTTCCATAACATGGGGGGATTTAGACTAAATGTCTTTTAGATTTAGGATTCCATTTCCAAGTCTTTGAGCCTATAATCATACCTTGCGTGTCAAAGTCCCTCTTAAAATGTGCTCCGAACAGAAAACATTATTCCTGATGTGGTCTGACGAACACAAAGTTTAGTGGGACCATTTCTACTTACGTTCAGACCAAGATTGCATCCAAGATTTGGAAGCCATGTTATACAGTTGATTAATATTGGACTTGGAACTAATTGAAACCTTTGATTTTGTTACATGAATTGTCATTTTGCCACATCTCTTTACTTATACCATGAATTTTTAGAATCTGTATGAAGAATTTTGCAATTATCCCTTTAAAATTGCATCTTAATAGATTTAGACCTCCTTTCAAGAGCACTTCAGTCAATTTATTAAGCACTTACCAACAGCTGCCTAAACAAAGCCAAAGAGCCTACCTCCCATGCATCTATTCCAACAAAATCTAGAAGTCACGTCATAGTGGAAAATGATCAAGAATTGCAATAAGAAACTGAAATGACCGTGACCGCTGCAAAACCGCACAAACGTCATCCAGGAGCCTGCGAGCAACAGGAAAGGGGACCCCACAGCAAAGCCACTGGGATCAGAGACCGACTGGATAAACTTACAGCCTTGAAAGGGCCTCTTTCTTAAGCCAGCAAGAGAAAAGACTCCAGCAGGAAAACCCAAGGGGCATCAGAAATTGACAACATAGACCTAGAAATGACAAGGAGACTTGCTTAGCCTCGGGGCACCTCAGGCCCAGGTCTTGGAGACAGATGCCTCACATTTTAGAGGTGACATAGAGGCGACTGAGGCGTGAATGATGCATGTGTGCATCAAAGATTCAAGGAAGCATAGTCCTGGGAGGCAGTCAGCACGTGAGCCCAGGTATCTTAGGTCAGCTCCTGGCAGGGCCACCCACCACACCCAAAGCACAGCAAGGGGAAGAACCTACCCCTAGCATAAAGCCCCAGTTCAGAAGACTAAAGCTGGGGAGATGAAAAAACCAAAGAAAATACTGACAAGTTAAAAAAAATTACTGCAAACCAAGAGATTCCCCAAAAAGAAGGAACCAAGTAAAGCAGGCACTTAAAAAAAAAAAGATTTTTCTGGAGAAACTGCATGAATACCTAGAAAAAGTGAAGGAAGAGATCAAAAGTGAAATAAAAGCTCTTGGGGGGATAGAATTGAAGGGAAAAAAGTTAAGGAGATAAAGCGTTAAGCCTTACACAACTAAGCAGGGGTAATACCAAAAACAAGGAGAAAGGAAGGGGCGCGGTGCCACTAAAACATGTTTTAAAGTTCCCAGAGGAGCACAGATCTTCCAAAGGAAACACAGATGAGCAAGTCAGTTTGGAAAGTAGCAAGTTGAATTTATTCTATGCTTTCTGAAAAAGCAAACTGTATAAAATAAATCAGTAGTTTCATATGTAACTCTCTTTTATGTTATATTTTATATATGGAGGGGAGGTTAGCTTTTAAAAAACTAAGTAAACAACATGCTAGCTGCTTCTTCCAACTTTCTGTGTCCATGAATCTGCCAGCAGTGCCATGAGTGAATTTTTGCAAGTTGGACTAAACAGAAGTGTGAGTAGCCCAGTGTCTGGCTAATAAGAGTAGCAGTAACAACATTTGTATAGCGCCTGTACTCTGCCAAGTGCTGGGCCAAGTACATTATGAATCCTCCCCACAACCCTGGAAGGTTCCATTCGGTCATTTTTTGGTCATGTCCAACTCTTCATGACCGTATTTGGGGTTTTCTTAGCAGAGATACCAGAGTGGTTTGCTCTTTCCTTCTCCAGCCCATTTTACAAATGAGGGAACTGAGGCAAACAAGTAACTTGCCCAAGGCAGGAGTTAAACTCAGGTTTTCCCGATGCCAAGCCCAGGGCTCTGTCCACTGTGCCATCTGGCTGCCCAGTAGAAATCTCTATTCAAGGTGACATCGGTCAGTTGATTAGTAGCCTTTAAATGTACTTATTTATCCATTTATTCATCTGCCTTATTGTACAGCAAACATTTTTCAGTCTTAAGCATTTGGGGACTATTTGGAATCCAGGTAATATAGTCTGTAGCCTTCCCTGGCCTGGTAACTCTAAAAAAAAGGAAATGAGTTGAGTCTGGGAGACTTGTATTTAGTGAACCCAGCGCACTCCCAAGGCTTTTTCCCAGGTGTTCTTCTTGCTCTGAATTCTCTCTAAGATACAAACATACTTTTCAAACCTTTAAGCCCTCTGTAGATATCAGATATTATCAAGTCCCATGGAGATGTTCAGCTGACTCACAAATGTGTATATCCCTCCCCAATCTCTCTCCTGTACTATAGTCCAATATCACCAACTGTTTGCTGGATATCTCCATCTGGATTTACCATCAGCCTCCCAAACTCAACATGTCCAAAATGGAGCTCCTTTTCTCCATCCCCTGAATCTGTCCCTCCTCCAAAATTCCCTGTTTCAGTTTGAAGCATGGCCATGCTACATTAGTAGTTACGTGACTTCTCTGGATCTGTTTCTTCATCTGTAAAATGAAGATTTTATAATGCACAAGAGGTATCTGTTATTAGCTCTAGTGAAATTCAAAATAACAACATTTCCTTATCTTTCAATCTGTGGTACCACTTTCATTCTCCATAATACCTGAAAGGTCATTGAGGTCACTTGAGGAATCCCATCTGTGAATTATTTTAGGTCTCTAGGACTTTAAAGTCTTTATATTTTAGAGCAACAAGATGCTCTCTTATTATACCTTTATGTACCTTTTAATACCAAAAAATAATTTTTTGTTTGGTTCTTTCGGTTCTGAAAATAATTCTCTTCGACAAGAAAGATGGAAACTGTTGGGTACTATTTTCTCCATGACATCTCAGCATTATACAGGCTGTTCTAAACAGTAGTCCTATCCCTCCCACATACTTCATTTTGCCCTGAATATAACACTCAAAATATATTTTGGTCGTCCGTGGGATTTTTTAACGCCTTTGTTCATTCTGGGTGCTCACCTTCATGCCACCTTTCTCCTCCTTGGTTCTGTACTTGTTTTCATTTTTAATATTTTAAAAACCAGTACACCGTTTTGAGTCACATTGGTCTCCCAAAATGAATCCCTCTTTTTTGTCAGAATAATTCACTATCATATCATAATTTGGTTTTTGAAAGCCTGTAATTTTTATTGAGGGACAGCTGGATGTAACACTGGACCAAGAGTCAGAAAGACCTGAGTTCAAAGTTGGCCTCAGACACTTACTATATATGTGACCCTGGACAAGTTATTTAACCTTTGTTTGCCCTGATCTAACGGAGATGGGAATGGCAAGCTGCTCCATTATCTTTGCCAATAAAACACTGTGGAAATTATGTTCCATGGGGCCGTGAAGAGCTGTACACAGCTGAATGACTGACCAACAGCAGCAGCAATTCTTGTTGAGCTGTCATCCTTTTTTGGAGTCTTTGACCATGAAATAGTTTCATCCTTTTTCCTGAACTCATTTATATCTTCATTTCCAAAATTTCTGGTATATGTTTGGCCAGTTACAGCATTCTTCTCTTAGCAAATTTCTAGGAAAACGTGTTTCTTTTACTTCTACTTCATGAAACAATTATTTCTTATTGGTCAGAATTAGCTACAGAGTAACAGTTCTTCTCATTGCTTTAATTTGAGAAGTGTCTGAAATGTAGAATTTGGAAGTTTTTAAATACCAAAAGCCCAGTACAAGGAAATGTGGAGCTCTCAACAAGGCTGTAAAGCAAGGTGTCTTTATTGAGAAGAGATACTCATTTTGAAAAACTAAGGGGTGAATAAAAAAAGAGTACTATGCTGGATTGCTGGAAAGAGTCAGATGCCCTGCTGGAGCCCTGGAGGAGAATAGGGCACCCTCTCCCAAGCCACTAAAGTTTGGTTGCTCTTTAGAGGATTCTCATCTGGGTCTAGCCACTAGGAACTGGAGAAGGGGAGTAAGACACCTGGATCTGACAACGAGTACTGATTCATGCTGCTGAAGGGAAGGAAGACTTCTATGAAAATGGTGACTCATTAGTATTCAGACTGTCCACTAGCAAGAATCATAACTTTGATCGGTTGCTGTTGGTCTTATTCTGTCAGGGGTGAGGAAGCTTCCATGTCTGGTTTTTTGAGCTTTCTTCAAGACTTCTTGATGAAGAAACTGCGGGGGTGATTGTATAATTTTATAGTTACACTTTCAGCAAATGTAGGCTGTCCCTGAAGTCTCTCATTACAACTGTGTCTTATTTTTAGTCTTTTTTTGTTCTCTATCTGGTGTATCCCCACCATGTTTTCTGTTTCTCACTTTATCTTATATCTGTATATTATGGCCAAGGTCTTCCTTGACGTTTGTAAATTTTAGCATAACAATATATCTTCTTGAGAGACAGAATGGTCCATGCAGTGGTTAGTGAGCTGGCCTTGGGTTAAAGTCCTGAGTTCAAGTCCAGCTTCTGACACATACTTTGTGTTAGCCTAGGCAAGTCACTTCACTGCTCAGTTACTCACACAACCCTATTCTAATATTACAGGTTACAAACACTTAATCAGTTTATTGAGAATTTCCTATATCAGTAAAATCATAAGTATATGCACACACATTTCCCTATACGAGAGGTCAAAGCATACTAAACATGAAGAAAATACATACATAAATATTTATGACATCCATATATGTGTGTATGTATGTATATATATACATATATGTATATATATTTCTAAATACTAATGTATATGGGATGATTCCATTGTTAAACTTGTTTCTTTTAAACATGATTTCTTTTTTTCTTATGAAATCACAGTTGCCTCCCTGTGTTAACATCTCAAGCACGTTTTCCTTACTATCCATACTCTATGTATTTTAATACAGGCATATGAAAGACCATCAGTATTATTCCTGACCCTTTTTCTTATACTTTAACTATATTCATTATTATGCTTTTCCTCTAGAATACTTCCTTTCCGTCTCATGTGTGATAGCATCCATTATACTTGGTTTAAAAGTTTTTTCTTGAGGCATTTTTATGCCTCTTTTCCAGCTTAAATTCTGCTTGATCTTCACAAGCTAGATCTGTCCCTATCCAAGTACACACCATTTTGATCAGGAAAATGCAATCTCATTTTATAATAGAAAGCTCGTTGTTGAACTTAGATTTTTAAAACGTATATGCCAGCAGAAGCAAGGGCAAATAATTTTGGATGAATGCAAAAGCATGCCAGAATCCTATAAGAATGCTGAATCTCAGAACAGTCAACAGCTGGTAACAATGCTAAGGACAAAAAAAATGTTTGTGTTTGGTTCTTGCCTAGATGAGAACGTGGCAAAGTGGCTTTTTTAAGTTTACACCTCTGTCACATACCTTGTGACCATGGAAAAGTTTAACTATTTTAATGTCCACATGGATTATCTAAGACTTTAGGTGCAAACAAGTTGCTAGTTAGTATCAGTTGAGGAAGTTTCCATATGCTAATGAAATTATGCATCTGGACCCTCTCCTCACTCCCCCCAAACACTGGGAAGAAAGAAAAAGTTCAAGTAAGGGAGAGGAATATCCGCAGCTTAGCAGGTGAGGGACAGGTTAATGATAATGGATGTTTTCTCTGCCATGAATGGAAAGGGTAGAACAACAAAAAAATTATTACTGAGGAGATGAGTCCCAAGATACATAGAGACATAGAATACAACTGGTTTCCCCTGATCAATTTGAGTTCCTTGGTCCAGAGGAAAGACATCTCAGCATACCAAATGAGCTGGGGAATGGGATTATTGCTCCACTGTCAGTGTTCCCTGAAAAATTTAGAAAAACAGAAGTGCTCACAACAGGTTAAGGACAATTCTGTTTTTTTTTAAGAGAGTATTTACTTTTGAATCATATGGCCAACAAGATGGGGGGGGGGGTAGGCGTTTTCTCTGATCCTCACAACCTCTCAGACCTCTTGAAACAGAAATCATGTGCTATAAAGCATTTTCAGTTGTCTTTATGGTTTAGGACACCCAGAATCCAAAAGAATGCTCTAAAAAAACACCATGCACTGACGGTCGCTGACTTTGAACTCACTCAGCATGACACCCATGCTACTGCAACAAGGTTATACCAGTAGACCAAAGGATGCAACATAGGCTTACAATAAAATACCCCCCTACAACCTGGTTCCCCTCTCTCTCTCTCTCTTTCTAGTGTCATGTAGACCCCAGTTCCAGACTGTAAATATTAGCCCTGGCTGCTATAGAAAGCCAGCACAGCTACAGTCATTTAGGAGCAAAAGCCTACCAGAACCATAGCAAGGTAACACCAGCATAGTTGGTGCCAGGGCAGACATCCCTTTAGCCCCAGTGCTGCAAAGCTCTGAATTGCCAGTGCCAGATCAAAGATTAAAGAATAGAGGGAGTTAGAGAGCATACCAGGGCAAGGCTCCATGTGTATGGGGGAAGGAGATATAAGCTATGCAGCACTCTACTAAACCTGAGGAAGAGAGCACAGCATCCAGCTAGAGCCAGTTCTCTTCAACCAAAAGTCACTTGGGGTGGAATCCTAGGCTAGTGAACAGTGAATTGCCTGGAGACTGAGAAACTTTTGAGCTCCAACTCCCAAAGAAATCCATAATCAGAAGGGAAGGAGTCAGAAGGTGAGCAATAGGGGAAAATAGACTGAAATTACTAAATATTTCAGGACGAGGAAAACTCAAGGACTCTGAATATTCACAGATAAATCAAGAGGGAAACTTAACAAGAGAAGGAAATATAGCTTCCAGATATAGTAAACAAGTTCAGACCATCTGTGAATAAATACTGCAGAACTAAGGAATTATCCAACAGTTGATGAGACAGAGTATCCTGTGGAATTTGAGTGAAATATGGAACTACAACACTATTCCTGAGTCACTCAAAAGAGAAAATTATGAGAGTGTTATGGCCTACACAATAAAAATAATGAGCAGATAAAAAAAAAATGGAATCTTCAAAGGCAAGCCTCACCAAAGAAACAAAAGAGAGAACAATGGATTGGGAATGCAAATACATAGACATGAAGGATAATCTAGAAGAAAAGCAATGAATGATAATATTAAAATATGCCAACTGTATAAGTAAAATTTATTGTTCTCAAAGACAGGAGGGGTAGAGATAACTTTAAGATCATAAATTTTCCCCAAGAACACAACAGAACAAAAAAAAAAACAAACCCATAACATCATGATGAAGGAAATAATAGAAAAAAAACTGCTCTGAACTTCTGAAAATAGATAATGAAATTCCAATAGAAAGAATTCACATATCACGTCCTGGGGGCGCTGGGGGACAGGGGACCTCATTGCTACAAATTCCAAGACATACATTGAGGAGAAGGGGTTAAATTTAACAATTCAATTCAGAAACGAGTTCTAAAAAAGATCAAGAGAAAGACTGTCAAATACAAAAGAAAGGAAATTGAAATAATGCAAGACTGGTTTTCACCAACTAGAGAACACAGGAAGGAACGGAATAAATTGTTCAGTAGAGCACGGGAGCTCAGGACGCAGCCCGGGGGGACCTGCCCAGAAATTCCAAACTTCACCTTACAGGAAAAAAAAAGATAAATGTTCAGTAAAGAACACTAGAACCCAAGAGACTATTTGCTTCTCAGATGCCTCAAACAGTGTAAATAAAAGGGGGAAATGAATAAATGCAGCAGGCAAGGACAGCGACAGAGAGACCAGCGACAGAGAGACCAGCGACAGAGAGACAGGTGAAGGCAGAAATCGGCCGTGAAGGCGTTTACTTCAGTGCTGTCCTCTACAGAGTTCCAAGGGATCCGTTCTAGACTCTCCCCTCCGTCACTGTCTTGTGATAAGGATAATGTAATCGCTAACATGTATTTAGGGCCTCAGGGCTTTAGAAATATCGCCTCACTTGATCTTCACAAAGAAGTCAGGGAAATGGGAGATTATTATCTCTGCTTTATAGATGAGGAAACCAAAGGCAGAACAGAGGTTAAATAATTTACCCAGAATCACGTGGCCAATAAGCGTCTGAGTAAGTTTGTTAAGATAACAGTGAAGAAACAGATGAGGGAAATTATGAGTAGAACCTGGTGACTTGCCTACAGATGAGTCAGTACTGTAATTGTTGTTGTTACTGGTGTTTGGGGGACCACATTACAGCCTGGGAAGATACATGTACAGGAAAGAGGGGAGCAGGGGAACAGAAAAGGAGTCTGTGATGTGTCAGGCTCCAGTCAGGTGCTAGCAGCGAGGAGAAGGGGAACTCTGTGTTCGCAGAAGAAGAGCTCATACAGGGGTTGCTGAGGAGGGAGAAGGTCGATCAGTGGAGAAGGCTGGACAAAGGAAGGGGGCCTTACTTTGGTAGTAGGAGAGGTGTTCCATGATGAATTCCCCCTGTGAGTGAAGAGAGATGCTCTATGACAGGAGACATACTGAGTGTGGCCTGGATAATTTGGGACTTGAAAAAGTATACTCATCCTACATCAGAGGGAGAAAGTTGAAACCCCTGGGGACAACTGACTTCTGGGGGTGTAAGAGAACACGGACAAAAGGAGGAGATTTTGAGGCTAATGGGAAAAAATCGTAACCAGAAGAACATTTAGATCAATTGAGAGAAATGACTATTAAATAACTAATTGTTAATATTGGGGAGAACAGGATTTATCCCTTTCTGAAACCTGATTCTCTACTAGGCCAAACCAACATCTGAAAGAAATTGCTGATAATAAGATCAGATTAACTTTCTCCTAGATCTTGTTCAGACTCCACCCAGGTGGGGAAGCCCTTTGTGTTTTACCCTGACAATCTCGTCTGGGAAAATGTGGATTTTTCCTTTTGTCAGATGGGTGATATGAATATAGATAAGTCTCCTTGACTAAGACTGAGTGATCCTAGGCATGTACCCTATTAGAATAGTCCACCTCTCATTATAATATTCTCTCCTTAATTGTTAACTGATCAGAGTTGATTTCCACCCTCAGTAATACCCACTCATCCAGGAGCATATAAGCATTGATTGGGTTCCATGAGGAGTCTCTGGTGTAAGAGAGACAAGTCAAATAAATGACGGTCCTTTGAGTAATAATATACTAGCATTATTAAGAAGGTGATTAATTACCCAGAAACTACGTCTTTCAAACTTTTTATACATCACACAGTTTTAGGCTACATAATCAGGAACATGGTAGGGAAGGGGGCCCTACCGTGGGACAGTGTCTTCTCTGACGGCTTCAGTGATTGACTTTGTTCTGGGAATGCGGTACAGTGGGAAAAGGCACATAGGGCAGCTAGGTGGTGTAGTGCATGGAGCCTTGGGCCAAAGTTAAGAAGTTGTTTTTCAGTCACGTCCAATTCTTTGTGACCCCATTTGGAGTTTTCATGGCAGGGATACTGGAGTGGTTTGCCATTTCCTTCTCTAGCTCATTTTAAAGAAGAGGAAACTGAGGCAAACAGGGTGAAGTGACTTGCCCAGGGTTATACAGCTGATAAGCATACAAGGCCAGATTTGAATTTAGGAAGATGAGTCTTCCTGACTCTAGGCTAGGCCAATTAGCTGCCAGGAAATAAAGAAGACCTGAGTTCAAATTTGACCTCAGATACTTACTGGCCATGTGACTCTGGCTAAATTATTTAACCTCTGTTTGCCTTTGATTTCCTCATCTGCAAAACAGGGATAATAATAGCATATTATAATATGCTGTATAATAATATTTCCCCGCATTTTTGTGAAAATCAAATGAGATAATATTTGTAAAGCACTTAGCACATAGTATGCACCAAGTAAATGTTAGCTGTTATATTATTATTATTATTATTATTACAGGATAGTCACAGAAGGTACCTATAGGAGAGAGCCTAAAACAGATGCCTTGGAAACTTTGTGTGAGGAAATCGGAAGAGAGAAACCAGATACTTATAGAGGTCATGGATCAGAGAGCGAGAGAGTGTAGAGTAGCTCGAAAGAGGGGAATAATAATGAAGAGAGTGAGAGAGATCCCAGAAAGGGGTGCAAAAAATTAGCTTTAAGAAACGAATCAACTAGACGAGTTAAAGGGAAAGAGAGGAAGAGGGTATCTACTTGACTAACTTAGAGGAAAAAGGACAGGGGAAGGAGGGGTTTGGGGTGGGAAGGAGAGAATGACCTGTGAAAAGCAAGAGAGAAAAAGAGACAAATAAAACCCTAAAGGGAAATGGGTAACAAACAAATGGAGGGGATGAGAACGTGAGAAAGAAAAAAGCTAGTGGCAATGGAGCCACAGTAAAAAAAAATATATACACACACACACACACACACACATATTAAAAGTAAAGTAACTGAAGGAACATTATTCTGCATTTACAGCAGAAGAGACGGGGGGAAATCATAACTAAAAAAATTATATTAGAAACAGATGGCAGAATATACAAACCTAACTCTTAACTTTAAATATGAATAGATTAAGCAAGCCAATAAAACAAGTAGAGTGACAGGTTGGATAAGAAAGCAAAATCTTACAATCTGTTGCTTACAAACAGTTTTAAAAAATACATAAAATAAACCTTAGGGAATGAAAAATATTTACTGTGCATCAACTGAATCCAGAAAAGCAGAAATTATATGATGCTATCTGACAAAGCAAAAGCAAACATTCAAAAAATAAAAAGAGATACACAAGGAAACTTATGCTGACAGGAACCATAGACAACAAGCCAATGTCAATAATAAACTTATATGCCCCAAATGCTGTAGCATCCAAGTCATAAAGGGTGCATTATCTGAACTACTAGGAGACAGAAGTAACACAACAGTGACAGGAGACTTTAAGTATCCCTCTGTCAGTTTTGGATAAGGATAACAGAAAGATAAAAAAAATATGGAACTCAATATATGGCTAGAGAAAGTCTTCTAAATGGGACAGCAAGAGAATGTATGTATTTCCCAGCACCACTTGAAACTTACTAGAGCAGAGAGATATTACAGATAAATGTAAAAAGAAAGAAAAAGTGAATGCATCCTTTTCAGGCCATAATGCAATAAAAAACAGAAATATTTCAGGGACTACAAAAGATAGAGACACAAATGGAAACTTGACAGTGAAATCCAAATAACGAATAGGTCAAAGAACAAATTATAGAAACGTCGAATAAGTGTATGAAAGAAAATGACAGTTATGAAGCAAGAGATCAAAATTTCTGCGATGAAACTAAAACAGTTGGGAAGAAAATCACATCCTTATAAACATACATGAACAAAATAGAAAAAGAAGAGAAATAAACCTAAAAATAAGCACAAAAGGGGAGATATTAAAAATTAAAAGGAAAACAGATAAATTGGAAACAAAAAATAGAAATGATCAATTCTTTGAAAAGACAAATGAAATTGATAAACCCTTATCTAACCTGATTAAAGGGAAGAGAGCAGAAAATCAAATCAGTAAAATAAGAAATATGCAAGGTAAAATCATAGCAAAACCAGAAGAAATTTTTAAAATCAAAACATATACACATTTCTATTTATCTGCTAACCATACTGACAACTCACAAAAAAATAAGAGGAACACCATATTCAAACTATTAAAAGGATTGAAAGATGTTAAATAATCCAATCTTGGAACCAGAAATAGATCTGGATGTAAAAGAAATATCAAAGGGAAAAAAAAACTTGGTCCAGACATCACAAATTATTCTCAAAAGAAAGCACTCTACCAGAATCCTTTTATGAGACAAATATAGTCCTTTACCCAAACCAGGAAAGATAAAGCACAAAAGTAAAAGTATAGGCCAAAATAATTAATGAACTTTGACTCAAAAATTTTAAACCAAATCCTGTCAAACAAATGGTAGCAATCCAAGAAATCATTCATTATGAACAGGTTTTATTTATACCAAGGATGTTCCAACATTAGGAAAACAGTCAACATAATTATACGTTAAGAAAGGCATAGTATTCAGGAATAAGAGGGGTAAGAGTCACCTTGTGCTTTGTCCTGATTAGAAATCAGTATCTGGAGCATTGTGTTCTTAGCGGCGCCTAGTGGAAGTACTGGAACTGTCCATTGTGATTACCATGCTGAAGAGCACCACAGGAAGACAATCTGTATGAAGGAAGTGTTGATTCCAGGTGATGCTCTGTGATGCTCAGTGTAAAAAAAGCAGAGCTGGACCGGCAGAGGGGTGGGAGGGAAGGTTGAGGGAGCATAGATGGCAGGTACCAGTTTTCAAGCATTTGATACATCATGTGGGAGAGGA
This sequence comes from Pseudochirops cupreus, assembly GCA_028627135.1. NCBI lineage: Eukaryota > Metazoa > Chordata > Mammalia > Diprotodontia > Pseudocheiridae > Pseudochirops > Pseudochirops cupreus. The sequence continues at coordinate 212,691,265 of CM053580.1, forward strand.
GTTAGACTTACTTTGTTTGACCCCACACGGCAGAATCAGGAGGGTTGGATTGAAATTTTGAACAGTTTTCAACTCAATATAAGGAAAGATTTCCAAGCAATTATAATGCCCAGTATACAGTCAGTCCCCAGCTCCACTTCTTGGCGTCCCTGGCTCGCCTTAACCACCTCCCCCATGAGGCCTGTGTGCGCCTTCCTTCCCATGGCATTTCCCCTCTTTTCCCTAAAAAATTACTCTGTGCTTATATTTTTGTTATTTTGTTTATGTTGTTTATTTTTCTTATTTATGTATGTTGTTTCTTTCTCACCTATAATAGGCTAAGAAGATTAATAGATAGTTGATTCATTGGTAGAGAGAATGAACAAATGAAGTATTTCCTATAAACTCTAACTCTAAAGGCTAGGTTTTTATAAGGGTAGGTTTTTTCCTTCAAAAACTTGATATCTCTGTTTCAACATTAAAAGTAAACCTGCTGAGATGAGAAAAAAAGACTATTTCCCTTTGAAGGAGAAAGGAAATTAATGTGAAATCTGAACAGTGCCCTAGATCTTCTGTGATCTTCATCCAAGGTCATTCAGACTAAGTTTTTCAGTGGGGTAGGTGGAGTGGGCATTTGAAGAGAATATTTGTCCTGCAAGATCAGAGGGGAAACTTTAAATAAATTACTTATAATTTCTGAGATTTCTAGCTTCATTCATTTTGCTACTTGAAACAAATCTCCTCTCAGTACTTCAGGCAGCCACTTAATGAATAGACAGCACTAGTATTCAGTAGGAGAAGGAGCACAGGATTCGAAGTCCAGACTTGAATTTCAGTCCTGGCTTTGCTGTTTAATTGCTTCTGCACCCTCAGGCAGTGACTGTATGATACTGCTCACTGACTGTGGAGTCACTATACCTGAATGACTTTGGGCAAGTCACTTAGACACCCTGGGCCTATGTTCTGTTGTCTCCAAAATAAGGGTGTTGAACGACATCGTCCCTGAGATCACTCCCTCCCTGCATCTGTGATCTACCTGAAGAGGCAGCGGGTTCTTTTCACTGGGAAGGAAGGGCATTTGAATGGCATTTTTTTCATAGGAATGTCATTTTAGTTCTGATAGGTTTGGATAATAAATAAGAATTAGTCCTTGAAGGAAAAGTTGGCTGTCATCAGGTGTGCTGTGGAGCAAACAGCTGGCCTTTGAGGTCCTTTTCAACTCAGATTCTTTGACACTGAATAATTTATAATATCTCCATTCAGATATACTATAACTAACTAATTTGCTTTTATTACAGTGTATTATTAGAAATCTATAGCTAAAATATATAACTTAACACAATTTAATTTCATTAAAATATATGATTTAATTTAATGAAAAATATTAAAATATGTAATAAATTTAGAGTCTTTTATTTATTTACCAGCTTTTCTTTCTTTTATGCCATTACCTAGCTTTGACCTAGAAATACAGCTTTTTACTTAATATGTTTTGGATAAGTTTCCGTGCAGTATATTACATGTTCTTAGAATTAATGGCAACACTGCCTTCTATACTACCCTGCACAAGTGTCTTAGTTCTCATTGGCGGTGCTATCAATTTGGGAACAAATGTCTTTTTTTTTCAAGGTGTCGAAACATAATGAGAATTGCTCAAGCTAAACTTGAAATGATAAAGCCAGAAGAAGTAAACATGGAAGAATATGAGGTAATTTATATCTTTGGGGGAAAGAAGCTGAATGCTAGAACAGTTGCTTATTAAACTGTTTCAAACATTTCTTAACCAAATTACTTTGCTCTTTAGATGAAGAAAAACAATAGGATATTTTGTCAAGTGACTGTAGTTAGCTTTCATATGAGGAACGTCACCTTAGTTCGGATTGAGTACGAATGATAAATAAAAATTGGCTCCTTATGTATTTTCCTTGTTACTATTCACTTTGTTTTTGGAGAATATGGGGCCGGGGTGGGGGGAGGGACCCCTGTAGATTTTCTCCACTGATGCTGATTAGCAACTTGTCCAACTTCTGGTTGCCCAGGACACTGAGAGTGTGGGGCACAGGCAAGGCTTTGGATGGCTAGCTCCCGACCTTACATTTTCTGTGCTGCTTCTCCTTTTATCAGTATATCCGTCAGCTAATACTTTTAAGCATCTCTTATTTGCCAGGTGTTACTTAAAAGGATTTTGTCACAAAAACCCAGAGAAGAGACTGTCCAGGAGGTTAACATGTAATTTACTACTTTGATATACTTAATGTTTGCTTAAAATATTTATTTTCAAACGAGCTCAAATGGGTACCTTTTTTTCCTGCTAAGTTAAGAATATTCCCCCCCCCCATTCTGCTCTACCAAACTTTTGAATCATTATATAGCCAATTGTCACATTGTTGTGAACATAGGAGGCTTCAAGAATATTAAATTTTATAAATTGTCTCATATGTTGAACCTTATCTACAACAAAATCATCTTTTTAGAAATTATAGTCTCTTTATATGTCATGCCATGTATATAGAATAATATTTTGAACTGTAATTTTAGAAAAGTTTGGACAAATCCAAACTTTACTTTTCATTAAGGATTATTTTTATGCATAAAAATTATGCTCAAAAATTAATTATATCCAAAGAGACTTTTATTGAATGTTATATGTCTTCTTGATTTCTTTTTACAAAAAATGATATTTAAATAAAAGCTTTAATTTTTTGTCATCATAGTTTATCTTTTGACTGATCTGTAGCAAAGCACAGTCCTATTTTTGTTTAATTTCTTTTGAGGTAGAAGAATAGGATTGTACCAGAGTTATATGAACTTAATATATGAATCAGTCACATTACAAGAAATTTCTTTAGGAGAAATTTTGAGCAGACATACCAAGTTTTTTCATAGTTTAGCTGTGGGTTCACAAATTGTGTGTTCTCTTACCACTCCCCTTTTCACCTCTTTTTGTAGATTTTTCAGAGGCCTAGTTTTAAATTTAATTTGCCCCAAAACTAAACATTAACACATGATTTGAGTAACAATGTAAGTGTAATAGATAGAATACTGGACATGGAGTCAGGAAAACCTGAATTCGAATCCTGTCTTGCTAACTGTGTGCAGTCAAGGGCAAGTCACGTAGCATTTCTCAGCCTCAGGATAATACCTCTATTATCTAATTTATAGGGTTGACCTAAAGATCAAGTGAAATAGTATATATAAAGACCTTTTCAGACCTTAAAGTGTTATGTAAATGGCAGTTACTGTTATTAGATTACTGTGGGAAAAAACATTTTATAATAAATTATAATACAGAGCTGCATGAGAAAGGTGTTATGGCTAAAATGAGGGAGCACTAGAGAGAAGTGCACAGGAATTTTCCTATAAAAATGTGTAAGAATTCAGCAGATAAAAGCTAAAGGGAGAACATGTCATGGACAGAGTGAACAAAATTATGGAGTCAGGAAAGTGCAGGGTGTGTACATGGGTAAGATAGTAGTTATACAATAGTTTATAATAAAACAGCAAAGCCAGAGGGACACCAGACCTCAAGTTGCTAGGTACAGGATTTTAAAGTTTATTCAGTAGATAATAATAAGCCACTCAAGATTTCAAACTTGAGGAGTAGCATGAGGAAGATGAGTCTAGCACCGCGATTCTCAACCTGTGGGTCATGACCCCTTCGGGGGTCGAATGACCCATTCACAGGGGTCACCTAAGACCACTGGAAAACATATTTCCGATGGTCTTAGGAACCAAGACACCCCTCCTCTATCCATCTCCTGGCGGGTCCGCCCACATGCAGATAACACCCACATATGAGTATTAAAGAGTTGCGGCATTAGGAAGGTTGAGAACCACTGGTATAGCAGTTCAGTAAAATCTTCCACTAAAGATAATGAAAGAAGGAAGATGTGTCAGCAAACTGTTATGATGATTGAGGCAGACAGTAAGAACTCTCTTATTAGAGCTGTGTAGCAGGGATGAAGAGGGAAAAGATTTGAGAAAGATACAGGGAATATTATTTTTAAACATACAGCCATTTCTGTAGATAGATATCATATAAAGTGTATGTGAGATGAATTCTTATCCTGCTTAACTTCTGTGAAACTTTTGACACTGTTGATCACTTCTGCTCCGTACTCTTTTCTCTCTGGTTTTTCAGGACACTGCTCTCTCATCGGTCTCTTACTAATTGTCTGACCACTGCTCTTATTTCCTTTGTCACATCTTCATCCATCCCTTGCTCACTAACAGGGCAAGTTGTCCAAGTCCTTGTCCTGGGTCTTTTTGTACTCCCTCTGTATGACTTCACTTGGTTATCTTACTAGCTTTCACACTTTCAATTGTAATCTCTATGAAGATGAATCTCAGATAGGCTTATCGAGTCGTAACCTCCCACCCGATCTCCTGTTGCCTTTTAGACATTTCACACTGGTGTTCTATAGACCTCTTACATTCACCGTGTCTAAAACTGAACTCATTAGCTTTACTCTGAAACCCTCCCTTCTTCCTAACTTCCCTCTTACTTCCAAAGGTCCTGTCCTCTCAGCTACCCAGGCTCACAACTCCCATCTTTTCCTTCCCCTCAGACTTAGAGTATGTAATAGCCTGCTGGTTGGTCTTCCTGCCCTATCTCTCTGCTTCATCTGTCAAGCCATCTGTCCCTCAACAGTCAAATTGGTCTTCTCCAAATGCAGGTTCCCTTTACCCCCCCTTCCTTTTGCTGACTTTCTTTAAGTCTCACTTAGTACTACCTTCTGCAAGAAGGCTTTCCCATTTCTCCTTAATATTACTGACTTCCTTCTGATACTACCTCCACTTTATCTTGTTTATTTCTTGTTTACACATAGTTGTTCAGTTTGTCTCCCCCGTTGTCTCCTCTAGAAATTAGGAACTGTTTTTTGCCTTTCTTTGTATGCTCAGGGCTCAACATAATTCCTGGCACATGGAAGTTGCTTAATAAATATTAGCTAACTGAACAGAATTCACAGAACTTCAAAAACAAATCAGTTGTGAAAGATGAGAGAGAGTCAACATAACACTAATGTTCTGAAACTTGAAAACTAAATAAATGTTGATGCCACTGCAGAAATAATGTAGTTGCAAGGAGAAGAAGCTTTGGGAGAAAAGATGTTTGGTTTTAGGTATCTTTCATTTGAGAAGATAGAGGGTCATTATAACACTGCTCCAAGGAGCCAGGTAATTATTGTTAAGTTATAAAGTTATGAACAAGAAGCTAAAGGTCTTAGAAGCACAAGTAATGTTTTTATATTATGACTGCCAATTGAAGGTAGTTCTTTCCAGAGAGAAAAAGCACATTCACAAATTGAACCATTGGTTAAGAAGATGGTGTCAGAGACCTAGATTCTAATTTTTGAATAACAGCTTAAAATATTAGAATTCCCTTTCCTGGCCAAGAATGTATGTAGCAGTATATTTAGGTAGAGGTTTGCACATCTTAATAATAAGGAAGGAAAAAAGATAATTGCCTACATAACATGATCGAGAATAATGGAGGAAAACTAGAAATGTTCTGAAATTCTCAAGAGAGCAAGACTGGGTAAGCATAGAGAAGTTGCTAAGATCATAGTTTTAAAGCCATCTTTAAATATTGATCATTGGTTCTCTAAATAGGAGATCTTTGTCAAATGATGGAAGACTGCTATTCAAGAAAATTAGTGGTATCAGACTTGCCATTCTCCCAACTACCACCAAAAGGCAGATAGGCATCCAAGCCCTGGGAGCCACTGCATCCCTCACATTAATGGATTGGCTTCCAGCCACGCTCACAGCCACCCCCACCAGCCCAGTGTTAAATAGTTCAGCATCAGATCCTGGTATCTTTTTATCAATGGAAATAACACTAACGGAAAGACATTGCTACTGCACTTTAAGGACCGTAGAACCCTTTCATCTGGCTTCCGGCTGAATTCTTCCATACATGTTGTCTCCCCCATTGTAATGCCAGCTCCTTTAGAAGAGGCGCTGTCTCTCTTTTCCATTTGTATCCCCAGCCCTCAGCAAAGTGCCTTGCACACAGTGAACATTCATTCATTCATTGACTGATCATTTAGCAAAAGTGAAAGGTAACCACCGGCCTCAGTTGCTCCACTGGTATCCTCATATAAAGAGAATGCTGCAGCGCATTTGGTGAATCCATCGTGGTCACTTGTGGGGAGGACAGGAATCAGAGATGTACGGGATGGGGAGGCATAGGTGGGTTGTGATCTACATCATTGGAGAGAACATCTCAGTCAGTGAGATCATCTATCTATATGAATGCAGGAGTGGGATAAGAATCCTCTCCATTTGAGAGGTTGGAGTTGATGTGGTGACTTCAGAGGGAAGTTTGGAAATCTGTAGATACGGTGGGAAAAGTGCTCAATTGGAAGTCAGAGGACCTGCGTTGGAATGCCCAGCTCTGGCACTTGCTGCCCATGTGAACTTGAATAAGTCCCCAAAGCCTCTCTGGGCTGTGGTTTCCCCCATCTCTAGAGTGGGGACACACAGAGAGGGCTGAATGATCTCTCATGTTCTTGATGGTCTCGGCTCTAAATATGTGAGCAGTAAGTATGTGGTATGTCAGAGGTGCTGAGACCTGATGACTGGCATTTGTTTTCAATTCTTACATTTACATATAGGAAAAATTAGACTATTTATACATAAGAATTATTATCAAGGTTTCAAAGTAAGATTTTATATTTTTATCATAGAAAAAATAAAATTAATACCTAGGTTTTCATGTCTGTCACATTTTTCTTCTATATTTCTTTATCAGTATTGAGTAAGTTTTATCACAGAAGTTATTATAGAGAAATTACTTTTGAAGTCTTACTCTTTTTACTAAACTGTTTAGAAAGGTCAGTTAGTCATGCTTATTTCAGGAAATATCTATGATCAGAAAAAAATGCTGTGTATAGCCTTTTGTGATTTCTTTTATTAGGATCTTAAATACGGATTTTTCTTTTCCTACAGAAGTGGCACCAGGATTATAGGAACTTCAGAGATACAACAATGCATCTCATGATAGGCCTAGAGCATTTTCAGAGAAAGAGGTAAGAAAAGTTAAGAGGAGAGTTTGGTATTATGAGGAATATACCAGACATACAGACATACGTGCATACATACATACATATACACATACATACATACATACATGTATGCTTGATTTTTACTTAGCTTTATACTTATTCTAATTTTCTATGAAAAAGTGTTTCAAAACTTATTTTATTTTTTCTGCACATCTGCCAGCTTGACTCTTTTAGTGTTTTTTTAGATAACTTCACTTTATTCTTATCTGCTCCTTCCATTGAAACTTAAAAGGGAAAAGAACATACAGGTTTTGAGTGAGCAGAGTTTTAGGGAAATAGGGGAAGTAATTTCAACAGAACCGGGATGTATCCTGCATCTCATAGTATCCGGCTTTCTTTTCAATGAACTTTTTCTGTAGCCAATCTGGATTTATATTTGCCCCAGAAACTAATTATCTTAGCTCTTCAGATGTAAAAGATCCATAATAGTAATTTTGCTACATCATCACTAACCTAGTAAGAGATACAAATTAAGATTATTTTTAAGTGAGCTACAGAAAATGGAAATTGACTAAATCACAGTAATAAACATTTTAGCAAAATACTATTGCTATAAATGGTGAAATGAACTAATAAACTCGTATTTGTAGACATTTTAAGAACTCTTCCTAAATCCCCTCTCTCACCACCATGTCTGGAAATAGGGCATAAGGGGGTGTCACAATGAAGTAAATGTCATTTTATATTTCTGTACATTTTGTAGACGGGCATGGCCAGAACATTCGTTACTGGGTAATTAGCCTTCTAGCCATGAACTTACTCAGACTTAGCTGTGCTAGTCCTCGTATAGCAGACCCATAACTGTCATCAAACTAGTTTTTCAAGGTTGGTAGATTGTACCAGAGTTTATATTTTCCTCATATAAAGTAAAAACCCAGGGTCACTTAAGTGCAATAGTGAATCATTCCAGCAGAATCTCTGTGAGTGTACAATTCTCAATTATACTATATAGTAAGTACATAAAGAATTCGTATTTGCCTACAGAATTCATGTGCTGTTCTCATTCCTTTATAGAATATTTTTGTCTTTCTGCAGTTGGAATCATCGAAATCTCTTTCTGCTCTTGAGATTCCTCAAGAAATTCTTTGTATTTTTATTATATCAACCAAAACATCATTGATCTTTGTAGACTTTTGGATTACGTCCTCTAGAGGGCAGTGCTACCATTTTTATGCTGGTTTCCTAATTTTAATATAATCGACTTCATTGCATACTCCCAAAAGATCAAAAGCAAAGAAGTCCAAAGTTCCACAGTTGGAGATGTCAGATACCTGTTCTGTCCTGTAACTGAACAAGAATCCCCTCTACAATATAAGTAATGTTTAATATGTAGCATAACTCAAATTCAAAATAAGAATTGTGGGGCAGAATTCATTTTGGTCAGCCTAAATGAAAATCTTTTCATCAATAGAATAGTTTTATGTCCACCAAAGTCTTACTTTGACACCTCATTCTGTTTTGAAAGTGACCTTCAGTTCTCAAAAGCTATCCCAACAGCATAAGCTAGGTTAGATCCTAGCTGGAAAGACTTCGGTATGGCCCCAGTGATAGACAGTGTGTCACCTTAGGAATAAACCACACTCATCACCAGATCTGTGGTTGTCAGAAAAGTCGTAACCTTTTTGTTACTTCTGAGAATCTTACATTTCAAGTCATAGAAGGATTTATAGTATGTGTCAGTGTAGAGAATTACCCATATTATTAATGAAATCACAGTTCCCTAAAGCGTGGGGTAAGAATTGTTCATCTTGTTAGGATTAATTCATTAAACTCAAACACGTTTATTTTCCTTCTCTCAGAATCTACCCCCTTTCTTGAACTTCATTAGGCATGCCCCTATTCCATTCACTCTCGGTGTCAGCTCGCTGCCTCTCACACCCTTTTACAATGTCTCTCACATACATACCCCTCTTCCCATGCATGTGCCACCCCAGCTCATAACCCTGCCGGCGTTCATGTGGACTCTTGCAGTAGCCTCCGAATTGATCTCCTTTCTGAAGAATCTCCTTGATCTAATCCATCCTGCAGACAATTGCCTGAGGGATTTTCCTCAAGACAAGGTCTATAATGTCATTGCTCTGTTCCATGAACTGCAGTCCTTCCTGTTGCCTCCATGATCATATATAAACTCTTTTGTTTGACATTTAAGACTCTTTACTGTCTGCTCTCATCCGTCCTTTTCCCTATACTACACATTATGACACTCTCATAATACAGCCTAACTGAACTTCTTGCTCTTCACACATGACTTTCCATCTCCTGTCTTCCATACCTTTTTTCTTGCTATCACCAGCTTCCCTACCCATCTCTACCTCTTACAATCCTTGGCTTCCTTGCAAGATTTAGTTCATTCACCATCTGTAGTGCAATATTCACAGCACCTGTGGCAGTTATGAATATGCCAGCATAATTCTGAATTGCAAAATATAACAGACTCTCCAAATAGATAACAGAACCAAAATATTTATTCAAATACCAGAAAGCCAAATACATCATAGCAACAAAGAAACCTCACAATAACAATGCAGGGGGCCATCCCCAAGCCTTCTCCCTGCTAGAGCCTTCCTACAAATCACAACTCGTTGCCTGCTTCCTCTCTTTCCCTTAGCTCTAACTGCTCTGTCTTACTTCCTCTCAGCTCTGCTCCATCCTTCCTGCTCCACCCCTTCCTACTCCATGTGACTTAGACTCATGTGACTCAGACATCCCTGTGACTCAGGCAGGTTACATGGGCCTCTTAATGAATGGGAAAGATCTTCCCATTAAGCAAAAATACATTAACAGTACATGAGACCCCAAGATCTTTTGTATCCATTACATAGGTCAGTGGGACAACTGGTATCAACAGAACTTTACAATAATATAACAGGGATAACACAAAATAAGCACATGAAATAATATCATAGGGTGGGGCTTGAGCACAAGCACCCCATCATTCCCCACTCAAATAAATAGGGCCCAAAATCTTGGGGTAGGAGGTGAAGGTCTCTTCTTCCATAGCTACTTCCTGCTGAAATTAGACATAGAACTGTCCCTACCTCAGTTCTTTAGCTGGCATCTGGAGCTTGGTTGACACCAGGTCCAGGGGTGACACGTCACAGTTGTAGACAGGGCGTGACATCCAGCTTAAGCTATCAGACATGTGCAGATGGAGGGTACTAAATCTGCAGGACACAAATCTAGTGAACAAGTTTAACAGACAAAAAGCCAAAAAGAAACAAGGCAACAATAAGCAGAAGCAGAGCAGATAGAGGGCCAGCCGTGCTTCTGGCGTCCACGAACCCACTAGAGTAGCCTTATTCGCTGTTGTTTACTGTTTTCTAGTTTGCAGTTTTGGGGTCAGCATTCTGACCAGAGGTGTACTTTCTTTTATCTGAGCTGGGGCCTGGCCAATTTTCTATTCTTCCTACAAGTGTAATGAACTTGGATACAATGTTTCAGGAGTATGTAGGGGCAATTCTTTCTTCCCTGCTATGTTAGACCCCTTTTTTTGGTATATTTTATATAGTTCATTAGTTTGAATACCATCTCTTCTTCCAAAATCTACCCCTGCTCTCAATAGAGCAGTAAATAATTCTTTTCTTGTCAGTCTATTCTGACTTTGAATCTGCTGGCTGTTTACCTTTCTCTCTCAAGGAAATTTCTCTTTTCCCCATTCCCCTAAGTCACTTAACTAAAACCTTATCCAACACCTCTGAAAGAGGGTGCTCTGTCTTCCCAGTTAGGAGAGTCAGAATTAGGTGCTTATAAGCAGGAGGAGCTGTCTTCACTATGATATTTCTATGAGAAACTGCTAAGAGGTACCACGATAAGCCTTGGCATCTCCCATCATTTATGCTGTTTTCATTACCTCCTCCTCTAACTTTCTCATACAGTCCCTAAGGAAATACCAGGGTCTATCTCTACTAAGCCACATAGAGTCACTAGGACTGACTACCTATTCCATCCCTCTGCAGCTAAAGCTAAAAGATTATTCACATTGTTTCCTCCTTGCATATGGTAATCCCTAAAAGCTTGCTATACAAAAGGATTCTGACTAAAACCTATACATTTCAAGCACTCTGTGATACTCCTCCAGTCCCTTCATCACTGATTCTCACCATCCAAGACACTAAGGATTCACCCATCCTCTGGGTGAATCAACTTAATATATCAATGACCTCCTGCTGAGTAAAACCTTCAATTACTTCCCTAAATACTGTATGCTTTCCCCTTTCCCCCACCCTGGTTCTCCTGCTTTCTTCCTAGTATTAGGTGAATGTCTGTACTCTTAAAAGCCTCCTCATCTTTGTTTCATTTTCCTTCCATGTGTTCTCCTGGAAATTGTTGGGGCCCCTACTAGGCCCAGCTTGTACAAGGGCTGCATGCATATTCCTTTTGTTAGTTTTTTGCTTCCTCTTAGCTAAATGAACAGTAGCTTGTTTTTCTACCACCTGAAACCCTACCCCCTGCCATCCAGCTTGCTCTTCTAAAGGAGAGCCTCAGTGCTGTGGGACAGAAAGATTCCCATGCAAACCAGCCAACTCCCTTTCCATCTGAGCTTTCTCTTCTAGTAGCTTGTCTCTGCTTTTACACATAAGGTGATAACTTGTTAGCAAGGATCAGCTTTCCTACACACTCCTGCCAGTTCTTTCCCCAGTTCTATAGGTAGTCCTTGTAACATCTTTCCAAATCTCTAGGTTCTCCCTTCCATAGCCTCACTTCCCAGTTTTCAGAGCCTTGTGCATTTAGCCCATTCTCTTGCTTTAGAAGAATAAGGGAATCATCCTATCCTGGAATATCCATTTCTCTCTGTAAAGCCCTTCTGCCTCCAAACAGAGGTCTGATATTTCATGGTCCCATCCTCATTGCCAAATGTAGCATGACTGCATATTCACAGTGGCTATGGTGGCTATGAAAATGCCAGCATAATTCTGAATCACAAAATATAACAGACTCTCCACATGGAAGACAGAATCAAAACATTTATTCAAATACTGGAAAGCCAAATTCGTCATAGCAACAAATAAATCTATATACAATAGCAATCCAGGGAACACTGCCATCCCCAAGCCTCCCCCTTCTAGGGCCTTCCCACAAACAAGCACTCACAGCTCACTGCCTGCTTCCTCTCTCTCCATCAGCATGAACTGCTCTGTCTCACTTCCTCTCAGCTCTGCTCCGCCCCTTCCTGCTCCGTGTGACTTAGACTCTTGCGACTCAGGCTTCCATGTGACTCAAACAGTTCGCATGGGCCTATTAATGGATGGGAATGATCTTCCCATTAAGCAAAACAACATTAACAGTACACCATCTTCTACATGACACCTTCCTGCCAAAATTTACCTTGGTCTGTTTTGTATGTGTTTTGCACATAGCTATCTATATATGTGTACCTTTTCTCCCTGATTAGAATCTAAGTTCCTTGGGAATGGCAACTATTTGGCCATTGTCTTTGTGTTTTCAGTGCATAACATAGTGCTTATCATATAAGTATTTAGCAACTGCTTCTCAATTGATTATAATCAGTATATCTGAAATAACCACAGACATCCAAATACTTTCTTCAGGGGTTCTTGAATTTTGAGCAATGGTCAGCTTCTAATTTCTTCAATGCATTTTCATATCTTTGATTTGATTTTATCCTAATAGCACATTAAAATATATAGGATGGGTATTATTTCTGCTTTGGAGATGAACTAAAGAACAGAAAGCTTAAACGACTTGAATATATTTACATAGGTTAGTGAGAGGCTAGAAGTAGGATACAAATTTCTTGACATCATGTATTTTTTTTCAAAATTACTAAGAAATAATTCAAATATGTCTTTAATTACACTTAGGAATAAAGAAAAGTAGTGGAAACCATACTGCTAATCTCATTTTCTAATTTACTACACAGCTTCTGAACTTCACTATTTATGAAAGTATTATATTTTCTAGCATATGTAATGCTTTGCATTAGTTACAAAAAATAAAAACTCAACGTCAGTTTTTCCCAGTATTAACATTATTAAAGTTATAATTAAGTCTGAATATGTATCTTACTATATTATCAGATAATTCCGTCAGTATTCTTGTGGCAATTCAAAAGCGTTTGATTATTTTTAGATGACACACAAAAATATACTTTGAAACATATTCTCTATATTACGGCCACACAGTTAGTAAGTTTTTGAGGCAAAATGTAAACCCAGATCTCTCTTCAGAGTCTAGTGTCTTATCCACTACGTTATTCTGCCTTTCAGAAGACGTTCTTTCCCTTTTCATTTTTTCCCAGTGAATAATTATCCAAAATTCTTCCAAATTTCTGCTTATCATTAATTAATGAGCTAATTAGTTAATTGATTGATATCTTCCAAACCGATCAGGAGACTTAGAGTAATTAAGCCCCTCTTTACAAAAATAAATTTTTGTTCATTAGTTGAATAGGTTATACCTACTTTCCTATAATACAAGGTTGAAAAAGTAGGACACATGGAGGATAGACATATTTATTCTTCCGCTTTCTAGAAACTGAATATCTAGCTGCTTTTGATGCACTTACCATTAGTTATTACTGTCCTGGGAATTAAATCCTACTGCTCTGGAGAAGAAAAACTTAGACAGTTGTTTCCGATTGTGTTTGTCCGGATGTTCTCTTTCACTGACACAGACTGTCTAAATTGTGACTTTTTTGTACCGTCGTATCTACGGAAATACTGATGTCATTTTCTTCTTTTAATTTTAAGTTATGAAGAAGCCATAAAGTATCTTATCTGTGCTTATCAGAACAACAAGGAGCTCTTGTCTAGGGGCCCATACCGAGGACATGACGAAGAATTGGTGTCACATTACAGAAGAGAATGTTTACTAGTAAGTGGAATCCATGCAGTTGTTTACCCCTTTCATTTTGGACTTAAGCTGTTAATGACAACATTTGAAGAAATACATGGAGAATTTGGACAGAGATAGAAGGACTGAATTTAAGCCTGAAACAAAACTCTGCTAGGGGATCCTATCTTGGCCAGATCCCTTCAGAAATTCTGGTTCATTTGCCTCGACACATTCCCCTTCCTTTTGTGAACCTCCAATCCCTTTAGGTGTGGGAGAAAAAGAGAAATATCTTTTTGAATAGAGCAGACTGTAATTTATTATGTGACAGTTTTTAATTCTTAATGACTCTTTTTGCAATTGTACTTTTTCTGTGATGCTGTTACAGTAAGAATTGATTGTTATCGCATTGTGCTGATCTGCTTATTAACTGGCATATTTAAAGCCTCGTCATTAACTGTCATCATTATCACGTCTGAAGATGCCTTGTACTTCATTGCCTTTTTGTATCCTTAAGAGATCATAATTGTTTTTCCAACATTTTCAATGTCCATGTACCCAAAATAGTGTCCAGAGATATTTTCATCTTTATTTGTTTACTCCAATTAATTCTAGTTATTTGGAGTATCATCCATTGGAAAGTGACATTAGTTTCAGCGAAATTCACTGTGTCAGATCAGGGATTCCATTTTGCTTCTGTTTTCTCATTAAATTTCACCCATAGTCGACCATGACTTTGTCTATAGAACCCTTAAAATGAGTTTATTTTTCATACAGCAAAGTACTCAATTCTGTTTCCAAATATATGTAGTTCACTTATTTTAGCTGGTATAAGCATATTTTTAAGCATATGTGTCAGTGAAATGTGACAGTCAGATCTCCATTCTGAGATAGCAGTATAGATGATTACATATTAGACCACTGCTGTCCAACTCAAATGGAAACTGATTAGAGAAGCCTAATTCATGTTACCTATTTTTAAATTTATTTATTTTTATTTGTTTTGTTAAACATTTCCCAATTATAGATTTTTAAATTTTAAATTCTTTTTGAACTTCAATACAGAGAATTAAATATAAAAGCCATGAATTTCCATTTCATATTATTCACTTTAAAAAAAACTACACCACTATATAATAAATACTGTACATTGTTTTCAAAGCTACCCGGTTTTTGGTTGGATTTTTTTTTTTTGCCTTCTTCTGACTTTTCTTTTGTTCTCTGCTGTGTCTTTTTTTATCTCCCTCCCTTTCCACTTTACCCTGGAGAAGGCTACTGTTAAATTTAAGTATACCCAATTATATTTTAATCTGGTTCACACTAATGAATTTTTGGGCTGTGACTGACACGTCTTCATTAGACTGTAATTCTCTGTTTGAAAAGTCGGTTCAAAAAATCAAATGGGAACATATGTTTGTAATATTGCTGCTTATGTTGAAAACTTTTTTCTTAAATTAATTTGTATATTAGTATTTGTATCCATTTTAAAAGTTCAGTCATGTTCTTTTGAGCTTATTAAATACAATAGTCTTAACCCATTTAAAACTAATTTTCTACTTTAGGTCTTTCATTTTGCTGAAGACTTTGACTGTACTCGTGCGATTTTATTAAGGTTTAAAAAGATGACATGTGAGAAATTATTTTTAAAAGCCTTTGCATATGGCTCGATATCTGGTCTTTGTAATTTTTAATGGAGGCATTTAAGCGTTAGGATTGTGCAAGCGATTTGCTAAAAGTGATAATAAACTCAAGTGGAATTGATTCTTGACAACTGACTTTTCCAAACCAAGTCGTAGCTTAGTTATGAAAATCTCCCTTTTACGTGTCAGCGAAAAGAGATTCAAGTAAGTTATTGTTACTCAAAAATAATGTCATGATGTAATTATTTACCCGGATAAAAGAGATGCTGTGTGAGTGGAAAACTTTATAAGCCCTCTAGAATAAAATGCTTTTTAAGCTTTAAGTAGGTGAACTTTACACAAAAACCCTTCTGAAATGGATATTTTAAAAACGATACAAGTTAAGGATTGTATTTTGCCACTTTTTAGTCCATTACAGTATTTTGCAACAATAATAACTATATATTTGAATTCTTAAAGGACAAAGACTGCGTTCTGTGGAAATTTTCTTTGTAAACCACCAAGCAAAGTGTCTTTTGATGATTTTTTTCTTGGAGTTATGTATAACTTGCCATAATTTCCTTTCTTACTGAATTTTTTGTTGATATATACCTTAAATTTTGGATTGTGGGACGTTTAAAATAAGATAAATATTTTTCCACCTTAATATCAATTAAAAAATACTTAAAATGATATTTAAAAATTTTATTTTCTGTTTAAAAAATGGCCAATTGAATATCTTCCAGGGACAAAATGTATTATAGTTGCCATGTTTAAGCATCTATTTGACCACCTTTAATCATAAGCATATGTATTACATGATTTAGGTTGTATTCCATATCAAGATAATGCTGTAAATTTAGTAAGAAAAAATTTGTTCTTATTTTATATCTCATAAAGAAATTAAATGAACATGCAGCAGAACTATTTGAATCTGGAGATGATCAAGAAGTAAGCAGTGGATTGATTATTATGAATGACTATATTGTCCCAAGTTTGCCCTTGTTACTGGTGGATGAGATGGAAGAGAAAGATATAGTTGCTGTAGAAGATATGAGAAATCGCTGGTGTTCGTATCTTGGACAAGAAATGGAACGTGAGTATAAATCTCTTAAGGACATCGCATCCTTCCAGTACCCACACTCACAGCCCTTGGACTCATCCTTGATTCTTTCTTCTCACTCTTTCTACATATCCGGCAGTTGCTAAATCTTGTCTATTCTGCTTCTAAATTTCTTGCATTCATCTTCTCTCCACTCCCTTGGACACCATCAGAATTCAGGTTTTCATCACCCCTTGCCTTACCTAGACTATTAGAATAGGCTACTAACTGATTTTCTTGCTTCCAAGCCATCCTGTATGGAGTTGCTAAATTAATATGACTTTTACATTTTTATTTCATTTTTAATTTACGGAATAAAACATTTCTATAATGTGGTATAATATTTTTTTAAAAGATGATTGCACATGAAACTGCAGGTCTATTATACACAACTTACTATTCCTTTTATACTTTTATAATAAAGTTATCATTTAAATTTCTTTTTTTCTTCCCTCCTCTGCGCTAGAAATGGCTACCTTGGACACAAATATGTATATGTATGTAAAATCATTCTATACATATTTATGTCTGTCAGTTCTTTCTCTTCCTACATATGTCCTTTGAAGTTAAGTTGGGTATTTATAACAGTACAAAAGACTTATTCATTCAGTCTTTTTTTTTTTTTTGCTTTTTGGAGGGCAGTGGGGTTAAGTGACTGGCCCAACGTCAGACGGCTAGTTTTTGTGTTAACTGTCTGAGGCCGTATTTGAACTCAGGTCCTCCTGACTCCAGGGCCGATGCTCTGTTCACTGTGCCACCTAGCAAAGTCATTCTTAAAACAATATTGCTGTTACTGTATACAACATTCTCTTGGTTCTGTTTACTTCATTCTTCATTATTTCATGCAAGTCTCCATATTTTTCTAAGATCATCAAGCTCATCATTTCTTATAGCATAGTCATATTCCATCACAATCGTGTAACCCCAAATTGGTATTTTTAAGACGCAGGTCTGACTAATATTTTTCTGTTCAAAAGTAGTGATTTCCCTTTTACTTGATATAAAATAGGAACTTTTTAGCTCCGCCTTTTAAAAGCTGATTCTTTCCTCCGTCTACAGCCGATTTTATAAGCTCTCCCTTTACATGTGCTGTGCTGTAACCAAACTGCCTTTGCAACCATTACCTGAATTTGAACAAATTCCATCACAGGTTTTCTCCTCCGTGCCCCCACTTAAAATATACTCTATTTTCATCTCTCAGAATCTTTTATGTTCTTTCAAAGAGCAGCTCATGGGCCAGTTCCTAGGTGTGACCTCTCCTGATGTTTCCACTTGTTGGTACTTCACCCCTATTAAGACTGTCTTGTTTCTTTTTGTCTAATTCTTAAGGTCAGCAGCAGTTGGATTTTTTTAAGTGAATATGTTCATATTTCTAGACTTGTAGCTCAGTAATTAATATCTTTGAATTTAAGTCTCCTTTTATTTCAGTCATGAACTGAGTTACTAAAATACTGTTATTTCTTATTAAAATGTTAAATTTTTAAAAACTAGGACTTTTGAAGTTTATCGTTAAATTATTTAAATCCAGATAGAAATTGATGTTTAGAATCTTAGTTTAATGAGCTACTTCTCTCAACATGGTTAGAATAATTTTTTTTTTGCATTTGCAGCCAACCTTCAAGAAAAGCTGACTGACTTCCTGCCAAAATTGCTTGATTGTTCTACAGAGATCAGAGGTTTCAATGAGCTGCCAAAATTACCCTCATATTCCACACATGAACTGTGTGAACGATTTGCCCGAATCATGTTGTCCCTCAGTCGAACTCCAGCTGATGGAAGATAAACTATACCCACTTTCTTAAGCACATTGTATAAACTTTTTAGTTCTTAACCCTTGCCTTCCTGTCACAAGGTTTGCTTGTTGCTGCTAGAGTGTTTAACTTTCTTATTTTAATAATTGCAAAAAACAAAATGACTGTACAGAGTTTAGCCAGACTGCAATCAATAAAGCTGAGAATCGCATGGCGCTCAGTCTTTGCTTTAACCAGAACTGAAGCATCCTTACAAGTCTGATTGACCCTGGCAAAAATGCCCTCGTGCCACCTGTTTCAGTATTATTTTGCTTTTATCTTAAGATCCTTTACTTTATCCACAGCTTTCTATTCAGTCTGGATCTTTCTGTGACTACAACCTGCAACCATTTAAGTGTCTAGTGCTATGTAAAATACATAGTACTTGGTAGCTTGTAAATGAAATTAAAGAATAAAGTTTTATTTATGGCTACTTAAGTGTTTGCAAGGAGGTATATTGTATATTAGAATATATTTGCATAGTTGTATTTTTAGAACTATTGCGTTGAGTTTTGGGTGGGAATCAGTAAGACTTGTGGATAAACATTAATTGCACTGTCCTAACATGTTACAATGTCAGCTTATTGGGCGTGTATTTCAAGTATCTGACACCAAAAATGTTTGTATGTTTCTGTCAAAGTTGTTCAACTTAGAATGGCATCTGAACTTGTTTTGATCCGAGATCAGGTTATCATTAAAATTAGCCGCTGATTTCTTAAGTCACACTTCAATGTAACTTTTCATCTGACATAGATTACTTTATTTTTATATAAAGAAGCTATTTTACAACTTAGATAAAAGAAAATATTTGAAAAGAAAAAGAAGAATACTTGAATAAGGGCTATTTAAATGTGGAACTTGTAAAAATTATACACATATTTTTAAATCATTTATGGGGAGACATGTTTTGCTCTATACAGTTCATATTTTACTTTTGTAAATTGTTCACCACATTAACCGAGAATGTTCTCTACTAATCAGTGCTGTGAAATCAGTGGATATTACTGTTATAATATAAGATCACAAATCACTGTGCTTTCATTTACTTTCTCTGAAAGAAATCTATAGAATTTACCTTGTAGATGGAAATATTTAAATTTAATGAAGATACACTTTGTGGTGGAATACAGTGATTCAAAAGGTAATCCTGTTATCAAATCTTATTTTTGATTCATAAATAATTCCTTTATAAATAAGACATTATTAGTGTAGTAAAATTCATAAGTATGTGTATGTTTATTATAGCAATGTTAAAACTAGTGCCTTTTTAGTACCAATTTTAGCAGGAGGAAAGATATGTATGTTAAGCCATTAAACCCTATTTTTTTTTTTTGCAAAATTAATGATCTGGTGTTGGACCTCTACATCAAAGAGCATTATGTTTACTGTAAAAATTAGATCATTAGGTTTATAATAATCTACATGTTTTCATTTGGTTTTTAAAACTTTTATTGATTGGTATGACTATTTTTATATTAGGTAGCAGGGCCTATCGGAGCTGCTGGTTGGCACAGTGGATAGAGTGCCAGGTGTGGAGTCAGGAAGACACATCTTCCTGAGTTCAAATCTGACCTCAGACATTTACTAGCTCTGTGACCCTGGGCAAGTCACTAATCCTCTTTGCCTCCATTTCCTCATCTGTAAAATGAACTGAAGAAGGAAGTGGCAAACCCCTCCAGTATCTTCACCACGAAAACTCCAGATGGGGTCACAGAGAGTCAGACACGACTGGAAGCAACTGAACAACATCAGGGCCCGTCACAAGTTGATACTCCGTGCCTGATAATAATAACAAATGTAATAACTAGTATTTATAGCATTTTAAGGTTTGCGAAGCACTTTATACCTATCTTATTTTATCCATACAACAACTCTGGGAAATAGATGCTATTCTGTCCCCATTTTGCAGATGAGGAAATGAAGATAGATATTAAGCAACTTTCCCAGGATCACCTGGCTAGCAAGTAGCAGAATTTGAACTTGGGTCTTCCTGGCTCCAGATCCAGGACTGTATTCATTGGACCACCCAGCTGCACATAACACATATATGTATCAATAATAAAGACCTTTTTTAAAATTATTATCTACAATGTTCAATGAATTCTGATGTGATAGTTCAATAACAGTATACAGTGTCTGTATTGGTAAGTTTGTGGGAATGGTTGATGAGGGGAAAACAAACCTGAGTGCTCAAGAGTCCAACATGGAAATTACCACTGCGAAAGGTCCATTTCAGAAGGAACCCAAACTGAATCTATTCATAGCTCTTAACCACCCACCCTTTAGGTTGCCAGTAAACATCGCACTGAGATATACTCTGAATTTAAGGACTGGCTGGTCCCAACTTGTACATTTAAATTCTTTGTATAAAGATGGCCTACTTGTTTCACTGTGGGAAGAAATAGTTAAGAGAAGATGATGTTCTGTTGTTTCATTTACTGCCCTACCAATATAGGCACATAGTAATATAGGGGCCTTCTCATTTGTAGCTATTCAGCTGCTCCTATCTTAAAAATGACCTGTTGGTTAGTGACTGATGTATCTCATATTGTGGATCATTGGGGAAAACATCTTCCAGTGAAATCAAGTTTATAACATTAATTTCTCTGCTAATGTGGCTAAATGAACTCTTACCCCCTCCCAAAAAACATACATAATAATGAATGATCCCTACACAGTCCTTTAAAGTTTACGAAGTTTATATTCACAAGGGCAGGCACATCTTTTTAATGTTTATGTGTATTAACTAATTGTATAATATAGGGAGGAGAAGACTGTATGAGGAGCTAGATAATTTGGAGGTAGGGAAAGAGGAATTAAGAGCAAATGAAACCAGGCTTTTAATCCAAGGTTTCTTAGATGCAACATCAGTTCAACTGCTATTAATGGAGTGGATGAGGAAGCCCGCATCCCATTTTAACTTCTTTCTCATTGTTTGAAGTACTAATATTTTCCCATCAGACTGATGCTTCCCTGTACTGTGTTCTCCTGGGAATGCCTCTCACACCTGACAACTCTCCCCTTTTACAGCTTTCCACATTTGAAGCCATACGGTTATTCACCCTGAGTCTCTCTCAACACCTCTCTTCATCTTGATAGCCACATTTCCACCTATTTGCTTTTTACCTTCAGGTGCCTTTGGGACCGCTGTTTAACCTCTTCCAAATTTCACAGAGAACTGGAACGATGATGATGGTGGTGATGATGGTGATGATGATGATGGTGGTGATGGTGATGATGATGGTGATGATATTGTGATGATGGTGATCATGATGATGGTGATGATGATGGTGATCATGATGATGGTGATGATGATGGTGATGGTGATGATGAAGATGATGGTGATGATCATGATGGTGATGGTGATGATGATGGTGATTGTGATGATGGTGATGATGATGGTGATGATTGTGATGGTGATGATGGTGGTGATGATGATGGTGATGGTGATGATGATGATGATGATGGTGATGATAGCTGACATTTATATAGCACTTAATTACGTGTCAGGCACTGTCCTAAGCTAACTCTTTAATTGTTATCTCATTTGATCCTCACAGCAACCCTAGGAGAAGGGTGCTGTAATCTCCATTTTACAGATGAGGAAACTGAGGCAAATAGAGGTTAAGTGACTCGCCCAAGATTACACAGCTAGTAAATGCCCAAGGCTGGATTTGAACTCAGGTCTTCCCGACTCTGGGCCTGGCTCTATCCACTGTGCAAATGAATTGCCCCTAGTGGCTCTGTCACAGCCACCATCACTACTTTCATTCCATGAGGAGGCAATCTTTATTAATAAATCCAGAAGGTTCTAAGCACACAGAATACTAATCCAAGGAACCAAAATGAGAAAAGGAAGTAGTATGGCAATGTTAAATGGGCCCATCTCTGCTGCTGTGTAAGCTTGTGACACATCTTTCTTACCCTCAACATTCAGTCATCTACCAAGTGCTCTGCTATCTGCACCCTCCTTTCTTGTTCCACCACTACATCCTTTGTTCAGTCCATCATTTCTCACTAGACTAGCTAAACCAGGACCTTTCCTCCAATTTCTTCCCCTTTTTAATACATTCTCTACTACCAAAAGTAATTTCCCTGAAGCAGAAGTCATCATCATTCAATCTAAACACTCTTAAGTGACTTCTACTGCATAAAGAATATAAGTTCAAACATCTTGGCTCAGCACTCAACGATCCAACGTGGTGTGTGCCCAGCTTGGCCTTGCCAGTTCCTCTTCCTGTCTTACATTTCAGCCCCATTAGGCTGTAGGAGACAGTGTGGTAAAGCCTGAAGAGCGCTAAATTTGGATTTGATTTTGTCACTATTTATTCCATGTGACCTTGGGAAAGTTATTTCTCTGGTGACCAACTCTATTCTTCTATAAAAACAAAACTAGTTGGTGTCTTCTACCTCTTCCAGCTCCAAACATTACGATCCAGTGACTCACCTTTTCTCAAACATGCTGTGCAACTTCCTACCTCCACTAATTTGTTTATCCTATTTGTCCTAACCTCTACAATACCCTCTCTCCCCTCTCTCCACACGTCCAAATTTTATTTTCATTTAGTACTCAGTCACTGTCCTCTGCTCCTCTGACGGTCTGTAAACCTTACAGCAGTTACAATCCATTTCACATTGCAGATGTTTGTAATTTTGCTAATAGCATTCAAAGCTTCAAAGAGTCCTATGACTTTTTTTGGTTCATAAATTTTATATTAAAGGCACTTCAGTGGTATAGTAAAATGTAAATATAGCATATACATATGTAATGGCAGTATCAGAATTATTGCCTCAGTTCTGGTATTACACCATACATACAGTATGTGTTTGGCATATCGTTCTTAATTCAAGGGGCGTATCTGGTTGAGTGACCTGTTCATGTTGCCATTGGATGATTAGATTTTTGTTTTTTCTAGGAGATGGTATCATTTTCCTGGATCTGGGGAATTGTTTACATTATGAAACAGGGAAGAAATTGCCAATGAAGTCTTATTCCTCAGAATAAGTGCAGTATTTTAAGGGATTTTCCTTTTTTTCCTCAAACAAAATAATTTTAGTCTTTGAATTAAACTCTTCCAATACCATTTTTATTAGAGAATGTGAGCCTAACTTAGCAAATAATTTTATGTGAAACTAACTGAATTCTTCTGTATCCTTTCAGTTCATTAATCAGTCAAACTAGAATAAAGAAAATACAAAAATATTTCCAGAAACATCTTTCCTGCTATCTGCTATATTATGGGCAAATTTCTTAAAGATAGATTATGAGAAGAGATTTGTGCTTAGGTAGAATAGACTGGAACTTGAGATCCACTTTATGGCTATCCTTGCCAACCACCCACATTTTAAACTATTGAACACAATTTTGGTGTTCAATTTTTATTTTTGTTTTTACATTTTATAAAAGCCAGTAATCATTGTCCTTGGTGTTGGTTCAGGCTTAGTGTGCAAAACAAGGTACTAGTAACCCATCGTAAAATTTAACAAAAATAAGTGTATTTAACAGTAGCTTAGACTATTCACCAAGGGTGCAATACTAGTTCAGGTTGAGACAATTCCCTTCTCAAATAAAGAAATGTATTGGGGCAGATTTATATGTTGATTCTTATGGCAGTGGGACATCTGTCAAGTCTGAGGGACCCACTTTTTTTTTTTTTTGCTTTTTGGAGGGGGGAATGCAGGGCAGTTGGGGTTAAGTGACTTGCCCAAGGTCACACGGCTAGTAAGTGTTAAGTGTCTGAGGTGACATTTGAACTCAGGTCCTCCTGACTTCAGGGCTGGTGCTCTATTCACTGCGCCACCTAGCTGCCCGGGACCCACTTCTTTATGGAAGTTGTGTCAAGATATCCAGTCTTAGACTCCTCTATCAATTATTGAGAATGATTTGGGTTAGGATTGTAATGAAAATTTGGATAAAAAAAAATCTGCAAAAGAATGTATGCAGTGTTTGCAAAAGTATACAAAAGAAAAGTGGGGGGCAGCTCACGGGGGGCAGATCACGACCCTGTGTAATAGAGTCAGATTTCTTCTTCTACTGGGTTTTTTTTATTTTTGGTGACCCTGCTCCTTTGCTATTTTGTTTATTTTCTGCTTTCTTTTTCGTGAGAGTAATCCGGTGATTAAAGGCTTATGTCTCCTTTTGTGCTTATTTTATGTCTTTATTTGTTGACTTTCTAATTTTTAAAGGCATATTCAGTTCATTAGTCTTGTCTTTTTCTATTTTGTTAATGTATATTTATAGGAATATAGCCTTTCCCCCTGAGAAATGTTTTGGCTGCATCCCAGAAATCTGGGGGTGTTGTTTTATCTTTATAATGTTCTTTTACACAGTCATTTATTGTTTCTGTGATTTGTTCTGAGGCCCATTCTTTAGATGGGATTTCACTGTTAAGTCTCCATTGGGGCTTGGTGTCATTTATCTGTCAGTTGTCTATGAACCAATGACTATTTTTATTGCATTAATGTATATAAAGTAAGTATATATTTACTTGGATCATTTTTTGTCAAAGTTCCGTGTGCTGTTGGGAATTTTTTTTTTTTTGGAGTCACATTTAGCCATAAACCTTTGAGCAATTTGTTCGGTTCTGTATTTTCCCTTTTGCTTATCTTTCTGTTATACTTATCCAAAACTGAGAAAGGACACCGAAGCCTTCTTTTGCTACTGTGTTTCTATCTATAAATTCTTGTAGCTTAGTGGATGTTTCTTTTATTAATTCAAATGCTAAGGAAGTTGAGCATGTCCTCTGGTTTCTTTCAGTATGGTGTAGATTCCTCATTTGGAATTTAATGGTATTTTGCTGTTTAAATGTTTGGTTTTTTTGCTTTATCAAATAGCACGATTGCAACACTTGCTTTTTTTGAATTCCCATTTTTCATAGTAAAATTTTAAATTATGGTTATGTCTGTTTTTTAGATTTTTGTGGAGTTTTGTTCTCTTATCTAATCTGTTACTCTCTATTTTGATGTGATCCATTAACATCTACAGTTCTGAGAATTAGTTTGTGTTTTCCTCAGTTGGTCTCTAATACTAAATTTTTTCCAAGTTTCCTCTTCCGTTGTAAGCGTGATCTTATCTCTTCATTCTTTAGCTTATTTTTTAAATCAGGGCCCCATTTCTATGGGCTCTCTTCCTCTCTTCCTGACTTCACTCTTGCCAGACCATATTTGTTTCTCTTTTCCTCTTGAAGTTTTACTTATTAGTTCGTTTTTCTTTCCTCTTTTTATCTGGTTATTTAATTCTTCTCTTTTTTCTCTTCTTAGTCTAGGTAAAGTCCCCCTTCTCCTCTTCTTCAACTTGTCCTACTTATTAATTTTTTTTTATTTTAAATCTATTTCCCTTTCCAGAGAGGATTTCTCCCCCTCACTCGCTTCATTATCTCTGTCTTTTCTAGACCCTCGTTTTCTGGTTTGCAGCCTCAATACTTGGTCCTTCTCTATTTACTTACTGTTGCCCCCGTGAACCAAACTTTCAGGGTACCCATTCTAGGTCCATCCTTTAAGCATTGCTGCCACTGCTTTACAGAGCTTCCTCAGCCCCCAACCTTTTCATTGTGCCTCATACCCAGAAAATTCTAATTCCTGTGGTTAATAGAATGGATATTACTCCATGGTAAGGCCTCTTCCCTACACAGATTCCCTGATAATAAAGCACACCGCTGTCCTATATCCTCCCCCTAAACACTTGTCCTTCCCCATTTGCCTCTAGAAGCACCCCCCTATCCTTAAGTCTGGATAAGTGGCCTGTCCAAACACTAAATCCCCACAGACAAGCCTCTACCCAACTTTCCCATCTCCCTTTACAGAACATTTCTCTCTTCTGAGAAGCATTCATTAAGGATACCCCTCCCACTACCAAAATCAGGCTTCCATTTTTCTCCCTTGCTAGACCCCCCCTTGCCTCCTTACCCAGTCTCCTGCAGCTTCATCTCTCCTTGAGATACTATAAGTCAATTTTATCCTCCTTCCATCGTCCCTTTTATACACCCTACAATTTTATAATTTAGTCTCCTTTAAAAACAATTATAGACAAATTGGCAAAGTTCAGCCCTTAATGCTCAGGTCCTCGTCTCCACCATCACCCTCACCTGACTTCTGTCTCCATCCTTGTCTCCTTGTGTACATTCAGAAAGGAGTCCTCCATTCATCTTGTCACCCTTCCTGTGGCTGTTCTTGGCTGTGGCATTTACTCACCTCCAGTGTTTTGTTAGTCTGGGACTTTTAAAAGCAAACATTCCCTTCAGGTCTCGCTCTTCCTAAGAATGCTTCAAACGCTCTCTTATTACTGAATTTCCATCTTTTTTCGGGGCTGCTCCCTTGGGTTTGATCTCCATTACTCTTCAGAACACACGCGTTTTCCATTGCATTTTCTTGTGGGTGCAAGGTAGTCTAATGTTAATAAAATTCCCTTCCCTTTGTATGTAAAGGTCTTTCTCCTGGTCGCCTTCAGAGGTAGTTATTTCTCCAAAGCATTGTGAAACTTAATCTCTCTGTGTCTTAGAATTTCTTGCCTTTCCTGTTTTTGTAGAGTTGCTCCATGGATTTTTTTTTTCCAATTGGCACTTTGTTTTCTCTGTCCAAAAGTTCTAGGCAGTTTTCTCATATTTTTCTTGAATTGTGATGTTGAGGCTTTTTGACTTATTGTGAGGTTTGTATTCCTTAAGTTGTCTCTGTGTGCCCAGTCTCTGGCGGATGTAATGCTTCTCTTCTGCCCGATCGGTTTTCCCTTCTGTCTATTGGCTGTCCGGGTCCGGTCCGGCATCCTCTGCATTGTTTGTGTATAAACAAACACATGAGACTCACTCCTATTGATTCCGGTTTTTGTATTCTGCCAAGTATTTCTGCTATGCAGGCCGTTAATCCCGCTTTCACAGTTCTTGTTTCTTTTTTAAAATTAAAACTCATCATGCTGTCCTCAAAATATGAAGTTCTCTACCCCGCCAAGCGCTGAGTCATTCTCCTTTGTTTTGGAGTATTCGTTCACAGTTTGTTCATAGATGCCTGAATCCATTTATTAGATCTGCTGTTAATGGCTTCGTATTGGTCTGTTACTGCTGATGTTCAAGGTCTTTGCGTTTTCTTCCTCCTTAGATTTTGAGTAATTTTAGTATTTTTCCTTTATTTTCTCCTGTTGCTCACTGACTCCTCTCTGATTATTTTGGGGGGGGGGCGGGTCTAGATCTCAAAATGTCTCAGCCTCCTCCCATGTTCATCAGGCTAAGAGTCTGACACTTTTTTGGGGGGGATGGCACCCGCATCAGCTTGATGCTGGGTCTTTGCCCTCAAGCTTAGTTATGTGCCATATAGCCCCTAGTACACCCTTGTCTACTGTGCCAGGGTCACATTAGACCCAAGACCATTCTTTTCCAGACAAAACATGCTCAAGGACCTTCTTTTGGGTCGACTCAGGTACCACCTATGCACTGTTTTTCTTTTTTTCTTTTTTTTCTTTTTTTCCCTTTTTTTTGGAGAGCAATTTGGGTTAAGTGACTTAACTAAGGTCACACAGCTAGTAAGTATTGTGTCTGAGGATGGATTTGAACTCAAGTCCTCCTGACTCCAGGGCCGGTGCTCTATTCACTGCACCACCTAGCTGCCCCAATGCCCAGTTTTTCTTAATACTTTTTAATATCTCATAGAAATATTTGACCTCATATGAAAAGCTTCTTTTCTCTGGCCCATATTGTCTACTCTTTTGCCATCTCATGATATAAACCATCAAAGGATTGCCGATCCCCGATTTCCAGCTGTAAGCCAGACACATCCAGCATTTCCAACAGTGTGGTTCCAGGTCCTGGTACCGTTTGTGAACTTGCTATTACCAAATAGCAAGTATTGTTGGATACTGTGCTAAGCACTGGGGATATTAAAAAAAAGAATAAAGCAGGTAGTCCCCTGCCTTCAAGGCAAAAATCCTATAGGCCTGTCTTGTGCTCACCCAGTGCCCCCTTTCCCACTACCCTCCATGCTGCACGACTGATCCAGGCATTTGCAACAAAAAACGACCCCTTGCTGTCTGTCCTGGCTCTCTGCCTTCTTTCTGTTGCCTAGAGATCCAGACTGAGCTGCAGAGGTGATGCCAGCACAGCAGCAGCATTCCAGCTGCTTCAACAGAGCTTAGAGACAGAGCAAGCTAGCAGAGGGAGCAGGGCAGGACACATGTCTGAGCTAATGGAGCTCAGCTCTACACCCTGACTTCTCAGAGACCCAAAGGGTAACAATCTGTATGATAATAGCAGCAGGGAAGCACTCGGTGCCGCTGGGCCAGAGAACAAAGGAAAAGAGGGAAATGTGGCAAAGTACCATGGCGGGGAGAGGTGCATGGCATTTCACCAAGCCTGAGGGAAGAACCCAGCATCCAAGCTGGGCTAGGTTCTGTACCCCCAAAAAATCACTGCAGCAGAGATCTAAGCTGGTAAACTGTGAACTGATCAGCATGGGAAGAAGCTGAGACAATCTGAGATCTGACCCCTGGAGCTATCTATCACCAGAGAGTGAGCAGTACGGGAAAATAAGGGGAAAAGACAAGAATTACCAGAGATTTCAAGGGAAAGAAAATTCAAAGACTCTGGGATTAAGCAGATCAGCTAACAAGGAAAACATTGATTTCAGAGGAAATGCAGGCTCCAAATCCAGTGAGCAAGTGCAAGCATTTATGAATGACTTTGTTGTTGAGTCACTTCTCAGTTGTGTCCCACTCAGTGACCCCATCTGGGGTTTTCTTGGCAAAGATACTGGAGAGGTTTGCTGTTTCCTTCTCCAGCTCCTTCCAGTCAGATGGATCCAAGGTTATTGTCTAAGTTAATTCAGTACAGCTGATAATTGAGGGGACCATATGGAAGCAGGCTGGTAGGAGGACTCCACTGGTTGAAGTAGTTATGTGGTGGGGCCCCTCGGGCAGGGGAGGAGGGAGGGAGAGGATTTCTGAGGACAAAGGGGCCATGACTGACAGATTGTGCTATTTCTAGCAATATTAGCCACCAAAATAACATTTTTGAATGAAAAAATTTTACACCCTAGCTTCTGGGGGTACATGTGATGTTAGTTGCATTGACACTGAATGGAGTTCAATAATGAGACAGTTTCATCTCTTTGTAGAAAGGTTAATTTGTCAGCATTTTGGGCTATTTTATTTTCCTGAAGATTTTTCCTCTGAAATCCAGAGCTTTCTGTTTTCTTACCTGTTCCTTTTGATCCTTTTCTTTGTTTGCCTTCTTTTCTCTTGACTCTTCTCAGGAAAAAAAAATTTTTAACGCCCATTTTTCTAGGTTGATAATAACATGAAAATATTTTTTATTTTTTAAAACAAATTTAAAACCTTAAATGCCATGTTTATGTGCACATGAAAATGTTTATATAATTGTAAAGAAAAAAAGGCCTCATAAATGTGCAATAGTTGAAGGATTTATTTTGGGTATGATAGAATGTTTACTATTTTAAAAAATATTTCTCATGCAACCTTAAAATAAAGTTGTTACCTTTTATCCATTAAAAAAAAATAACTAAGGTAAAGAGGATTCAGTGACTTGCTGAGCGTCATACAGCTGGTAAGTATCTGAGCCAGATATGAACTCTGGTCTTCCTGACTCCAGGCTTGGTGCTCTGTCCACTGTGCTAGCTAGCTGCCCTGTCTATAAATAACTGCTATAAAACAAAAGAAAATTATTCGGCACCTAATGAGGCAGAAGACCCTGTGGATTTTGAGAACAGTGGGTAATGATACCACACTGTTCTTGAGTGGTTTAAAAGAGATGAGAATTGTGACAGCAGAATTGATGGCCTGCCCAGTAGAAATAATTGGAGTAGAATATAAAAACAAAACAAAAAAAACTTGAATCAACAGTGGTAAGTTTTACCAAAGAAACAAAGGAGAGAACAACTAATCTGGGGATACAAATATACAGAAGTGAAAGACAATCTGGAAGAAAAGAAGAAAAAAGCGAGAGCATGAAAAGAAAACACGTCGTCTTTACAAGCAAAACATACTGACCTCAAAGGCTGCACACAGACCACTTAAGGATTACAGGTCTTGCAGAAGAACCTAAGTCCAAAAAACATGAACATCCTAATACAAGAAAAATTAAAAGGAAGCTGCCCAGACCGTGTGAGCATGGAATGAGGGGTGGAGGGTGAGGAGGAGGGAGCGGGGAATGCAATTAAAAGAGAAGTCATGGATTGCCTCTAGAAAGAAAGCCAAGGCGGCACATGGTGGTTAAATTTAATGATTCCATTGAGAAACCACAAATTCTGCAAACAATCAGGAAAAAAAATCCTTGAGATACAAAGGAGAGGAAATTCAAACACCCACCAGACAAAGCAAAAGGAAACTGAACAATATGTTCCAAATAAGAATGGGGCTCAAGACGCAGCCCAAGTTGACCTAGCCTAACAGTGAATAAAAAGAAGTACTATCAATACTGAGGCATTTGAAGCATTCTTTGAAAGAAACAAGACTTCCAGAGATTATTTGCTTCTCAAATATGCCAGACATCAGAAATGCAGGAATGAATTAATGTAGCAGCTGGGCATCACAACAGCAATGGAATGACTGCAGAGAGACAAATAAGAGATTGCTTCCTAAATAGGCACAGGAATACAAGGGGGAAGGCAGAAGTCAGGTGGAAGTGATGGTCAAGAGGCAGGTCTGGGGCATTATGGGCTGAACCTCATGGCACTCCCCCTATAAGTGAATCAAAAATTTTTGTGGAACTGAAGAGGGTGAGAGGGAGATGGATTTCTAGGAAATCCTCAGTGGGTTCTTTTAGTCTGAAAGAATTACCAGGCCCAAGCAATCTTGGCAGGTTTGTAAAAGTTTATTACACTTTTCAGCGGGCAGGGGGGGTGTCAGAAAAAGCCTGCAATCTGCAGGAATTAGGGATACTGATTACATAGTAATAAAACCATAAATCTGATATCAGTTATGCTAACTAGCAATTATGCAAAGGAAGGATTAGGGAGGAGTTAAGGAGTGGTGAGTGCTTAAAGGGACATGCACTTTTTATATCAACTGTGCAGGCATATCGCCCATAATTCACTGGGAGAAAGCCTGAGGGGGGGCCACCAGGAGGTGTGGTTTTTGCCTTAAAACGTCACAAAGTCAGCCAGCGGTCAATTTTGACTGAGAGGTACCTCTGCTAGCCATCAAAGTCCTTTTTGACAAGATGGATGTTGGGAAGCTGGGCTAATTGGGGATTCAGTATGTGTCTGATTGTGAGGAGTTATCTTACTGATAATGCATTGAAGGATTCATAGTTTGTAGCTGGCCACTAGAACAAAGGAGGTATACATTTCCCTAACTAAGGATTTGTTTATAGAATGCTTTTGAAGGATTCATAGGTATGGCTTGTTATTATACCAAGCAGGGATAGTTATAGAGTTCATGGTTTCAGGGAAAACGCTTTTAGGCTGGGGGAAGGGGAGAGACAGAGTTAATGCTTTATGGCTGGGAGGAAGTGTGACTTTCACAACTTAATTGCACAGGCTGATGTTACAGATACAGGTAACCATACACAAGTGAGATTTTCACAGATTGAAGTTACAACAATGTTACAAACAAAGTTACAAAGGCATCCCAGCACCCCATCAGAACTACATTAAAAAATGAGAGGGTACATAGACAAGGGGTGAAGGAAAGCAGAAAATACAAAAGAATGTATGGTATTCCCTGGTCCAGTGGAGAGCTAGGAATGAAAGCAAGGTAACACCTGTGATCTCTCAGGAAGAGGAGAACCTTCAGGGAGGGCAGGGGGGAGAGGTACTGCTGGTGAATGCTCCTATGGGTTAATGTGTTCTGTGAAGGGAGATGAGGACCTTATGCTGAGCATTTTCTATGGGAATTTAATGCTTTGAAACGATCACTCATCCTGCCTCATGAGGATAGAATATGCAGCTCCTGGGGATAACTAGCGAACAACTGGAGAATGGGGAAGTATGGACCCAGGGAGATTTTGAGGCAAATGGGAAAGAATAGGTGACCAGGGAAAGGGTATAGGAAGATAATGGGTTGACTAGGGACATGAGCAGAAGATCTTGCCATGGGTTAATGTCCTCTCTATTACCTGAAAGAATTGGCATTTTCCCAAGATTGAGGCACAATGGAAAGGGGGTGTGGTTGGGGGATGGATGAGCAAATTCTACAAGACAGTGGCAGAAACTGCCTAGAAGGGAGAACCAAGAATAGGTACCTCAGAAGTTTTAATTTCATGATAAATTCAGAGAATCGGAAAGGACTAGATAAACAGGGGCCATGAACCAGAGAATGAGGATCTAGAGCAGGCAGAAAGCAAAGAGAAGTAGTGAAGAGAGGGAAGAGGAGAAATCGTCCTGTATGGAAAGGGATGTAAAATGAATTTAAAGAAACTAACAAATAGGAATTTCCAGGGACTAGTTGAAGGGAAGGATAAGTGGAAATCTACTTAACTGAGAGAAAGTGGAGAACTAAATAGCCAGATAAAAGCAAGTTAGAAAAAGAAACTAATAAGCAAAACTCCAAAAGGAAAAAGTAACAAATGAAAGGGGAAAGATCAGGAGCGAGGGGGAGAGAGCTAGTAGGAGAAGGGCCACCTCAAAAAAGATAAAGCTAAATTAACTGAAGAGAGATGGTGTTGTATTTTAGTAGAACAAGGGAGAAACATAACTCAAAAAACATCAATATTAGAGATGAATAGAAGAAAATATAAACCTAATTCTCATAATTTTTAATGTGAATTGATTAAACAATTTTTTTTTCAAAAGAGTGACTGGTTGGATAATAATCTGTTGCTTACAAGAGACACATTTGAAAAACAAAGACATACACAGAATAAAAGTATGGGGATGAAAAAAGTATTACACCAAGTAATTCCAAAAATGCAGGTGTCTCAATTATGTTATCTGACAAAGCAAAAACAAACATTTAAAAAATAAAAAGGGACAGACAAGGAAACTAGATTATGCTAAAAAAAAAAAAAAAGGAACCATCGGCAACAAACCAGTATCAGTTTTATACACTTGAAATGCCTTAGGGGCCAAATCATGTCAACATATCCAAATCTCAACTATGCTTCAAGAACACCCAGAAAATAACACAAAAGTAAGAGGAGACTTCATTGTCTTTCCATGGAACTTGAAGAATATTCAGTGTTCGTGACTGTGCCAATATAATAAATGACAATACTACCAAAGTTAGTTTACACTTTTAATGCCAAACCAATCAGATTTCCAGGGAATACTTTATAGACCCTAATAAAATGATAAAAAAAATACATTTGAATGAAGTAAAAGATCTAGGATGTCCAGGAAAGTGGTGAAATGTGATAGGGATGAAGGGGAAATAGTGCTTCCAGACCTCAAACTGTACTATAAAGCAGAAGTCATCAAAACCAGCTGGTATTGGTTCAAAAAATCGAAAGGTAGATCAATGGAATAGTCTGGAAAAGAGAACATCAGAAACAAAGGAATTCCATAATCCAGTGTTTGATAAGCAGAAAACATTATCTAGGAAAGGATTCCTGATTGATTTAATTTTGTTCTTAACTGCTGGGAAAACTGAAAAGTGCCAATACCTTATATCATATTCCACAATATATTCTAAATGGATATGCAACCTTAACCTTGAAGATTTACTATTTTAAAAAATTTTAAGGGAAGCAGATGACATGTCTCATATAGCTATGCAGTGGTTCTCAACCTTCCTAATGCCACGACCCTTTAATACAGTTCCTCATGTTGTGGTGACCCCCAACCATAAAATTATTTTCGTTGCTACTTCATAACTGTAAGTTTGCTACTGTTATGAATCGTAATGTAAATATCTGATATGCAGGATGTATTTAAATTGAACATAACCCACAGGTTGAGAACTGCTGATTATGGTTAGGAGACATATTCTTAAACAAGAGATAAAGGCAATTACAATAAAGTAAAAACTCCTGCACAGACAAAATTAATGCACGTAGGATAAGGAGGGAAGTAGTCGATGGGGAGAGAGGGAATCAAATTTCTTCAATAATTATAATCATAATATATATAAGCAACATATAACATAACCATTACCAATAGATAAGTTCTCAAAGGATGTTGTGTGAGATGAAAGGGTTCGGAGTCTGAGTCTGATATCAGATGTCTTTATTCTTTCTCATGAGAAAGGGCGCTGCCCCTGTCCCACAAACAGTGTCTGCCAGGAAGAGAGCAACATGTGGAAGCTCGTGGGCTTTTCTTGTCCTGATTCTTTCTCCACCTCTAACGCCTGTCCTACCTCACCATTGTTAGGTGAGGCAAACTCACAACCTTTCTAATTGGCTCAAAGCAGTTTCAATCCTTCATTATGTATTTCCTTTCCCCAAATTTGGAAGTGCCCAATCAGAAGTGGACTAGTATAGTTTTCTTTCAAATCACCTCATTTCCAGGAAATCATGAGTTCCTCTCTCACAATATAAACAAAGAGTTCTTGAAAGAATTGCAAAGTATTCACACCACACGAAGAAATGCTCCAAATAACCTATATAAAAAATACAAACCAAACCAGCCCTGAAGCTTCGGCTAATGCCTTGCAAATTATCAAAGATGACAAAAAATTAAAATGGTCAATGTTGGAGGCGCTGTGGGATGATAGGCACACTAACACATTGTGGGCAGAACTGTAAATTGCTATGATCATTCTGAAAAGCAGCTTAAAATTATGTAAAGTTACTAAAATAGTAACACCCTTTGGCTTCATCACTAGGCTTATACCCAAAAAAGCCAGAGGAAAGCATACATCACAATATTTGTAGCAGCACTTTTTGGTCACGAAGAATCGAGGGAAAAAACAGACGTCTGTGGATTGGGGATTGCCTAAACAAATTGTGATATACGAAATGTGATAGAATATTGCCATATTGTAAGAAAAATAAAAAATAAGCAGCTAGGTGGTGTGGTAGATAGAGTGTAAGGCCTGGAATCAGAAAGACTCATTTTCATGACTTCAAATCTGACATCAGACACTTATAAACTGTGACCCTGGACAAGTCACTTAACTCCTTTTGCTTCAGTTATGTTTTCAGGGCCAGCTACTTGGTCTAAGATCTTAATCAGCTTAAATCCACTAAAGCCCCACCCAAAGGAAAACTTGGCATTTTTACTCGGAGAAAAATCCTTTTTTTTTAAATTTTAGCCACATTCAAATGATAGAGAACTCTTTAAAATTAAAATTATCTTTTTAAACTTTGTCAGGCTAATCTTAGAAAATCTCACAGAGACACATAGAGTCTAACCAGAAATCAAAGTTGGGATATAAACGCTATTCAACTTGATTGCTTTGATTGCCTTACCATACCTACCTCTGCCCTTTAAAAACCATTTAATTTGCTTAATTCACTTACCTGAAAAACTGAGAGCATCTTTTTTACCTAACTGAATACCTAATTCATTCAGACCTGCTCAGAATAAAAATGCCTAACTCCTTCCTCTACTTAAAGAGTTCTTTTACACAGTTTAACTTTATGTGACCCAACGACTTGAAAGCCTGGATTCTAGCTTTAGAAATCCTCTCACAGGGTAATGGCCCAGATTTCCCTTTTTTGAAACCCTATTCCTACAAAAAACCCCAAAAGACTGAACAGATTGCAAGGATTTTGATGTCCTATAAGCAATTGGATTTCATAAGCTGAAGTCCAAAAGATCACAAATTTCCCAGGTGTGTCTCTTTTCCCTTTTATCCTCATATAGCCTGTTTTGGAGGATCTCTTTCAGACATAACTATTTGATGCGATACCTCCACTGTGAAAATCAAAATTCAGGGAGCTGCAATGTAAACATGGAACATATAAACTTACCCAGAGAAAATCTAAGTGCTGGTGAGATAGAGAATCAAATCACAGCCAGAATCCTAACAAAAAAACTTCCCTTTGTGGAGAAATTCTTCACCCGAACCCAAAAGATATAACGAAGTTTTTTTGTTAAGAATCTAGAGTGCAGAGCTCTGGTCCCTTCCACAGATCACCAAATTCATGTATAAAAAGTTCAAAAGACATAGTTTCTGTGTAATTAACTATTGTTAGCTAATAATTAACCAAAGGGGTGAGTTGCATTCTCAAATGCCAAAGACACATCGTGGTGGCTTGGGGACACTTAGACCTTTGGAAGAGTGGGTTTTCCCACTCTGACTGGTTAATGAGAGGTGGCTATTTTCTAATGAGGGGCTGGGGGCCATGACTGGTCACTTAGCTTTCTGACGAGAGCATGATGAACAGGATTTTATCCAAATCCTGCCAGTTCTAACTATGTAGCCAGTCACAACAGGCTATTACTAACC
This sequence comes from Pseudochirops cupreus, assembly GCA_028627135.1. Taxonomy (NCBI): domain Eukaryota; kingdom Metazoa; phylum Chordata; class Mammalia; order Diprotodontia; family Pseudocheiridae; genus Pseudochirops; species Pseudochirops cupreus. Next base: position 212,727,885 of record CM053580.1, read on the forward strand.
ACATGGTTAGCTGAGCACAACCTGTTACAAAATGTCTGAGCTTGCTCCGTAGTCTCTCCAAAGCACCTGTTGTAAATGCCATCCTAACTCTCCTGGAAGCAGGAGAAGCAGGCTTCCCCTAGGCGGAATTTGAATCAGCTGAGGAAGCCAGCAGGGTCTGCACATGAACCAGACTTGCTACATTTCCTTATTAGCTGCCTTTACATATTAAGATAGACTGATTTTTTCAATTGCATTATGAGCAGGTGTTTCTATAAACAGACCATGCAGTGTGGAAGGACAGAGGGGAACCTCTGGACATGAAATCCTCACTCACAGACTGATTATCTTTTTTGTTGTTGTTGTTGTTTGTGTATTTTTATTAAGTTTTTTTTTGAGTTACATATTTTCTCCCCGTCTTTCCCCTGCCCACCACCCCAAAACAGCCATCCCAGTGTTTCCCCCCTCCCCCAGTCTATTCTCTCCTATGTCACTTTTTGGTAGGGCAGGATGGATCTCCCAACTGCAGTGCCTGTGTATCTCAAGTTCCAGTTGGATGTAGTCAATAATAATAATAATAATAATT
>CM053580.1:212728949-212768338 GCA_028627135.1 Pseudochirops cupreus
TGTATAGTTTTGATCTGCACATTTGCATTAGCTGTATCCCCCTCCAGCTCCTTGCTTCTAACCTTACTGCTATTTTACTGCCAATGTTCAATCTTCCATTTAACTGTCCTTACGGTTAAACTTCACAGAACCCCCCTAATAAAAAGATTTGTCCCCGCCATAAGACCTAGGCTCTAGGGTTTTTTAAAAATACCTCGAAAGGTATTAAGATTAAGTCTTGAGCTATTGATGTAACTTCTTGGTGGTCTATGTACAGGGAGTCGGGGGGTCCCCTCTTAACATCAGCTCACTGTCATGGTAAATATATAGATAGGAAAGCTTTACTCAGCCGAATCAATGCTTAAAATTTTTTTTTTGATGCTATAACTAAGAAAACTTCTTTTTGTTAACTGTTAGCACCTAACAGAATCCGACAATTAGATGGTCTATGAGTATCTCATTTTATTCCACTCTCAAACCTAACCGCAGAAGTGGCATGAATCTGGTCTGGTCTGTGCTCTTTGCCATTATTTGGAAGCACCAGATCAGAAGGAATTCACCTCATGCCTTTTGTAGTTATTTGGAATGGGAGTTCCCTTTCTGTCATGGTTTCTTGTGTTTTGGTATTATTATTACTATGGGTTTTTTTTGCTGTTTTTTGGAGAGGGGAGGGAAGGGCAATTGGGGTTAAGTGACTTGCCCAAGGTCACACAGCTAGTAAGTGTTAAGTGTCTGAGGTCAGATTTGAACTCAGGTCCTCCTGACTCGAGGGCCAGTATTCTATTTGATGTGCCACCTAGCTGCCCTGATGTTTTGGTATTATTGTACAGAAACACCACTGGTTTTTGAGGATGTATTTTGTAGCCTGCAACTTTACTGAGGCTATTTTCTCTTATCGTGCCTTTCTTGATTCTCTGGGTTTTCCCAAACAAACCATCATATCACCCACAAGCAGGGATAGTTTTGTCCTCTTTACCTATCTTTGTTTCTTTCATTTCTTTCTCTTGCCTTAGTGCTATTGTTAGCATTTATAACAAAGGTCCCAGTGTATACTCAATGCATATGATTCTAGTTTTTGGTTTTAGGTGAACACTTTGTAATGAGTTCATATGTGACTCCAGACACCTGCCAAGTGTGTGAGCCTGGGCAAGTCATTCAACCTTGTTTGCCTCAGTTTCTTCATCTGTAAAATGAGCTGGAGAAGGAAATGGCAAACCACTCCAGTATCTCTGCCAAGAAAACCCCAAGCAGGGACACGGAGAGTTGGACATGACTGAACAGTAACACTACCAATACCACCCCCGCCATCATCTTTTCCTCACCCTTCAGTTTTACTTTGTGTTGTGTTTGTTTCGTGTAAACACTGTAGGATTATAGAATTTTTGCTCTCATCTCTATCACCCTTTTTCATTTTATTGGGTTCTTTCATTCATATTTTAAGTTATAAGTGATTTATATTTTCCTCCATCTGTCTAGAACAGTGTTTTTTTCCAAGCTATGATTTCTTCCCTTTCGGCATAGACACAGTTTGCTTCAGGTATTTTACTTTAATCTTTTCTTCAGGTGATTCTCTTCCCTCTGGCTCCCTTACCCTCCTCCCTGATCTCTAATTTTCATTTGCTGCCCTTTCCCTTTTAGGTTTTGTTATTAGTTCCTCTCTCCTGCTTTTATCTGATTATATGTTTCTCCCCTCTCTTTTTTCCTTCTCACTCAAGTAGATTCCCCATGAGCTAGTCCTCTTTATTAGTTTTTAAAATTCAATTTTGAACTCCCTTCCAAAAATGATTTTTCTCAGTTCATTATCCATCTCCTCTTTTTGTTTACTCTCAACCCTCACTATCTGATCACGACCCCCATAATCATCTGGTCACTTTCTCTTCATGGAATCAAAGATTCCTAGATATCCATTCTATTTGCCCTCTAGGCACTTTCTACTACTGGTTTGTTGGGTTTACCTCACTGATTCCTCTTTTCCATTGCCCCTCACTTTCAGAACAAGGTCAATTATTGCAGATGTCAGAAAGGACACTCCCATTCCCACACCAATCTATACCATCTCTGGTTGACCTTTCCTGCCCCCCACATTTGCCTAGAAATCTCCTCCATGTCCATGCTTTCCCACATTTCTAGGTTCTTGTTAACCTTAGGGGTTTCAGTTCGCACCACTTCCCCTGTCCAGTTCAGGACATATAGACTTTTTATGTACCAAGTCCCCCAGGCCTTATCCGGTATCCTCATCTCTCTTCACCTATAAGAGCATTCATCAGTGGAACCCTCTTCTACCCCCAAAGTCAGGCCTCCGTGCCCTCTTTTCAGTGTTCCCCACTCTCCTATGTGCCCTTTCTTTCTGAGACCACAGAGATCACCTTCTTCTCATTACTAGCCACTGATTTGGCCCCTGTTCATCACTCACTACCCTTTATCCATTGACTTCTCTCTCTCCTCCCTCCTGCCATGTTGTATGTTCACTCTAGACAAGGCGTCCCCAGGTTTTGTCCATAATATCCCCTCTCTGCCTCTTCACTTTTACCTCTACCAGATTTCTGCCTTCATCCCAGTCTCCTTGGGTACATTTAGAAAGAAGTCTCCCACTGGTCTTTCTGTTGCTGTTGCTATGTGCTTTTATCTACTCCTGCATTTCTGTTGTTGGGATGTTTGAAAAGAAAATAATTTCTTTGCTTCTGATTTTCTTTCTCAAATTGTTTCAAACTTTTACTTTTTAAAATATTGACGTGTGTCTTTTTTCCAATATGGTAAAGCTCAGATTTGCAGAATAGGTCACCTGGGCTGCATCTTGAACTTCGATGCTCTTAGGAACACCATTCCATTCCCTCCTTGTTCTGATGGGGAGGGAATAGTCTATTCAAATGTCCTTTTGTTTGGATTTGAAGGACTTGCTCCTGATGGTTTGCAGAAGTTATTTTTCTGAATTAAATTGTTGTTTAACCACTAACTATCTGTAATAGTAGTGTAATTTGAGTTTGAAGATTGCTTTGTATTGGCAATGATAACAGGTACTTAGCACTTAGTAATTTAGAGTTTACACTTTTTTTCTGGAGTCTATCTATGACTTCTTCCAATTTGAATTTTATTTTCTATGTTCAATAGTTCTAGGCAATTCTTTTCTATTATTTCCTCCATTATTATGTTAAGGTCTTATGTGGAGTGTATGGGTGTTCAGGGAGGACCAGCACCTCTGGTGTGACAGCTTTCTGAGTTCTTGTCAAGACAGCTTATCCAGCTTTGGTGCCCACATGGCACTCAACTCTCCCCTGCAGCTCCAAGAAGCTGTAGCATATGAAGTAGCCACTCCCCAGTACAACTGCTTTGGCAGATGGGCTAAACCAGGTTGAGCCTCAAACCTATCTGTGAGGTAGGGGATATTCACCCCAAGCATGTGGAAATTTTCTCCCATGTGAATGGGCAGATGAGAACAGTTTGTTGCAACAATCATGGAAGCAGCTGAACAAGTGCTGTGGGGCACTTAGAGCTTGGTCTTTGAAAACACTAAAGTTATCCAGCGCATTTGTAATGTTGATGGAATAGGAAGATCTTCCCTGTCCATTAATAGGTATATGTGATCACATGTCAGTTGTGGATGTCTTGTTGCTTTCATAGCTATGATACATCCTGAGTCCCGTAGAGCCCATAGTGGGAGGAACTCACCTAAGGAGGAACTTGCTTAGGGGAGGTTCGCTTGTAAGAAGACTTTCACACCTTTTGGTACATAGCTGATTAGGCACTGAGTGGCTCTGAGCCTATTAGTTGAAAACTATACATACTGGGAAGTTTTTATTTTACTTTGGGGGTTCTCTTACGAGAAGGACCTTTTGATCCCCTGGATTGAACTCTGAGTAGCCATTTCTTAAGAGCACCCCAACTACTCAGAGGTTTGTGTTCTCCCGATCCAGTGGTATATGCATGTGGTTGTATTCCTTTGTTCAGACAGCAGGAGCCCTGTCTGTTGAATCTCTGCGCAAATTTCTCTACTTGCATTTTCTATACTCACTTCTTCCTACTTATCTGTAGTTAAAGTAGATTGTTGACCCCTTTTAAGTTGTCTTTCCTTTAGAAAAGCAAATCAAAGAACTGTGCTAGCCGGCATGTGCTAGGGCGCTTGCTATTACAGCATCCCATGTCATTGCCAGTCGTTTTGACTTTTGTCTTGCTACTGGACCTCAGTGATTTTGGAAGAGAGAGTAAGGCTGGTGACTTTGTGCAACTCTACGTTACTTCAATCGAATTCACATGCGAGACATCACCTTGTGATATCCTTGGTCTTCTTTGAAAAAAAAAAGGCAAATAAAAAGAAGGTTTTCTGTCCTGTTGTGTTCTTGTAGGAGACCTGTGATCCCTATATGGTCTCTATGTGTTCTGTCCTCGAGATCCATATATTTTGCTTGCACAGTGAACGTACTTTCTTTCCTTCACTGCTGTGTTTTTGCATTCCCAATCTATTTGTCCTCTTTTGTTTCTTTGGTGGAGCTTACCATTTCAGATGCTAGTTCTTCTATTCTGCTTATTATTATTTTTGCTGGGCAGGACATCAATTCTGCGATTATAATTCTCATTTTCCCTTTAAGCCATTCAGGAACAGCATGTTATAGTTCCATGTTCTCAAATTCCAGTGTCTTCTGTCTTACTGGGTGCTGAATCATGTTCATTTATTTTGCGGTATTTATTCAAAGGTCCCTGAACTTGTTTACTAGATCTGGAGACCATATTTTTTCCTGTTGATTTTTCTGTTCGTGTTCAAGATTTCTCCTTTCTGAAGTCCTCCCCCATTTTCCTTATAGATCACTTTCTGGGTGCTTCTCCTCTGTGGTTTCCTGGGGGCTGGATCTCAGAGCATCTCTGTCTCCTCCCACATTGGGCAACTCAAGTTCATCAGCCTGGGTTTCTGCCCCATCTGGCTTTTGAGTGATCAGAACTGGTTCTAGATTGATGCTGTACTGTTTTCCTCAGACTTGGTGGAATGCAGCATAGTTGGCACCCCCTTCCCCCGGTCCCTCACCACTGACCTGCCCTGATGACCTGTCCTATTCCCTCTATTCCTTAGTTCTCTGGCCCAGCACCAGTGGTTTACCATCTACTTTCCTCAGACCTTTGTGTGCTAATGCTATTGGGCTGCTCCAAAAGTCTACAGGCTTTTGCTCCTGTCAGGCTGTGGCCAAGCTGGCTGTCAAGATCCATGAAACTTCCACAGTCAGAAACACATAAGGGTTTCTATGGAACTTGAAAAATGGAGGAGTGGACAGAGTCTGGAGGTGGGTTTTGATGTAATTCAATGTTGTGTCCTTGTGTCTACTAGTGAAGCCTTGCTGACAGTAGTGTGAGAGGTGGGGAGGGTTGCTGAGGAAGTTCAGGGTCAGTGAGTATCAGTTCCTAGGATTTTTAAACTTTCTTTTAAATTCCGGATGTTCTAGAACAGGAAAACAGGTGAAGTTGCTTTATCTTTGGTGAATAATTTCTGTTTTGGAAAGATCTGAGAGATCATGGTGTGTGAGATGAAAGAGTTTGGAGTCTGAATCTGAGGTCAGAAAAGGTCTTTATTCTTTCTCATGAGAAAGGACTCTGCCCCTGTCGCTCACATGGTGTCTGCAGGGAGAGAGGCAGGTAGAAGGCAGCCCATGATTATATAGCCTTCTAATGCAGAAACCCAACCCCTCCCCCCCCAACTGGCCTTCACTCTTATTGGTAGGGGGGCTGACCCACAACCTAAGCACGGGAATCTCTCTGAGACAAAGGACCCGGAAACATGTGGGTGTCCAATGAAAGGCCAGGGTTTCTTATTTGTCATATCTTTTGCTGAGGTGGCACTGGGGAGGGTCTCCATTGCTCTAAGCCCCAGATTGCTGGAAGGTCAGGTGACATCTAAACTTAGGCCTAGTGAACACTGAAGCCGTTCTAGATTTGATTCTTCAGAATGGGGAAACTTCACTGCAAATTATCCCTCACAATGGGGATTGGGGAAAATGTCTAGTCCACCATCTTGTGGCGCCATCATGTGATACCACACACTAAACTTCACGCTACAAATCTAATATTATTTAAATTCCTAATGTGTCTTTCTGGGGAAGGGGGCCTTTTCCTGGGGCATGAGCTTTGGCATCTGAACTTAATCCCCACGGCGACACCTCTTATCCAGATTTCTTGTATAACACCCCTCAAGGGGAAATACAGTCCTTACGTGCCATGGAAATGTCACCAGGTGGCAGCAAATGTTTGTCCCTTTCTGGTCTGGGTCAAAAGTGCCAACAGAAGCACAGAAGAAGCGCAAGATCAAAACGAAGCACACTAACAAACAGCATATTCCCAAAGTAATAGTTACAAAAAAGTCCCCAAATACATTGTGTATTCAGCTAGAATGGGAAAAAGGGAGGAGTGATGATAATGAAAATTAAGTGGCTAAAACAGGAGAAATGGAAATAATCCCAGCTTGACGCTGTTAAGCCGTAGTGATGCAAGTGTATCCACTGCTGCACTCATGCTCATTGCCATCGTGGCTGGGGGAGACTTCTAATCAACACCAAACGCAGACAATGCGTAGAAACACAAACAACGCAGGCCAGTGAGGCTCGCCTCAGACGCCAGGCTCTTGGAAAGTCACCAGTCTCATCCCTGACACAGAAAACCTTAGCCTCTTTGGCTCCGAAGCTTTGGTGTGAGTGTTTGTGTTTTCTTTTGTTCTGAGGGTCAAATGAGGCGCTTTGAAAACATTAAAGTCCTATCTATATAAGTGTGAGCTACTTACTAGAAACGCAGATATGAGAAGAAATAGAGACGTTGGGTTGGGGGAAGGGAACATACATTAATTAGCCTCTAGCTTTTTTTTTTTTTTGCTTTTTGGAGGAGGGAGGTCAGGGCAATCAGGGTTAAGTGAGTTGCTCAAGGTCACACTGTTAGTAAGTGTTAAGTGTCTGAGTTTGGATTTGAACTCAGGTCCTCCTGACTCCAGGGCCCATGTTGTATTCACCGGGTCACCTAGCCACCCCTCTAGCTTTTGAAGAGGTAAATATTAATGATTTTTCAATGAAACAAAAGAGCAACCAAAGATTGCTCCATAGAACCAGACACAGCTGAGATTCTGAATATGTGTGGAGGTGGTTAGCACTGGAACAAAGAGATGACATTCAACGTACAGTAATAAGTGGGCCTCCTACTGGAAAACGGCCGAGCACTTTGAGATGACCGAATATATAAACAATCTGAGAATCCTGCAATTCACTCTGATCAGTGTTTACTTAAAAATGCATTAGCGATAGATCCTAATCCATTGACTCCATGGGGAAAATATGGTTTTTTAAGAAAAATAATAAATCTTAATGAAGAAATAACAAATGCAGTGGGGGTATTCTATGTTTGACTCCTTTTTTTATTGCTTTTTCTGTTTTTCTGAACTGTTTGCAACGTTTGAATAATATTCAGAAGGGAACATAGATAAAAAGTGTAATATAGTTAAAAAAGACAATAGAAAAATACTGTTCTGGTCTTGTAACTATTCAGGGAGTGAACGAGATGTTATAAGAGAGATGGTACAGCACGTATCAGGGGAAGGGCAGGATGGGTTAGGAGGGAGCCACAACACACACAGAAGGCCGTGATAAAAATGGTCCATATGTACACCTTGTATGCATAGCACACTTCAAGGTAATCAAAAAAATTTCTTTGGTGCAGCTGGTGGTGCGGTGAATAGAGCACTGACCCTGGACTCAGGAGGACCTGAGTTCAAATGTGACCTCAGACACTTTACATACTTCCTAACCCTGTGACCTTGGCCAAGTCAGTTAACCCCAATTGCCTTGCCTTCCCCTCTCCAAAAAAAAAAAAATTCCTTTAGCTCACTTGCCTAACCCCTAAAAAGTCTGTGGAAATGGATTTCTTCAGAATCCTGAAAACAAAGGTATAAATTACAGAAGACCTTGTTTCCCACCAAGGGGAAAAAACCCCGAGCTGTTCAGCTTTGAATCTGTCATTGGATACGAGCCTTTTCCCACCCCCATTATCCCAGGCTGCCCACAGAGACGCAGAGAGGAAGCTTCCTCTCCCCAGATCGCTGCTTCGCCGGCAGTCTGCGCTCTTGGCTGTTTTCTCCCATTCATTTGTGGAGGGGACAGCGGAAGGAGCAAGGTCTTCATTCCCGCTTCTGCTGTTAATCTGTGTGGTTTTGCCCCAGTCACCTTGGGCTTTCTTATCCATAAAATGAAAGTTCAGACTGGCTGATCTCTATGGTTCCTTCCAGATCTAAAATACAGAGTGAAGAAGTGAATGGCTTGGGCAGAGGCAGGTCTCCATCACGGTTCTCTCTGGCTCTGTGGCCCTGTTATCTTTTGTCCAGGAACTGTCCCAAACCCCTCCTGCTGAGGAATCTTGGCTTGCTGGCTGTGCCACGAACAAGGCCCTCCGTCCCTCGGCTCTGAGCGTTCTCTCGGGCTGTCCCCCATTCCTGGAACGCTCCCCCTCCTCTGCGGCAACTCCCGTCTTTCCTCGTTTCAGCCTCCACTAAAATCCGACCCCTTCTCTCTGAATTCTAGCGCCTTTCCTATGTTATTATTTCCTATTTACCCTGTATATTTCTCTGCTCGTCGTCTCCTCGGTTAGACTGTAAGCTCCCGGAGGGCACGGACCGTCTTTTGCCTCTTTTTGTATCCCTAATGCTTAGCGCAGTATTGCTTTAAATAAGGAAGTGCAGACCCATGTCTGTCCTGAAGGGGACTGGGATCTGGAGTAATTACAGACACGTTCCTGTTAATCGTGACTTTATTATCTGCCTGAAAGGGGACGGGTCATGAAAATACTTGCGCGCGCAGGAGTCAGCGCACGTGTGAATGAAACGGGATCGTACAATAGTCTTTGTTGGAAAGGACGAGGCGAGGAAGGGAGCAAACGCTTACCCCTTGTGTGCCGGGCAATGTGCTTCACACATGTCTCCTTTGATCCTCTGGGCCACTGGGGAGGCAGCTGCTGTTTTTAACTGCATTCGATCATTGAGAAAAAGGAGGCAAACAGAGGTTAAGTGACTTGACCAAAGTCACACAGCTAGAAAGTGTCTGAGACTGGATTTGAACTCAAGTCTTCTTGACCTGAGGCTTAGTGCTCCACCCACTGTGCCATCCAGCTTCCCCTAACATAGGAATATCAAAGTCTAATAATTTATATAAAATATGGAGGTGGATGCTTTTATGTAACAAAAAAACACAACAAAAACCATGGCACCACATCTGGCTCTGCCTCATTTCCCAGGACAAATGCAATTTCTGTCTTTGAGGAGAGAAAGAGGAAGGCTGTTTGGGGAGCTCAGTGGGCCACCTACTGCACCTCAAGTACTGGTAAGCTGCCAGTATTATGTGCTCTTCAGGGGCTCAGAATAAAACCCACCTTTCCTGATCACTCCCGCAGGGAGGGTAACAAGGCAGCTTACTCTGACTAACTAATCTCTGCTCCACCAAATGCTCAGGACATCCAAAAAAAGACTTTAGGATAATGAGCAAACATATTTATCCAAGCAAACAATAAACAAAGCTGGAAAGTTAAACAAATTAAAGCATAGGGACGAATATACACGGTACATCAACTTGTTGACTGGGAGTGAGATAAAATCTTAGCTAAACCAAGAGAAAACAATTAAATTGGGGTACAGGTACTGGAAATAAAGGCACTTATTTAGGAGGGCAGATTCTCCACATGACTGCACCTCTGAGATCTCCTGTCCATGTTTCAAATCTGCCTTGCCTGTCTGCTCGATCTCTCTCAAACTGTTTCTACAGTCTCTTTCTGTCCAGCCTCTTCATTTGACTGTTCCTTCCTAGAAGTCTCAGGTAAAAAGCACTCACATCTCCATCTATGCATAAAGCATTTAGCGTCACAGGGATGGCCTTCCGGAAACTGCCCCAGGCATGGAGTGGGAGTGGGGTACATTTATACACATATATGTGTATATATATATACATATATATATACACACACATATACACACACATATATGTATACATATATGTATATATGTACATTATACACACATGAATGCCACGACACTTTTCTTCTTTCATTGGACTTCATCAACTTAGACATGCCAAAATTTCTGCTAGGTTTCAATCATTCATTCGTGATAGTTGCTATAATTAGTGCTTTGTACTATAATAAGAGGTGTGGTACTTTCATACCATAAAAATTTCATAATTTTTTTCTCCTTTCCCTTGAGATTTTTATTCTTTTGTTCAACTATGTGAAATTTGTTATTACTTTGTCTCTCAGTTTGCAAAATATACCATTAGAAGTTGAACTGATATAATATTAACTCTAAAGGTTAATTTCCCCAGCAATGTTTTTGTTTTTGTTGTTTCTTACTATTTCTAATACGAATGACCCAACAAAGAACATTTAGCTCCCATCATTTTGCTCTTTCTTAAATTCGATTAAAAAAGTGTTTTGAAGTTAAATTTAAATAAGTCCAAAGTATATCTTTGTATGCTGATTTTCTGGTATTTAATGCATCTCGCTATTATTTTAAAAGGTATCTTTCTTTTTTATTCTTCTATTATGGTTTTTATTAGCAATTTACAACAATATTATTCTGATGACCTTTCAATTTCTTTGAAAAATTGAACTTCTTCCAGTTTCCTATGACTTTGCTGAAGTTATTAATTGTTTTGATTCATTTCTGGTTAATTCTCCAGGATTTTCTAAGTGGAACATCGTATAGTCAGCCAATGGTTTTAACTGTCTTATTCTTTGCCCATATTTATTACCATAATTTCTTCATACACTCTACGAACAATATTTAGAATTTCTGGTACAATACAAAATATTAGTGGAAGCACTGCACATTCTTGTTAAACCTTTTTTTTTAATTGAAAAACTTCTGGTGATTCTCCTTTGCAAATATTGTTATATTTTGCTTTTAAGTAAATACTTTTGATAAGGAAGATGTTCATGCTTTTTAGTATTTTTAATATATATATGTTTTCTCTATTTTGTCAAAGACTTTCTGAATCTATTGGTAATCATGGAATACTTTGCAATTATCATGGTTAATTATGCTAATTATTACCCTAATGCTCAATCATCTTGTTCATTTCCAACTTGGTTTTTATGAATATTTTTGATACATTATAGTTTTTTCATATCTATCTATCTGTCTGTCTATATACTGATGTATCATCCGTCTATCCTCTGTTTTCTATCTATTACTGATTTCTTTATTTACATGATTAGTGACCAGTGATTTTGGTCTTTGGTTCTATTTGTCCGCTTTTTCACTCTCTGGTTTCGCTGTCAGAACCGCTCATAGAAGGAACTTGGTAGAATGCCTTCTATTTTTTTTTTTAGGATGATTTACACAGAATAGGGATTATTTGTGTTTTTAACATATAATTAATTTGGAAATATATTTAGTCCAGGAGTTATTGTTGTTGTGATTTATTTTTGGCTTTTCAAAATTTTGCTTTCATAATCTGGATTGTTTAGGGTTGCTGCTGTTTTGTCAACTGGATTATTTTATACTTTGACATACAGCCAATTTATTTAAGTTTTATTTTGTTGACATAAAATTGAGTAGAGTGTGTGCTGGCAATTTTTTTTACCTCTTTTTATGTCTCTCTTCTTGTTCTGTATCTTTATAAATATTTTTCTTTATTCGCTCTTTTCTTAAAAATCAAATTGACTAATGGTTTATAAAATTTTACAATCTATTAAGAAGAATAAATTCCTGGTTGTGTTGATAAATTCAGTAGTTTGTTCATTTTTCAATTTGATCTTTCTGATTTTCAGAGCTTCCTCTTTTGTGCTTGTTTTGGGATTCAGCAAATATAATTTGCTGATTCCCCTTTTCCTTAAATTTCCTAATTCATTAATCCATTCTCTTTCCTCCATTTTATTAATTCAGGTACTTAGCTCCTTTTTTCTTGTAAGACAGACTTCAGCTGCTGCTCCTAAATTCGGAGTTTCTTATTCTTTTTAATCGTTTCTCTGAAGCGTTCTTGAATCCATTCCAGGCGAGGAGTAGAAGCGGAGCACATTTATACATGTATACACAAACATCAATGCCATGAGACTTTGTGCTTCTATTTCCTTCTGTTTTTGCTATTTAGACGCTATTTAACGTTCTTCTTTTTGCACATTTCTTTTAAGAACTACAATTAGTAATAACAGCAATGACAACAGTAACAGCTAACATTTATTTAGTGTCATTTATATACTATGTGTCAAGCAACCCACTAAGTGCTTTACAAAAACTATCCCACCTGATCCTCAACACAAAGAAGGTACTATTGTTATCCCCATTTTACAGCTGAGGAAACTGAGGAAGGCAAAAGTTAAATGACTTATCCATGATCACCCAGCTAAGTGTTTGAGGCTAGATTTGAACTCAGGCCTTTCCAATTCCTGTCTAGTCACTCTATAAATTTCACCACTTAGCTATAATTTTAATTATATTATGATAAGGAATTAATTTAATTGTTCATCTTTTCTGCATTTGTTTATGAGTTCTTCATGTCTTAATTTTTTTTTGCTTTTTTTTTTTGAAGGCAGGGCAATTGGGGTTAAGTGACTTGCCCAAGGTCACATGGTTAGTTTTTTGTGTCAAGTGTCTGAGGCCGAATTTGAACTCAGGTACTCCTGACTCCAGGGCTGGTACTCTATTCACTGTGCCACTTAGCTGCCCCAAGTCTTAATTTTTTTTTTATCACTTTTTGTAAGGATATGGTGTAATTCTGGAAAAAAAAAAAGAATGATTTCTAAGATAAGCAAACCTTAAAATAAATGTGCTTTAGTAATATTGTTAATTTATTGCATAAATCTATAAAAGTCAGTTTTCCAACATTCTTTTCAAAACTATAATTTGAGCCTTTTGACTCAATCATGAGTCTATTGAAATTGTCTTAGATCACTGCATTGCTGAGAAGAGCTAAGTCTATCAAACTTGGCAATCATACAATTTAAGAGATAATATTTTTTTTGGTGCTTTTTGCAGGGCAACTGGGGCTAAGTGACTTGCCCAAGGTCATACAGCTATCAAGTGTTAAATGTCTGAGGTCGGATTTGAACTCAGGTCCTCCTAACTCCAGGGCCGATGTTCTGTTTACTATGTCACCTAGCTACCCCTCAACTACATTTTTGAGTGAATTAAATTTAGTGTTTGTGCCCACAGAGGACCTGCGTTCAATTTTGGGATCATTAGGCCAGTAAGAACCACAATTTGATAGTAAAAGACATTTTTTTGAAAGAGGGATACGTTTTTACTTCTAGCAGTGGAGTCTTTTACTCTGTAAAATAAGTTCCTGGAGGAGAAACTTTAGCCATCTCTGGATTGATCCAAATAAACGCTTCAATGAACCAATTGAGTCAGTTTGCTTTTTATTCAGAACATTCTTAATTATGCAACCTACAGAATCGTGTAAATACTTAAGGGAATTAATTACAGACAAGGGCGTTTTGCTGGCCAGTTGGTTTTATGAGAGGGTCATTCCCTTGATAAGTAAGGGGTATTTTTTGTTTTTGTTTTTTTTGCTTTTTGGAGGGGTGAGGGCAGGGCAATTGGGGTTAAGTGACTTGCCCAAGGTCATACAGCTAGTAAGATAAGTAAGTTTTTACAGTTCTGGTGTCCAGGTTCCTATACCAGTTACTATGATAGCTGAAATTGAGAAAGGGTCCCTTTGTTTACTCTGTCTTTCCATAAAAAGTCTTTCACAATTCCTTGTGTTTTATAGGGTTTCTCTCTGATGGTATAAAACAGATTCTATCAATCTATACTTTATTCCCATACTTCCAGATAACTTTTTGGAATATTGGTCTGGAATTCTAGAATGTTGTTCTGGAATCACTCTGGCATAACTAATAATGCTTAGATTGTCTCACAAATCTCTGTCTTGAAGCTGAGTTGGTTTTGGCTCGAAGCCTCATGTTCTTTCAGTTTTGCCATTTTTTCATTTTGCCCTGATGTTTGTTGTTTCATCTGTATCAGTCCACGGGCTAATTTTGGGTTGGAGATGTTAACAGTTTCATGTGCCTGTTCACCACTCTTTGGATTCCTACTTGATAAGCCTGTAGCCATAGCACAAGAAGTGAGAGAATGACCATATGGCCAACTCAATATCCTACTGAGCTTTATTTGAGGATATAGTATCCAGGACCGAGTTCCTGAAGCATAGCTGAATGGTAGCCTCTGGTCTGTACTGGTTTTGTCATCTGTAAGGGGCATATTCCATTCATTACCATGAGATAACCAACTACATTTTATCAAGGGCTGTGCTGACTTCGTATACTAACGACCACAAGGAATCCATATAGTGCTGAGTCACACACCAATTATCTCAGTCTCTGTATGTTTACTGGTCATCTTTCTCTGAGTTCCACTATGTAATCTTTCCTTCACTTTGAAGTCTAGGCCTTGGGATCTTTGAGCAGCTATAACTGGCTGAGGAGACTAAATATAAATGGTCTGCTTTGTAGTCAGTCCTGGAAGTTTATCCCATATAGCTGCAACTGGTCATTGATCTGTATTTACGTAATTCCTTGGCAGTTGGAGGCTGGTGTTGGAGTCCTCTGACAACGCTCAGAACACAGCATAAAGGCTGCTTTTTAGATATTATGCAATAACGAATATGTTGATATCAAATATATGCATATAAACATGCCCATATGTATATAAGTCTATATTACATATATATGTAAATGTCTCTATGTTATATATTACATATTATATGTGTTCACATGGATGCTTACATTTTTATATGTGCTATTAAACTTTCAGCCAGTAAGCAAAAATGTCTCAAAATATCTCCACGTACGTGTGTGTGCTAGGAAATGCAAATATCTTTGTCTTTACTTGAAATCTCCATATAGGGCATACTGTTTAAGTCATCTGGCAATATATGTGTGCACATATGTATATGTTTATGTAAAAATATATGAGTATACATTCCTGCATCTATACATTACATGCATACACAATATGTATTGTGAATTCTGGCAGACTTAGCAGTCACTCATCTGAAATCCAATTTGACCCCAAACCAATCTAAATGGAAAAGAGAAGAGAAGAAAAATCTGAAGCTTGAGAAGATTCTTTGGGGGAAATTGCATAGGGATACTTCATCTAGTACGTGTGGGACAACACAAGAATGTCTTTATCTCACACCCATACATACACAGTCTCACACCCACATATGGAGTCTTCTTAACTTGGAAAGCAAACAAGAAGTTACCATTCCTTTTTTTTTAAACATTTGTTTTTAAAACTTTAAGTTGCAGATTCTTTCCCTTTTTCCCTCCTCACCCACCCCCACTGGGAAGATAAGCAATTCAATATGGGTTGTACATGTGTAGTTACACAACACATTTCCATAGTAGTTATATTGTGAAAGACTAACTATATGTCCCTCCATCCTGTCTCACCCCTACTTATTCTATTTTTTCCTTTGACCCTGTCCTTTTTCAAAAATGTTTGCTTCTAACTACCCTCTCCCCCAATCTGCTCTCCCTTCTATCATCCCCTTTCTTATCCCATATCCCCCTACTTTCCTGTAGGGTAAGACACCCAGTTGAGTGTGTATGCTATTCCCTCCTTAAACCAAATTCAATGAGAGTAAGGTTGTTCCATTCCCTTTCACCTTCCTGCTCTTTCCCTCCATTGTATCAGTTTTCTCTTGCCTCTTTTATATGAGATAATTTACCCTAATCTATGGCTCCCTTTCTCCTTCTCCCAGTAAATTCCTCTCTCACCTCTTAATTTTATTTTTTAGGCATCATCCCTTCATAATAAACTCATCCTGTGCCCTCTATGTATACATGAATATACATATGCCCACACTCACGTATATATTTATATACGCATACACCCTTCCTATACATACATATATACATATATGTGTGAAGTTATTGTTTCTTAAAAGCAATGGTTTACCTTCATTTATTTCACTCTCTTGGGAGTCACCAAGAAAGGGGAGATACTTGAAATGTCCTATATGATGACACAGAGACAAAACCGTCACAAACCATTCTAGTGGGAAAGAGTCCCTGTTATGCCATCCTTCCATTTTTATGATCTGTCTCTGAAATTCTCTTTTTCAGAGAAATCACTGCTTTATTAAAATTTTCTATCTTCAGTTCTAAGTTGTCAATTCTCATGTTTGTCTTCCTGTAGTCCTCTTTAAGAGCTTTTATTTCCAGATTTATAGACGTCAGATCTTCCTTTAATCCTTTTATGGAGTTTTTAAACCACTCTGCAGGGGGTTGTGGCCGTTCCACGCTCTCTGCTGGAAATCTGCTCTGAGCTGCTGTGCCTCCACAACGCTCCTCTGGGGGCTTTTCCTTGCTTTCTTTTGGCCTCTGGTATTTAATTACTGTATTCATTGCTTGTTTGTGACTATAGATTCATTCAGTCTGCACTGGTTTGCTTGTGAAGATTTTCTTCTCTTCCTCTTTTGCTCTTTTTGTTCTTTTGCTTTGTTGGCTCATATGATGTTGTTTTGAGGTGACAAAAGCGACCTGACTTTAATCAGTCATTTTACCAGAAGTTTACCCTTTTTATGTTTGTTTACAAAAAAACATTTCCAACTACTTTCTCTCAAATTTTACTTTTTAGGTTAGCATCAGTGGTTTGCTTTTTGACATCACAATTGGTTATTATTTGGAAATGCTGCCATGTTAGGCATTACCCAGAACCTGAGAGAGACAGAGTTTCAATGCTGTCTGTAGAACTTTGCTTATAGAACAGATCAGAGTGATAATATCGTTCTGAAGACTGATCTCATAGACTTACAGAATGTTAGAGCACGAAGGATGCTTAGAGAATGGTAAATTCTAGCTCCCTCTCCCAAATCTTACAGCTAGGAAACTCAAGCCCAGAAGGATAAATGAATTATTTCTAAGATCATATAGCCTGTTAGTGGTAGAACCAAGGCTAGAATGCAAGCTTCCTTACTCCCAGTTCATTTTAAAAAAAAAAAACTTCAACATGCCCTTAAATTTCTACACTTAGATCCACACAAGGTTACTCCAAGTGCTGTTCTAAGTGCATTTCTTATGTAGTCCTTTGCTGCTATTGGAATTTATTATCTTTTTATTCTTTATTAGACATAGAAGTGTATCTTTATTAAAATTTTATTCTAGTAGAGAATCTTAGGTCTTTTAATTTTTAAGTCCAAATTATATGAACTATATTCAACAAGGTTTACATCCTCATCTTTTAAAAAAGGAGGGGGATGATATTTTATATATAATGTATATATCATACATATACTATATAAATGTATATATATGTATAGACACATATGTATAACTTTTGTTGTATCCTATAAATTCACTGAAAGGCAACTCTAATAGGATCATTGATTTTGCTTGAAAAGAATATGTTTTTGCATCTTCTTTCTATAAATAAATAAGCTTCCTTTTTCATATTAAATACCACCTTTCACTTATCTTTATAGTTGCAGGAGTTTTTTAGAGAGATGTATGGGTTGCTTTATGTTCCATACTTATTTTTAAAAATTTTGTTTTCCCAATTATATGTAAAGACAACCTTTAACATTTTTTTTCATTTGAATTCCAGATTGTTTCCCTCCTTCCCTTCACTCCCCATTCCATGCAATAGCAATCAATTTGATATAGGTTATACATGTTCAGTCAGGTGAAACATATTGCCACATTAGTCCTGTTGTGAAAGAAGACACAGACCCAAAGGAAAAAAGAATGATAACAATAAAGAAAATGAAAAATAGCGTACCTCAATCTGCATTCAGACTCCGTCATTTCCTATCTGCATTCGGACGCCATTATTTCTTCCTCTGGAAGTGAATAGTATTTTTCATCATGAGTCCTTTGGAATGGCCTTGGATCTTTGTATTGCTGAGAATACTATGTCATTCCCAGTTGATCATTGTTACAATGTTGCTGTTACTGTATACAATGTTCTCCTGGTTCTTCTCACTTCACTTTGCATCAGTTGATGCCTGAAACCAGTCTGCTCATCATTTCTTATAGCACAATAGTATTCCATTACAATCATATATCACAACTTGTTCAGCCATCCCCTAATTGATGGGCATCTCCTCACTTTCCAATTCTTTGCCATTACAAAAGAGTTGCCACAAATATTTTTGTACACATAGGTCCTTTTTCCTTCTTTTTTTTTTTTTTAAATCTTTGGGACATGATTCTTTAAAATGAGAACATTCTTGGTTACAGATTTAGGGTTGAAAGAAACATTAGGGATCAAATAGTGGCTTCATTTCCTTCCTCACTCATTTTTATAAACAAACTGAAGCCTCCATATGTGCTCATGGTTACATAGGTAGCCAGTGGCGGAGTTAAGAGTCGAGCCCAGGTTTTCTCACTACAGAACAAATAAACTTTCTTCTAAGCTTGAGACAGTAAGCACTTAATAAATGCAAGTTGTCTGACTCTATGCTCCCTCACTTGTTATTGCTTTTACTACTTTTAATATAGCATTAGGTTTTCAGCAGATGCAACTGCAATTTGTAGTTTTTCTGAAACAAAATATCTTTTGTTAAATTTGTTAGCACATATATTTATTTTAAGCAAAACTCCCTCCCTGTCCTCCTGATTTAAAAATTACTGAGAAATCTAGGATATAAAGGAGTACTGGAAGGAAATTATGAGTTATTTTTCATAATTATTTTTAGCATTTTTAAATCACTAATTTTTATGTAAAGAATAATCCTATAAAATACTTTTTTGAAAATCACATTCAAAAGGTAACAGTCATCTACTTATTGGTCAATATGGTAAATATCATCCTCTGCCCAGTGGGAACCTAAGAGAGACCGCTAACATTTCAGGCCTCTTTTTCTGTAAGGTGAGATTATTAGTAGGGTGCATAGGCTATGGAAAGTGGGAGTATAGTTTTTCTTGAACTGAAGATCAATGTGTCAGTGATTTTGGTCTAAGTCTTTGGAATTTCCCGAGTGACAGATATATCCAATGCATCTGTCATAAATGTTGCAGTTTTTAACTTTGAGGGGCACATGGTGTAATGGAACAAGCATTGAACCTAGAGTCAGGAGACCTAGGTTTAAATCTTGACTATCAGTTACTTTACTTGCTGGATGCAAATTACTCTCCTTTGCTGGGCCTCAGTTTTATCTTACCTGTTATATGAGGATAATAATTCCTGTATTGCCCAACCCCTTGAGTTGTGGGCTTGTTTTTTCAAATGCTAAAATATTGTATGAATGTGATTTATGGTGGTTTACTTCCCCCATCAGTGTGTATACATACCTCATATAGATGTAAGCATACATACGTATATGTGTATGTATCTCCCTGTATATATACACATATACACATACACACATAATCATATAAAATAGTGGTTTAACTTGCTTGCCATAGATAATGAATAAACAACATTTATTAGTAGCTACAAATCTTAGTACCATATGTATAGGTAAAGGAAGATCTAGAAGAAATGAAAGATAACACTGCCTTTAGAAATGTATACACAAATTTTGTCTTTCTCAAGTCGTATAACTTCTCTGGATCTCATTGTTCTCATGGAAATGATATAGAAAAAAGAATAAAAAACCATATGGCATTAATAAGGTAAGTATGGAGATGAGTTTAGAGACAGGTTTTGAAGGAGTAGAGAGATATTACCTGGAAAACAGGAATGAAGAGGACATTTCAGATGAGAATGGCACCAACAAAATAATATACAAGCCCATCCCCAGCAACAATCCTGTGATGTTGCATGTAAGGAGGGAGATGTGACCATGGAGAGTGGAAGAGACATCTCAGAAGTAGGAGAGACAGAGAACTAATACAGATTTTGAATGGTAAACAAGAGATTCTGGGACCACAGGAATATGGGGAAAGTTGGCACCCCAACAGGTCCATGGTTTCCAGTGACTATATCCCTGATAAGACTGAGAGACTGTTCTCTCCTTATCACATTCTTGAGTGGCAGAGTCCCCTGACTCTTGTGAGCTGTATCATTAAATTAATTTGTATGACTTCCTCAATTACTGTGTTACTGCTTGTTTTGAGAAATGTGTTTGCTCACTATCTCTGATTGTCATTTATATACTTAGTGTTTGGTGAAAGACAGGTTAAGCTGTTACTCTCCTAATCTGACACAAAGTAAGTCTTCCCCATCCCTAAGAAATGATACAATATGGATGGATTTTCTGTCCTGAACCCCCAAAATAAATTCTACCCCTAGACTTCAAATAGATATACATGATTATAGCCCAATACCCTTCTTGAAGATAAAGCGGTGACCCCAACACTGCTGTTTACCTGCTCTACAAAGGTGAAACTCTAGTCTTCCAAGAGAGAAGGTGGATATAGCTTAAAAATCCATGGTACATGTGGCTCAAGTTCCTCAAGAGTGGCTAAATTGGATGCATATGGATATAGAAATAAGGAAATCCATTTTGAAGGATTGTGGCTGTTTGACATTGCTAGAACAGAGAATCTCTGTGAGAAAATGAGAAACTAGATTTGCATCACCTTGTTACAACTGTCTAATAATGCCATGCAACCATTCATCTCTTTACTTTTAGATATTAATGTAGTTTTGCTAAAAATGAAATTTTGAAACAGAATTTCAAATGCTGAAATAAAAATTGTTTTGCTCAAAATGAAATTCCAAAATGCTGAAAATCTTCATTCCTCCTCCCTCCTCCAACTTTCCCCTTCTGTACTGAATAATGTTCTGAGCCTTCAATCATTTCATTAAGGAATTCATTACTCTGTCACTATTTTGTATATACCGCCTAAATCAAATGTAGCACCTACCTTCTATTTAAAGTACTCTGAGTCTACATTCACTCAAAACCACAGCTCAGGAGCACTTCACTTATGAATTGACCTTTATTAGTCACAATTAATTCAAATCAAAATCATTTAATGTGACATAGAATGATAAGAAAAGTAGCAATAAATAAAGCATTTCCCTCCTTAAACTTATGGCTTACACTCCCATGAATACGTATATGCCATTACTTGGGAATATGCACATATAGTGAACTTAGGGGGGAATAAACACATGGGTGCAGGACAAATGTACTTTGGGGTTATTCCTTAATTCAATCATGTCTAACTCTTCATAAACCCCATGGACCATGGCATGCCATGCCCTTCTTTTTTTCAACTACCTTCCAAATCTGTCCAAGCTCATGCTCATTGCTTCCATGACACTATCTATTTATCTCATTCTCTGCCATCCTTTTCTCCTTTTGTCTTCAATCTTTCCTGGGGAGTCCTGTCTTCTAATTATATGGCCAAAGTGTTTAAGCTTCAGCTTCAGTACTTGTCCTTCCAATGAGTAGTCTAAATAATTTCTTTAATTATTGACTTATTTGATCTCCTTACTGTCCTAGGGACTCTCAAAAGTCTTCGTTAGCAACACAATTCAAAAGAATCAATTCTGAGGCACTCAACTTTCCTTATAGACCAACTCTGACAGTCAAACATTACAGGAAAACCTGTAGCTTAGACTACAAGAATATTTGTTAGCAAGGTGATGTCTCTGATTTTTAGTATACTGTCCAGATTTGCTATAACTTTCCTTCCAAGGAGCAAGCATCTTTCAATTTCATGGTTCTAGTCATTGTCTACAGTGATCTTTGAGCCCAAGAATATAAAACTTGATGTTGCTTCCGTTTCTTCTCCCTCTATTTGCCAGGAAATGATGAGACCAGTTGTCATGATCTTAATTTTTTTGATGTTAAGCTGCAAGCCAGTTTTTACACTCTCCTCTTTCACACACATCAGGAGACTTCATTCTTCTTCACTTTTTGCCACTAGAGCAGCATTATTTGCACATCTGAGATTGTTGATATTTTTCTTGGTAGCCTTAGTTCTAGTTTTTGGTTTGTTTCACTGGGCATTTCACATGATGTACTCTGCATAGAAGTTAAATAAATAAGGTAACAATATCTGGCCTTGTTGCACTCCTTTTCCAATCTTAAACCAATCAGTTGTTTCATGTTGGGTTCTGTTTCTTCTTGACTCACATACAGATGCATCAGGAGACCAGTAAGATGATCTGGTGAGTACCATCTTTTTGAGGATTTGCCTCATTTTGTTGTGATTCACACAGTCAAAGGTTTTAGTGTAGTCAATGAAACAGAAGTAAATATTTTTCTGGAACTGCTTTGCTTTCTTCATAATCCAGTGAATGTTGGCAATTTGGTCTCTAGTTTCTCTGCCTCTTTGAAAACCAACCTGCACTTTTTTTGTAGTTTAGTTTTTATTTGATAATCATAAACTTAACTCTGTTGTCCAGCCAGACTTGTGGAAGGAAAAAGGAAATGAAATCCAAAGAGAATTGCAGCAAGTGAGAGCACAAGGATCACAGGGTACAAGAACAGATGGGGTTTGTGGGTGCTCTCTCCAGCTTCAGAGGAATGGTTTGATGGTTAAGACAAAAAACAAAACAAAACAAAAAAACCTTATGAGAGCTGTCCACAGTCAGTGATAGTGATCTTCTTGCTGGTCTTGCCATCCCAAGACCTGAAACGCTCCATGGCTTCCACAATGTTCACGCCTTCTTACACTTGGCCAAATACAACATGCTTGCCATCCAACCAATCAGTCTTAGCAGTGCAGATCAAAAACTGGGAGCCATTTGTGTTGGTTCCAGCATTTACCATGGACAAGCTGCCAGGACCAGTATGCTTCAGGCTGAAGTTCTCATCAGAAAATTTCTCCCCATAGATGGACTTGCCACCAGTGCCATTATGGCATGTGAAGTCACCACTCTGGCACATGAAACCAGGAATGATTCTGTGTAAGCAAGATCCCTTGTAACCAAATCCTTTCTCTCCAGTGCTCAGAGCACGGAAGTTTTCTGCTGTCTTTAGAACCTTGTCTGCAAAGAGCTCGAAAGCAATCTGGCCCAGGGGCTCGACTATGATCTCAAAGTACACGTCGGGGTTGGCCATGGCCACAGATGCCTGGGCTAGGTGCTATTGCAGAGGAAGAGGCAGCGGGGATTGGTGTCCTGTGAACAGAACCAAGATGAGGATTCCAGGTGGTGGCATCTGTCCAGCCTGCACTTTTGATAATTATCAGTTCATATATTGCTGAAGCCTAGCTCACAGAATCTTAAGCATAACCTTCCTGGAGTGTGAAATGAGTGCAATTGTTGGGTAATTTGAACATTCCTTGGCATTGCCCTTCTTTAGGACTGAGATATAAATTGATCTTTTCCAACTGAGTGGCCACTATTGAGTTTTTCAAATTTGCTGGCAATTTGGGTACAGCATCATCTTGCAGGATTTTAAATTGCACAGCTGGAATTCTGTCACCTTCACTAGCCTTATTGTTATCGGTGCTTCCTAAGACCCATTTGACTTCATTCTCCAGGATGTACAGCTCTAAATTAGCAACTGCACTATTGTGGTGATCAGTGATGTTAAGATCTTTCTTAATATAGTTCTGAATATTCTTGCTACCTCTTCTTAATCTCTTTTACTTCTGTTACATCCCTACCATTTTTGTCTTTTATCAATGCCCATTTTTGTATATTCCCTTTGATATCTCAAATTTTCTGGAAGAGATCTGTCTTTCCCATTCTATTGTTTTATTCTATTTCTTTGTATTGCTCATTTAAGAAAACCTTCTTATCTCTCCTCGCTAATCACTCAAATTCTGTGTTCAGTTAAATATATCTTTCTCTTTTTTCCCTTCCCTTTCCTTCTTTCCTCAGCTATTTGTAAAATTTCATCAATAGTCATTTTGCTTTATTGCTTTTCTGTTTCTTTGGGATATTTTTTGTTGCAATTTTGCACAAATTTGCACAATATTGCAAACCTCTGTACACAGTTCTTCAGGTACTCTATCAGATCTAATCTCTTAAATCTATTAATTATTTTGATAACACATTCATAAGGGATATTTAGGTCATACTTGTATGATCTGATAATTTCCCCTACTTTGTTTAATTTAAGTTTAAATTTTACAATAAGAAGCTCATGATCTAAGCCACAGCTCTAGGTTTTAACTGACTGTACAGAGCTTTCCCCACCTTTGGCTGCAAAGTATATAATCATTCTGATTTTGATATTGAACATCTGGTGGTGTTTATGTGTAGAGTTGCCTTTTGGTTTTTGAAAAAGAGTGTTCTATGACCAGGGAGTTATCTTGATAAAACTCTGTTAGTCTCTGCCCTAATTAATTTTGTACTCCAAGGCCAAACTCACCCATTATTCCAATTATCTTTAGATCAATAGCTTTAGCATTCCAAACCTCTATGATAAATGTAACATTTTAAAAAATATTATTTCTAGGAGATGTTTTATGTCTTCATAAAACTGAGCAACCTTGACCTCTTTGACATCAATGGTTGGAGCATAGACTTATATTACTATAATGTTGAATGGTTTGCCTTGAATTTAAACAGATATAATTCTGTCATCTTTGAAATTATGCTCCAGTCCTGCTTTTGTAACCCTTTTATTGACTGTGAGGGCTATTCCGTTTCTTCTAAGGGATTCTTGCCCACATAATATATATAATGATCATCTGAATTAAGCTCACCCATTCTCAGCCATCTCAGTTCACTGACACCCAAGATGGCAATATTTAATCTTTCTCCTCCAATTTGACCACATCCAGCTTATGTTAGTCCTTAGTGTTTTCCCAGTAATATGTTGAATGCTTTCTGACCTGAAGGATTCATCTTATTTCATTAAAAAAAGATTAATACTGTCTATGGGGTTTTCTTGGCAAAGATACTAGAGTGGTTTTTCATTTTATTCTCCAGTGGATCACCTTTTGTAAGAATTCTCCACTATGACCTGTCCTTCTTGACAATGCTGCACAGAATAGCTCGTAGTTTCATTGAGCTACACAAGGCTCTCTGCCATGACGAGGTAGTGATCCAGCAACACATTGCAGGGCTGTTGATTTCTCCAGATGATGTCATATCAGTGCTCTTTCCAGGCCTACACCTTGTTTGATCTCATGTACCATACAGTGTCTGAAGGGTATGGAGCCTCTGACAGATATGTTGCCCAACCAGTTGTATTTGCTTCCTGAGGATATATCACAAGAGTACTTGTTCAGAGCTGCTCTTTTGGTTCCATGGTGAAAGCTGGCAACTGCTAATTGTGACACCACTGGGAATATGTTTATTAAATAAGATCTCCTTTTGTTTCATCTTCCTTTCCCTTTTGAAGAAGTGGACTCTTCCATGACTCTTCCACATTTTTCATAGAAAGTAGAAGTCCTAATAGACTTAGTTATCACATAAGAGAAGAAAGAAGGGGGTAGAACTTGCTAGGGAAAAACTCTTCATTTCTCTCACAGTCATAAAGAGTTTTCTTGTCTTTTTAATTTCATCCATAGCATTGATAAGAATGAACTTTCTTCTCTAGAGATTCTTTGCCCAATGCCCTTAGACTTAATTCTTCTTCTTCTTCTTCTTGTTCTTCTTCTTGTTCTTCTTCTTCTTCGTTTTCTTCTTCTTCTTCATCTTCTTCTTTGTCTATTGCATTCTTGGTCACTAAAGCCTATATCTCTCTGTCAGCCCTTTCTGTAGCTTAAATTGAGAAAGTCAATGTAGCTCATTGCTAAATTTATGTTTGAGAGTTGTATACTCTCAAACTCATGTCAAGGGAGCTCTACATAGACACTCCACAGAGTTATGTGGGTCTTACCTTATACAGCATTTTTTGAGAGGGATATAACATCTTTCTTGAGTGCTATTTAAAGAATCCGTGCAAACATAATAACTGAGATTGAATGCCCATGTTATTGGTCTGTCATCAGTATGTGAAGGAAAAAAACCTTTTAAAGTTTATGTACTCTCTATATGGGAAAATAGTAAAATCTTGGAAGTTTTCCTCTATTAGATCAGCTCCCTCTTCAGTTTATCTAGTTACTGGATTTTGTTTCTCAAAAATAAATCCATTTTTACAAGTTATATGATGGCAGTGATAAATTAGTAACTTCTTAAGGGGACCATTTGTTTGCTGACCATTTGTCTTAAAACAAATTTATAAGAATACAGGCCATTCCCCAAGTCTCCAAGGAAAAGTGGTCAAAAGATATGAACAGGTCATTTTCAGATGAAGAAATTAAAGCTATCTATAGTCATATAAAAAAGTGCTCTAAATCATTATTGATTAGAGAAATGCAAATTAAAACAACTCTGAGGTACCATCTCATACCTATCAGATTAGCTAATATAACAGAAAAGGAAAATGACAAATATTGGAGAGGATGTGGGAAAAGTGGGACACTAATGAGCTGTTGGTGGAGTTGTGGACTGATCCAACCATTCTGGAGAGCAATTTGGAACTATGCTCAAAGAGCAATCAAGCTATACATACCCTTTGACCCAAGAATACCACTACTATATTTGTATCCTAAAGAGATCATAAAAAAGGAAGAAGATCCACATGTACAAAAATATTTGCTGCAGAAGTTTTTGTGGTGACAAAGACTTAGAAATCTAGGAGATGTCCATCAGTTGGGGAATGCGTGAGCAAGTGATGGTATGTGAATGTGATGGAATACTACTGTTATAAAAAATGATAAGCAGGGTGATTTCACAAAAACCTGTAAAGACTTACACGAATGGATGCTGAGTGAAGTGAGCAGAACCAGAAGAGCATGGTACACTGTAACAGCCACATTGTGTGATGATCAGCTGTGATTAATTTAGCTCAGCAATACAATGATCCAAGACCATTTCAAAAGTCTCATAAAGGAAAATGCTTTCCATATCTAGAGAAAAAAACTGACGAAGGTGAATGCAGATGGAAGCTTTCTACTTTCATTTTATTTTTTTGACTTTTTTTCTTTTACAAACTGTTTCTTCTTTCACAATATGACTAATACGGAAATAGTTTTTATATAATTGCCCTTGTATAACCTATGTCCAATCTCTTACTATCTTCGGGAGGGAAGGAGAAAATTTGGAGCTTAAAATTTTATAAAAATGATTGCTAAAAATTATCTTTACATGTAACTCAAAAAGGCATAAGTGCACATTTTAAAAAACCATGAAAACCTCCATTCTAGCCTTTCTACAGCTAAAATGAGGAACATAACAGAGGTGGAACAGGTGATGCAGGATTTGGTAAGGGCTAAGTGCTTACACGCGCCTTCATTTCCGAAATCTACAGAAAGCATCAGTTGTAGCACACTGAGTCGCATTAACTAGATGGGTAGAAGGTGTATTATATAGTTTGGTTATCAAATTGGAGAGTATAAACCAATAACCACATAATGCATGTAGCCTGTGAAGGAGCCTGTGTCGGCTTTTCCCTGTGGTTGTAGTTTCCTTCACTGACCACCAGATGGTGTTCCAATTAGACATGAGTAATCTTCTCTCCCTCCAATCTATCTTTCCTTGGTAGCTGCAACTGTCCTCACAATCTCCAGATACAAAGATGACCTGTAATAGCTTCAAAAATTACCTTAATAGGTAATTCCACTCATTTCTTGTCCAAGTCCTAAATTCTCATAATAAAAACTTAACTTCTTTTTCTCATTTTCAAAAATTTACTTTTTTTCCTTAATGCTCATAACATTTATTGAAGTATCACAAGGTATTACAAAATTCAGAATGATAAATTATAATGAAACTGTTCTTCAGGACCAGCTTCCCCTTCTCTCCCCTCCTAGATGATAGATGAGGTGAAAGAATAAAGCGAAGGAATTTGGCAAGTTTTGGAACATGTTAAGATTAAGTCCCTTGGCAAACCTTCCTAAGAAACAAAAAAGTCGGTGTGTTGGGCCAGGGCAGTGGGAATGCTGAGTTGGCTTCCCTGGATCTCACCATATCTGTTAGTGAATGGCATATTCATCTTGTCAGTCTAAAATCCTCTCTTATTTGTTCCCCTTCCTGTCCGTCTTTTCCTGTCTACTTTACTTCTATAGTACTTTAAATCTCCACACGTCCCATAGTTTTCACACATGCCCTTACAATTCTCAAGAGCGATCCTAGAAGGTTCTTGTTACGTTCCACTTTGTTGCAGTCAGGACGCTGCTTTGGTCCAGGCACTCAGAAGAAAAGCTTAAAATGGAGTTCAGACGCCTTTCAGTTCTACACTAAGCCTGAAACACTCAAAGTTTGTCCGGTGACAAAGGAAATGGAAACTCAGCATTATAGGAAGTGTATACCTGAGCACATTCACCACCTTTCCCATGGTCTGGCTGATCCATTAACTCCAATCACTTTTAGAAGGTATTAAAATAGCTGTCTTTATGAAGGTTCGCTACTGCTTGAGTTTTCTTCATTTTACCCTGTCTACAACACAAAACTATATAATTTTAAATACTTTTCCCTCTTGAAGCTCAACTGGGATATTGTACTACTCTAGTGCCACAGAGATGTTATAGGGCACTTAGGGTCCAAAGTTTACATTTATTTAGATCGGGGTTAAGTGACAATTAGTAAGTGTCTGAGACCAGATTTGAACTCAGGGGCCAATGCTTATCCACTGAGCCACCTAGCTGCCCCAATGTTTTCTTTAAATAAATTTTTTCCTCCTTAATGTTAAGCAAAACATTTTTTTTGGCATGGGGGGGAGGGAGTTCTCTCTCCTTTTTTCTTTTTCTCAAGCACTTTGATGCAATATTTATAACTCATCATTACTACATTCTACTGGCACAGGGGAGTCAGAAAGCAGAAGTGAGTGAGTAGATACAGAGGTGATAAAAGAGGGTCCACTTTTTATGTTCAGTCAGAATAGAATGCAAATAGTTCCCCATGCATGATGAAAAGTGAATTTGATTTAAAAACAAAACTTCTTCATCTATTTAAATACTCGAATGTGGTTTTAGAACCCCAAATAAGATTCCCCATGAACATAAAATTTTTATTCTACCAAAATTCTCATCAAAGATAGATGAGAAAGTCATGTAACTGTTTGGTTCTTTAACATAAGTGATGTTTATACTCCTCTTTCATGCTATGACCTCTGCTCACACTTTATTGCATTTTTTTCCCTAGATGACGCATATTCTATCCTAAAACAAATCATTCTGGGCTCATTTTGGTGCAATTATATTTTAAGTTTAAAGCATAGTTGCAAATTTGCAGAATTGGTTATAGATTCTTTCTTGTCCCTTTATACATACTTTAACTTAAAAAAATACATTTTTAATACCTTATGTCTTTACATCAAAGTTAAATTTCTTAAATCAGAATTTATTTCAAGGGGTATCTTTTGATATGCTATCAAATATCAAAAAGGAGATAAATTATGCATCTTTCATTATTTAATATCCCTATGTTGGGGGCTTGAGTGAACAGTTAAAAAGTAGTGTTACGGTAGACCAGGTATTTTTTGAGGGTTGGCCAAGTGAGGGGAATCAACCTGTAATCTTGAAGCCACATGTGGCCCTATATGTCCTTATGTGGGGCCCTTGGACTGAGTCCAAACTTCACAAAACAAATCCCCTTAATAAAAAGATTTGATCTGTCAAACTTGGACTCAGTCAAAAGGCCACACTCAAGTATTACCCATGCCACTGTTTGTTTTTTTGTGGTTTCTGAATGCTCCTGAATGAATATTTTATTGTCTCTTCTTTCTTCTGCTGGGAGCAATGGAAAGGTAACTTGTGATGAGGATTAGTACTAACTGATAGGTGAAGGTGAGGGGCAGTGATATTGGAGAAAGGAGTAGGGGAGATGATGCTTTTTCAAATCATCTACCACCTTCCCCATTTCCTCTTCCCCAACCCAATTACTTCAAGCACTGCTTAAAATGCACTTTCCTAATGTATTAAAAGTTCTCCTGCAAAGCTTCTCTTACTTTGTGTCCTACAATTTAAACATATTTTATCTCCTGCATTCACACTAAGGCAGAATGGACCAGCAGCCACAAAAGGAGACTTGTGATTTGAATCCTGGGTATGAGAATATTAACCATTGTATATATTCAAGTATAATTACATTTTCTTTTTTTTTTAAATTTTTTTTGGTCTTTTGTTGCATTTTTTGGAGGGGGAAGGCAGGGCAATTGGGGTTAAAATAATTACATTTTCTTATATAAAAATATTTTCATTGCTGTTGGGTAATTTAAAGTATTTCTGTTCAAATGAAGTCTTTGTGTTTGTCGTAGTTCCACTCTGCCTAAGACACAGTGTCATCTGCCATATGCTATGTGTCTCTGAATGGAAATTGCCACAAGAGTGTAACAGCAAGTACGTGGGCACACCCAGTACGGTCAGCTAGCATTAGCATGGGTTCTTTGATCTGCTTTTCTTAAAGGAAAGCAACTTTAAAGGGGTCAACAATCTTACTTTAATTACATTCACTAGTGCAGGGGAAAGGTCAGCATTCTGAACGTGGAGAAAATACAAACGGAGAAAATACAAGCAGAGAAATTAGCACGAAAATCAATAGACGGGGCTCCAGCCATCTGAGTAAAGCAATATTGCTGTACACTTCCGAACACTGTGGTCTGGGGGGTGGTGCTTCTGCCTGGGCTCTGAATACAATACACTTTCAGAGCTTTCACACCTTCAGCATAGTGGGGCCACTCCACTTGTGCCCTGGCTTGGACTCTGGCCATCCCCACCACCTACAAACTTGTTTTCCTCTCACAGCTCCTGCTTGGACCTGTCTTCTCAGGAGTGCTAATGGGATAGGTGGGGGAAGGAGAGGATATTTCCCAGGGGCCCTGCTCTGGGCACCTGGGAAACTATTCCTGTCATCACTACTGTTGCTTGCTCAGTTTTTCTCAGGTTGATGACAAAAAGTAGCACAATAACTTGATTGATAACTATCCCAGTCTCACTATACCCCATGCTTTCCTTCAGGCTATGTAGATCCTGCCGATTATGCCAAATGTACTAGCAAGCACCCTAGCATACCCAGGGTGGCCCGCCAGCACAGGTTCTTTGATCTGCTTTTAAAGGAAAGACTGCTCAAAAAGGGGTTAACAATCCTACTTTTAATTATATTCACTAGTTCAGGGGAAAGGTTAGCACCCTGGAATTGGAGAAAATACAAACAGAGAAGATAGAAGCAGAGAAATTAGCACAAAGACCAACAGACAGGTCTCCAACTGTCTGAATAAAGCAATATTTCTATACACTTTACATACATCACTGGATCAAGGGAGCACAGACATCTAAGCAGTCACGGGGTGGGGTGCTCTGAACAAACAGCCACTCAGAGTCTTGACCAGGAAATCAAAAGATGGTTTTCATGAGTGAATCCCCAAAGCAAAATGCCAACCTCCCGGAATATATAACAAAGACTCAGCATCTGATTACCTTAGTGCTGAGAAGCCTTGAGAATCCTCCTGTCCCAGCACTTAACTGGAAACTTCCTTTAACCCAGAGCCTACTGGGCCAGGGCTCTATATGCCTATTAATAGGCAGGGAAGATCTTTAAATTCCTTTAATATTACAAAAGGAAAGAAAGCTATGTCTACAACAACAGATAAACCATTATACCTATAAATTCAACCAAGCACTTAACTTTAAGTGATTTCTTTGGCTGAATGAACAGTCATGCTGGTTGTTCTTGTTCTGTGTATAGACAAAGTATTAACAGGATTTTGCTGAGCCAGTCTCTAACCTGAAAATGAGAAAGAGCAGGCCAGAGACAAAGGGCCAGCAATCAAGTAGAAGTTTAATTAATTCGTTTCATTATGAGGAGCAGATTTGCAAATTGGGTCTTCTTCTGATCAGAATTCTACCTTGATGAAGTGAAGACTGAGATTATATACATAAATCAATAGTCACACGAAAAAATGTTCTAAATAACTTCTAATTAGAGAAATGCAAATTAAAACAACTCTGAGGTACCACTTCACACCTATCAAATTGGCTAACATGACAGAAAAGGAAAATTACAAATGCTGGACACTCATGCATTGTTGGTGGAGTTGTAAACTTATCCAACCATTCTGGAGAGCAATTTGGAATTGTGCCCAAAGGGTAATCAAACTGTGCATACCCTTTGACCCAACAATACCCATACTAGATCTAAATCCCAAGGAGATATAAAAAAGGAAAAGGACCTACATGTAAAAAAATATTTATAGCAACTCTTTTTTGTGTAGAATTAGAAATTGAGGGGATGCTCATCAATTGGGGAAAGGCTGAACAAGTTGTGATATATGATTGTGATGGGATACTATTGTGCTATAAGAAATGGTGAACAGGATGCTTTCAGAAAAACCTAGGAAGAAATGCAAATTGTTGTAAAGTGAAGTGAGCGGAACCAGGTGAATGTTGTATGCAGTAACAGCAATATGGTATTTTGATCAACTGTGAATGACTTAACTATTCTTCACAATACAATGATTCTAGACAATTAAGAAAGACTTATGATGAAAAGTGTTATTCACCTCCAGAGAAAGAAGTAATAGATTCTGAATAAAGATCTAAGCATACTTTTTGAAACTTTCATTTTTCCTTATTTTTTTGGTCTGTTTTCTTTAGGAATATGGCTAATATTTAAATATGTTTTGCATAACTATACATGAATAAACTATATTAAATTACTTGTATTCTCAATGAGACTAGAGGAAAGGGACAAAGGGAAAGAATTTGGAACTCAAAATTTAAAAAAAGTTAAAAACTGCTTTTACATATAATTTAAAAAATTTTTAAATGTATTTATTTTTTAATTTATGAAATGAAACAAGCATTTCTGTATAACACAGTATAATAAAAATATGATTGCATATGAAACTGAATATGTTATGTAAAATTTGCTGTTCCTTTTAAATATGTAATAAATTTAACACCGTAAATATTTTTCTTTCTGCCTTTTTTCTTCCTTCCTCCTCTGCCCTAGAGATGACAGCCATTAGACACAAATAGGTTTATAAATAAATATATATACACATGCATATATGCATGTATGTGTATATATGCATATATATGCATATATGTATGTATACACATACATGTAAAATCATTTTATACATACTTCTATTTATCAGTTCTTTCTCCAGATGCAGATAATGTCTTTCTTCACATGTCCTTTATAGTTAATTTGGGTATTTATAATAGTCAAAATGACTTATTTGCTCAAAGTTATTCTTAAAATAATGTTGCTATTACTACATACAATGTACTCTTGATTCTGCGCATTTCACTCTTCATTATTTAATGCAAGTCTTTTCATGTCTTCCTAAAATCATTGAGCTCATCATTTCCTTTAGCACAGTAGTATTTCATCACTATCATATACCATAACTTGTTCAGTCATTCCCAAATTAATGGACATCCCTGCAATTTCCAGTTCTTTGCCTCCACAAAGGAGCTCCAAGTACTTTAGAACATAGAGGTTCTTTTACTTTCCCCCAATAGTCTTTGGAAATAGACCAAATAGTGGTAATCCTAGGTAAAAGGGTATAGGCAGTTTAATAATTCTTTGGGCATAATTCCAAATTGCTTTCCAAAATGATTGAGTCAATTCACAGTTCCGCCAACAATGAATTAGTGTCCCAATTTTTCCACCTCCCCAAAAATAACTCACTTTTCAATCATTTAACCCAATCTGATAGGTGTAAAATTGTATCTCAAGGTTATTTTAATTTGCATTTCTCTAATCAATAATGATTTAGAGCATTTTTTATATAACTATAAGTTATTTTGATTTTTCAATGGAAAACTGACTGTTCTTGTCCTTTAACCATTTATCAATTGGGGAATGACTTATATTCTTATAAATTTGACAAAGTTCTTTATGTATCTGAAATATGAGACTTTTATCTGAGAAACAGGCTATAAATTTTTTTTCTCAATTTTCTACTTTCCTTTGATCTTGGTTACATTTGTTTTACCTATACAAACCCTTTTAAATTTAATGTGCTTGGGATTACCCATTTTACACCTAATTTTGTTCTCTGCCTTTTGTTATTCATAAATTGTCCACCTGTCAATAACTCTGATAATATGTTCCACATTCTTCTAATTTTCTTGTAATATCTCTCTTATATTTAAGTCATGTATCCATTTTGTCCTTATCTTGGTAAAAGATTTAAAATATTAGTCTATGCATAGTTTCTGCCATACTGATTTCCAATTTTTCCAACAGTTTTTTTTTTTACCAAATAATGAATTCTTATCCCCCAAATCTTAAGCCTTTACACTTGTCAAAAACAAAGTTATTAATTTATCACTGTAAATTGTATGTCTAATCTGTTACATCTATCTACTTTTCTATTTCTTTGTCAGTACTAGATAGTTTTGATAATTACTCCCTTATAATATAGTTTAAGATCTAGTGCTTCTAAATCTTTTTCCTTTACATTTTTTGTTAATTTCTTTGATATTCTTCACTTCATTAAGTTTCTCCTTTCAGATCTAGATAAATCTAACTAAAAATAAGTAAGAAAGATGTCAAAGAAGTGAATTTTAGATAAGCTAGACATAATAGCTATCTAGAGAGAATTGAATGGAAATAGAAAAGAATATCCTTCTCAGTGGCTTATGGTACCTTTATGAAGATAGACCCTATATTAGTACATAAAAATTTTACAGTTGAAGCAGAAAAGCAGAAGCATTAAAAGTATCCTTTTCAAATCACAATGAAATAAAAATTACATTTAATAAGGTACTTATGAAACATAAATTAAAGACTAATTAGAAATTAAACAACCCTATCTTAAAGAATGAGTGGTAAAGAACAAATCATAGAAATAATCAATAATTTCATTAAAGAAAATAACAATAATAAGGTAACATATCAACACCTATGGGATATAGAAAAAGCAGTCAAGTATTTGGGAAGATGAACAAACAGTTAAAAAAAAAACTCAAGCTATAGAATATTACTTTGGTAACAAAGAAGATCAAAACATACAACCAGAAGAAGACAACAAAGTCAAAGCTCCTACATCCAAAGCCTCCAAGAAAAATATGAATTGGTTCCAGGGCAAGGAAGAGTTCAAAAAGGATTTTGAAAATCAAGTAACAGAAGCAGAGGAAAAATTGGGAAGAGAAATGAGAGTGATGCAGGAAAATCATGAAAAATGAGTCAATAGCTTGTGAAAAGAGACTAAAAAAATACTGAAGAAAATAACACCTTAAAAAATAGACTAACCCAAATGGCAAAAGAGATCTAAAAAGCCAATGGGGAGAAGAACTTTAAAAAGCAAAATTGGCCAAATGGAAAAGAAGGTCCAAAAGTTCACTGAAGAAAATAATTACTTCAAAATTAGAATGGAGCAAATGGAAGCTAATGACTTTATGAGAAATCAACAAATTATAAAGCAGAAGCAAAAGAATGAAAATATAGAAGACAATGTGAAATATCTCCTTAGATAAATGACTGACCTGGAAAATAAATCCAGGAGAAATAATTTGAAAATTACTGGACTACCTGAAAGCTATCATAATAATAAAAAAAGAGTCTACACATCATTTTTCAAGAAATTATCAAGGAAAACTGTCCTAATATTCTAGAACTAGAGGGTAAAATAGAAATTGAAAGAATTCATTGATTGCCTCTTGAAAGAGATGCTGAAAGGAAAACTCCTAGGAATATTACAGCCAAATTCCAGAGTTCCCACATCAAGGAGAAAATATTGCAAGCAGCCAGAAAGAAACAATTTGAGTATTGTGGAAATACACTCTAGATAACACAAAATTTAGCATCTTCTATTTTTAGGCATCAGAGGGCTTGGAATATGATATTCCAAAGGTCAAAAGAGCTAGGATTAAAATCAAGAATTACCTGCTAGCAACACTTATAATATGTCAGGGGTAAAATGGATATTCAGTGAAACAGAGGACTTTCAAGTTTTCTTGCTGAAAAGACCAAAGCTGAATAGAAAATTTGACTTTCAAATACAAGCTTCAAAAGAAGCATGAAAAGGTAAAAAGGGAAGAGAAATCATAAGGGACTTATTAAAGTTGAACTGTTCACATTCTTATATGAAAAGATATTTTTGTATATTTGCAACTCATGAAATCTTTCTCAGTATTAGGGTAATTGGAGGAGATAGATAGATAGATACATAGATAGATAGAGGATGGATAGATAGATTCATAGATAGATGGGTAGATAGAAAGGTAGATAGATAGAGGATGGATAGATAGATAGGTAGATAGAGGATGGATGGATAGATAGGTAGATAGGTAGATAGATAGAGGACATAGAGTGAGTTGAATATGGTGAGATGATATCTAAAAAAATAAAAGTAAGGGGTGAGAGAGGAACATATTGGGAGAAGGAGAAATGGACAGATAGAATGGGGGTAAATTATCTCACATGAAAGGGCAAGAAAATGATTTCATAACGGACAGTAAGAGGGGGGAGGTGAGAGGGAATGAGTCAACCTTATTTTCATTGGATTTGACTGAAGGAGGGAATAATATACATATTCAATTGGGTATCTTACCCTACAGGAAAGTAAGTGGTAAGAGGATAAGAGAAGGAGAGTGGGGATGATAGAAAGGAGGGCAGATTGGGGGAGGGGGTAGTCAGAAGCAAACACTTTTGAAAAGGGGCAGGGTCAAAGAAGAAAATAGAATAAGTGGGAGGCAGAATAGGAGGGAGAGAATATAGTTAGTCTTTCACAATTTGACTATTATGGAAGTGTTTTGCATAGCTACACATGTTTAACCTATTCTGGATTGCTTGCCTTCTCAATGAGGGCATGTGGGGAGGGAAGAAGGGAGAGAATTTGGAACTCAAAGTTTCAAAAACAAATGCTAAAAAATTGTTTTCACATGCAACTGGGGAAAAAAGATATGCAGGCAATAGATATCTATCTTGTCCTAAAGGAAAATAGAAGGGGAGGGAAAAGATGTGGAGTGTGGTAGAAGAGAGGGCATACTGGGGGAAGGAGTAATCAGAATGCATGCCATCTCAGGGTGGGGAGAGGGATTTGAAACTCAAAATCTTGTGGAAATAAATATTGTAAACAAAAAATTAATTAATTAATTAAAAAATAAAGAGCCAATCTCTCCTCCCCCAAAAAAATTTTCAGCACATCCTTTACTGTGCAATAAAATTAAATTCAATAAAGGGACACAGAAAAGAAAGGGCTTAAATTAATTTTTGAATAAATAGCCTAAAGAATTAATGCTCAAGGAAGAAAATGCAGAAATAACAGATAACTTCATTAAACAACGAATCAACATGCCAAAATTTGTGGGATGTAGGCAAAGTAATTGGTAGGATAAATTTATATTTCTAAGCACTTTCATTAACAAAAGAGTTAAAGAATAGATGAAAAAATTGGTCATGCAACTAAAAAAAGGAGGAACCCTCCATTTTAAAATCCTAATTATTTAGAAACATAAAAATCTTGAAAAATCAAAGAAGAGATTAATAACATTGAAAGTAAAAAAAAGGAATATAGAATTTATATTGTTTTTTGAAAGAAACATTAAAATAGACATTCGCCCAATTTGATTATAAGAAAAGAAACAGGAACATCAATATCAAAAGTTTAAAAGGAGAAATCACAACAAATGAAAAAATAAGGAATCTTATTAGAAACAATTTTGCTCCACTATATGCCAATAAAACTAAGTTAAATGGAGGTATAACTACAAATATAAAATGCCCAGGTTAACACAAGAAAAAAAATGGAGAATGTGAACAACCTAAGCTCATAAGAAAGAAATTAAATATATCAAATATAATGTCTCAAATTTAAAAATCTTGATAGATTTAGAAGTTTCCATCAAATAATCAAATAAAAATTAATTCCAATATTACACAAAATGTAGAGTTAGGAAAGAAAACTAGCCCACTAAATTCCTTCTATGAATCAAGTCTTTTCTTGGTACTTAAAACAGAGAGTCAAAATACAGAGGGGGAAAAGCACGCATCTATATCCTTAATAAAAGATTGATGCAAAAAGCCTCAAAATATTAGCAAAGAGGCTACAGCAGCATATAACGTAGATTATGCATTGTGGTCAGGTTAGATTTCTATCAGGAATGCAAGGCTAGTCCAATATTAGGAACATTATAAATAATTGACTACATGAGTAGCAAGAACAAAAAAAATCATGATTATTTCAATAGATTAAAAAAGAGTGAGAAGAAAGGAACTGGAAGCACCTTTTGTAGACAGCATTTTCAAGGAGCTTAGCTATGGAAGAGAATAGAGGTATAAGACAGTTATCAGGGATAGAGAGATCAAGTGAATGTTTTTTGAGGATAGGAGCGATATGGGTATGTTTCTAGGTAATTGGGAAGCAGCCAGTAGATAGGAAAAGTGTAAAGATTAGTGAGAAAGTGGGGAGGGTAGAGGATACAACTTTTTTTCTCTGGAAAGATGGGATGGGATGGGTTCAGTTGTGCACGTAGAGATTTCTTTTGTCAAGGGAAAAGGATATTGTATCATGTGAGACTGGAGTGAAGGGGAAATAGTTGCAGAAAGAATCTGAGGAATATGAGATAAGAATGAGAAGAAGAGGAAAATCTCAATGAAGGGCTTCAATTTTTTTTCAGTGAAATAATGTCACCCAGAAGGGGGGTGCCAGGGAGGGAGTCATGAGAGATTTAAGAAGGGAGGAAAAGGTTTAGAAAAGCCACTGAGGTGAGTGGAATAGTGAATTAATTAGAGCAGTGTAAAAGAATTGACTTGCTGTATCCTTGCTCTAAAAGGGTCCAATTGAGATTGCGTAACAAATTTATAGTGGATCCAATCAGCATGGTTTCATGTTTTCTCCAGCTTTCCTCAGCAGCATGTGAGTAGGAACAGAGGCAGTGCATGGTTGGAATTATCCTGGGCTGAGGAGATTGAAATTAGGATATAGGGGTAAAGGACTCCAAAGAAGAGTTGAGCTGCTTCACCAAGAAATCAAGATGGGGAAGGGAGGAGTCAATGTAGCTTGGGAAAGAACCTAGGGTTGAAGGGATTCATTGTCATGGTGAGGATGAACAATAGGATTAGATGTTACAAGGCAGGGGAAGAGTGGAATGATAACATTACCACCAGATAAAAGAATTTCAGAGTTTATGAACATAGAAGTGAAATCCTTATGGGAGACTGAGGTGAGCAGAAAGTAATGGGAAATGAGAAAGTTGTGGTGTTTGAGGAAGTCTCAATATGTATGTTAAGGTCCTCTGGTATTATAGCAGCAACCACACTGGAATACCCAGGATGGCTTCTATGCAAATTCTTAGATCTGCTTTACTAGGAAAGACAGCTGTTTAAGGGGTCAACAATTTTTTTTTAAACACATTCACTATTTCATTGGAAAAGTCAACATCCTGAACTTCGGAGAAAATACAAATAGGGAAAATATGGAGAAAATAGAAGCAGAGGAATAAAGACCAACAGACAGGGCTCTGACTGCCTGAATCAATTATACACTTTACATACATCCCTGAATAGAGAGAGTCTTTATATCTGAGCAGTCAGGGGAGCTCTGAATATACGACCACTCAGAATCTTGACCAGGGAATCACAAGATCCTTCTCATAAGCAAGTCCCCAAAGCAAAACACCAAATCAGAGTATATATACACTTCTCAGAGTCAAAAGGCATCAGC
>CM053580.1:212768438-212810344 GCA_028627135.1 Pseudochirops cupreus
AGGGTTGTAACCAATGAGTGAACACTGGGAAAAAAGAAACAAAACCAAACATGAAAAAGAATGATAGCATGTATTGCTTCAGTCTCCATTTAAACTCTAGTCTTTCTAGATCGTTCTCTGAACATAGATATCTCTTTCCAAGAGGGGAAGATCTTAAAACCCATTAACGTTACAGGTATGAGTGCAGGAGTTGAAGTGGAGAGAAAGACTGTGAGCCAGGCATTAAACTCATTGAGGCAGACAAGAGTTGCCAGAGGGCTGACAGATAATAGCTGCCCAAATCTTGATTGGATCATAAATATGGATTAAACAAATATCAAAAGTGGACAAGTTACTAAGTAATGGTGGTGGAGGGAGAGTCTGGAATTGGTGATGGAGAGCAAGGAATATTCCAACTATACCATGGCCAGTGAGTCAGGTGTATGAGTGAAAGTCAACCAGTCCTGCAAAGGGTGACCAGGGAATCAGTATCATTAGAAGGGATCCATGATGGAACGAGGGAGAAAGGACAAGACTTAAGACAAAAGCAAATTCATTACCTATGGGAGCAGACATTCCAGGGAAGACAGTGGAAAGAGTGGGTAGCTTCAGAATGGGAAATTAGGTAGGTGAGTTAAGCAGTGTGGAAATAGGGGAACAATTAGTGTAAAACAGAATGGGGTTTAAATGGCCAGTGATTTAGAATCTCTGGGCTGGGTGGGGATATGTTAATCATTGATGAATGAGTTCAGAGAGGTTATCAGGTCTGTAGGGGTTCTCCTCAGGGTGGAGTCCTGCCAGGGTGTCAGACAGTGGTGTGCCTCTTTTTCCATTTGAGTTAGTTTATTTTTAAGGTGGAGACTTTTGATATACCCCATTGCCTGTATATCTTATTTCCCAGTTGCATGTAAAAAACAATTTTTAACATTTATTTTTTTTAAACTTTGAGTTCTAGATTCTTTCCCTTCTTCCCTCCTCACCCACTCCCACTGGGAAGACAAGCAATTCAATATAGATTGTACATGCGTGGTTATGCAAAACATTTCCATAGTAGTTATATTGTGAAAGACTAACTATATTTCCCTCCATCCTATCTGCCCCCCATTTATTCTATTTTCTCCTTTGACCCTGTCCCTTTTCAAAAGTGTTTGCTTCTAACTACCTTCTCCCCCAATCTGCCCTCCCTTCTATCATCCCCCTTCTTATCCCTTTCCCCCCTACTTTCCTGCAGGGTAAAATTCCAAGTTGAGTGTATATTTTATTTCCTCCTTAAGCCAAATCAAATGAGAGTAAGGTTGTCCCATTCCCTTTCACCTTCCTGCTCTTCACCTCCATTGTAACAGTTTTCCCTTGTCTCTTTTATGTGAGAGAATTTACCTTATTCTGTCTCCCTTTCTCCTTCTCCCAACATATTCCTCTCACCTCTTAATTTTATTTTTTGTATATCATCCCTTCATATTCAACCCATCCTGTGCCCTTTGTCTATGTATACATGTACAGACATACACACACACACACACACACACACACACACACACATATTCCATTCAACTATCTTCATACTGAGAAAAGTTTCATGGGTTACAATTATTGTTTTTCCACATAGGAATGTAAACAGTTCAACTTTAATAAATTCCTTGTGATTTCTTTTTCCTGTTTACCTTCTTATGCTTCTCTTGCTTCTTGTATTTAAACATCAAATTTTCTGTTTAGTTCTGGTCTTTTCATCAAGAATGCTTGAAAGTCCTCTATTTCATTGAATGACTGTCTTTTCCTCTGAAATATTATACTCAGTTTTGCTGGGTAGGTGATTCTTGGTTTTAATCCTAGCTCCTTTGACCTCTGGAATATCACATTCCAAGCCCGTCGATTCCTTAATGTGGAAGCTGCTAAATCTTGTGTTATCCTGATTGTGTTTCCACAATACTCAAATTGTTTCTTCCTAACAGCTTGTAATATTTTCTTCTTGACCTGGGAATTCTGGAATTTGGCTACAATATTCCTAGAAGTTTTCTTTTCAGGATCTTTTTCAAGAGGCAATGGGTGAATTCTTTCAATTTCTAGTTTACCCTCTGGTTCTAGAACATCAGGGCAATTTTTCTTGAAAATTTCTTGAAGGATGATTTCTAGGCTTTTTTCTTGATCATGGCTTTCAGGTAGTCCAATAATTTTTAAATTATCTCTCCTGAATCTGTTTTCCAGGTCAGTGGTTTTTCCAATGAGATATTTCAAATTGCCTTCTATTTTTTCATTTGTTTGGATCTGTTTATAGTATCTTGACTTCTCATAAAGTCATTACCTTCCATTTGTTCCAATCTAATTTTGAAGGAATTACTCTCTTCAGTGTTCCTTTTCCATCTGGGCTTTTCAAGGCATTCTTCTCCTTATTGGCTTTTTGGGCGTCTTTTTCCACTTGAGTTAGTCGATTTTTTAAGGTGTTATTTTCTTCAGTATTTTTTGGGGGGGGGCAGGAGATGTCTTCTGTAGCAGGCTGTTGACGTGCTTTTCATGATTTTCTTGCATCATTCTCATTTTTCTTCCCAACTTTTCCTCCGCTTCTCTTACTTGATTTTCAAGATCCTTCTTCAGCTCCTCCTGGCCTATGACCAATTCATATGTTTCTTGGAGACTTTCAATGTGGGAGTTTTGACTTTGTTGTCTTCTTCTGGTTCCATATTTAATCCTCTTTGTCTCTAAAAATGATTCTATAGTTTGATTACCGGTCTTCTATTTGCTCATCTTGCCATCCAATTACTTCACTTTTGTACTCTTTGCCATGGTAGAACTCTGCTTCCAGGGTGGAGAGAGCTGTGTCCCAAGTTTCTGGGGTTGTGCTCAGTTGTTGTCAGAAAGTTCGTGACTTCTTCTAGGTGCCTGCCTCAGAACTGTGAGGAAGACTGCCTCTCCATTGCCTCAACAAGCTCCACCACGCTAGCGCTCCTTACCCTAGGACTGCTGCCCAAGACTGCAACCCAGATCCAAGCAGGGCCGAGGAAAGAATCCTGCCTCAGCGCCAGCAGAGGGATTCCTGCAAATGCCCTCTGGTTAGCTGCTTCATCCTCCTAGGATCTATAGGCCTGGAGCTCAGGAGGCAGCCTTCTGGTTGCTGTAGCCTCCCCTGCAGCGTCACTACCTCTGCAACCCCAGGGACAGGGGCTGGACCATGCTCTTCTCTCACCCAGCATCAATAGAGTCCTCCCACTGACCTTTTACTTTCTCTTTGACAGTTATGGGTTGAGAAGTCTGGAGACTCCCACAGCTACCAGTGATTCACTCTCCTGAAGTCTGCTGTGGCTGGTCTGGGCCATGTGTCTGTGCCGCTGGTCTGGGCCCATGTGGCTCATGCTTCATTCAACTCCCATCCTGGTGTGATAGACCCTTTCTGTCCGCCTGCCAGGCTGTCTTCAGTGGGAGATTCGTTTCTCCCTCTCACTTTGTGGGTTCTGTGTGTTCTAAACATTTGTTTAGAGTCATTTTTTACAGGTATTGGAGGTGGTTGGAGCAGGAGCTCAAGCAAGTTCCTGCTTTTGCTCTGCCATCTTGGCTCTGCCCCCTGTTGTCTCAATTCTTACCTAGCCTGTAATTACTGAATGGCTTTTGCCTCAGACAAACTGAGACCTGGGAAAGACCTTAGCTTAAAAAGGCCAAGTCTCCCACATCCTGGTCCTTCTCCAGTTGTCCT
Source organism: Pseudochirops cupreus (assembly GCA_028627135.1). Taxonomy (NCBI): domain Eukaryota; kingdom Metazoa; phylum Chordata; class Mammalia; order Diprotodontia; family Pseudocheiridae; genus Pseudochirops; species Pseudochirops cupreus. Next base: position 212,772,100 of record CM053580.1, read on the forward strand.
GACCTATGTCTTGCCACTGGATTCTGATACCTGGAGGAGAGAGTGAGGCTGATGACTTTGAAGAGCTCTGCCTCACTTAATGGCAATTCATTTGCAAGTCAAGACATCACCCTCCTAATGTCATTGGTCCTTCTTGAGAACTAAGGACTAACAACAACCACCACAGTTCTCTAAGTAAGGAAAATGTCAATCAAGCCTAGATTTGCTTCTTTGCTAATTCCAATTGTTCTTACTTTGACGTTCTGAGGTCAAATGAAATGAGCCTAATACTTCTTCCACATTTCAAGCTCTTCTCCCAATTTGTAGCAAATCATTTTATATGAAGAAAAAAAGGTAGAGAAACATCACAGATATATAAATTTATCAGGCAGGCAGACAGAAAAGTGCATGCATACATACATACATAGCCAATGCTGGAGAATTGAAAAAAATTACATATACCACATAACTAGATAGTTGTGGCCACACTCCTGAATCAGGATACTCCTCGACACGGCCCGAATCTCCTCATCTTCCCTATTTATACCAGGAGATGGAGTCAGGACACGTGTCTTGATCATGGGGTGCCCCCTCATTCATAATCTCATCTTCACATTTAGTAACACAGACTTAAGGATGGGAATAGATAAAAGCTTATCACAATAGCAGAACACAGACAAGTGTGCAGACAAATGCACATAGTGTTCCTGCAATATTGAAAATAAAGTGGCCCCTACCTCAGTGTTCGGTGTTTAAGTGAGAGGCTATGACTCTACATCTCAATCCTAAGCAAGATGTTTGTTCATCCACACGGCATGAATTCTGTCATTTTCCTCATTCCTGTGGGGAAGGGTCAGGGGATGAATTACTATTTTATCCTTTGAGGCACAACTAGATTCATCAGAATTGTGATCAATCATATTTTGCTCACATGATGACTCATTTTGAGATTCTTCTCTACTTAATGAAACTTCTGAAACTGAGAGTATCAGAGGCTGGGCAGCCTCTGACGTAAGTGAAGATTCATAAATAAAAAGAGGAATGATGAAAAAGCCCAGATCTGTTTCCTTTTTTGTATTCTGAGACTTCCTCATCTCTGCAGGCTGTCTGGCAGTCTCATAGTGAAGTATTGCATGTGTTAGAAAGATGGATTGCATCTGTCATGTCTCAATTTCAGCTCTGCGTAAGTGCCCCCTGAACTTTTCCATAGGTATGTTAGATTTTATATCTGAAAGAGAAAATTGCTCCTGCTACCAGAGTTCTCAAGGCCTCCCAATACATGGTATTTTATTTTGTTTTTTAAGGGTTTTTTTTTTTGGCTTTTTTGGAGGACAATTGGGGTTAAGTGACTTCAAGTGTCTGAGGTCAAATTTGAACTCAGGTCCTCCTGACTCCAGGGTGGGTGTTCTACTCACTGCGCCACCTAGCTGCCCCCAATACATGGTATTTTAATGTAAACAACAAGTTCACAGTACACTTATTTTGAACATCTGTGAGCGCAAAGCACAATTTATATGTGTGTGTGTGTGTGTGTGTGTGTTTTGAACAATCTCAGAGAGTTTTGTTGCTATTACTTGGTACGGAGCACCCTTAATGAATCTATTTTCTTTAGGCAAGTGGAGCCAAGAGAATAAGTGACAAAATATTGATATATTGGCCCCCCTCCCTCTCCTACTAACAGGAAGGTATTGAATGAACACTAAGAAAATATTTCCAAATGTGAATTCTTCCCCCCAGCCCAGTCCCTCACACCTTCCAAGCCTCTCTCTTACTGCCAAGGGCATCGCTATTCTCCCAGCCCAGGCATCAGCCTCAACTCCTCTCTCTCTCACTGCCATTCCCCACCCCCCCCATATATGATCAGTTTTCAACTTCTGCCAGTCCTGCCTTTGTACCATCTCACGGATAAGCCCCCTTGTCTCCTTTGATACTACTAACATCCTGGCCTAGGTCCTCATCGTCGCATCACAGGACAAGAGCTTGCTGATGGATTTCCCTGTTTCATGTCTCACCTCATTCCAGTCCATCATCCATTCAGCCCTCAGATTTATCTTCCTAAAGCACAGGTCTGGCCAGTCACACACAGCCCTCTCCCTCTTTCCCTTTTAATAAATTCAAGTGGCTCTAGGATTAAATCTACAACAATCTGTTTGGGTTTTGAAGCTCCTCATGGCCGGGCCCTTTCCTGTCATTCTACCATCTTACTTCTTACTCCCTTCACCATATCCTAAGATCTAGTGACACACACCTCCTTGCTGTTCTTATAACATGTTACTCCATCTCCCTTCTCTGCTCATTCCTACTGGATGTCCCCCATTCCTGGAACTCTCCTTGTCTTTTCCTCCTGGCTTTCCTGGTTTCTTTTAATTCTTTGTTAAATTCTCAACTTCTGCATGAAGTCTTTCCTGATGTTCCTTAACACTAGTGCCTTTCCTCCTGATATTGTCTCCCATTTACCCTGCATATATCTTATTTGTTTGCATGTGGTCTGCCTCATTAGACTGTGAGCTTCCTGAGAACAGGAACCTTTCCTTGTATCCCCAGGGTTTCGCACAATCTCTAGCAGTACTTAATAAATGCTTGTAGATTTAACTTGAAGTAAGTTCATTGGCCTTTAAATCTACCAGTAGCAAATTCAAAATACTATAGAAATGTATGCTGGTGCTAGCTGGTGACAGTATTAATGTGTCTTTTCAAAGAAATGAAAAGAAATTCACACAGTATTTTCTAAAGGAGTCATGACATTTATTTTAAGGTCATAAGTTCAATGGTTCTTATATTTGAAAGGGACGTTAGATATTCTAACTCCTTAAATTTTCAGATTAGTTAATATATGCAGAAGGATATTAGGAATATTCTTCATTAGTAGGAGTTGAATTTTTTGTTCTCCACCCAAACCAGCAGTTATCCCCAAACAACCTCTCAGATCTGAGATCAATCCACAAGATGCTATCGAGATTCCAATATTGTGACAGCAGCTGTGGGGATAAAGAACAGAAGCAATTTAGTTTAGTGAAAAGCATTGTTTTAAGCAGATTGAATGGAAGACTTGGAACCAGAAGACCCATATTGAAATCCCAGCTCTCCTTGGAGATAGCTATGAATGGCCAAGTCAGTTAGTATCTCTGAGGTTCATTTTATTCATCTGAAAAATGGTGATCAAAGAATAACATTTGAGCTATATAAGTCACAAAATTTTGTTGGGAAGAAAATGTTTTTAAAGTCTTAGTGTGGTATACATCTAGCAGGTGAATTTGTGTGTATTGCCAGCTTTTCACGGAATTTGTTCTAAAAAAAGAAAGAGAAGATTTAGGTTGGGTTTCTACATTTAATTTTTCTCACTAGCTGGTGACATGCACTGCATGGGAGTTACAGTTCAGAACTGGATCAACTTGGGGGTTGTTGACTCTGATTGGTCAACAACCTGGGAGGTGGGCTATGTTTTGAGTATGTGACTTTAGATCACTTAATCCTGGTCAGGAGAAAAAGGGGAATGGGATGGCCAATTTATGTCAGATCACTCCCTCCCTCCCCCCAGCCATACCAGACCACTCCCAGCCTTGGACTACCCAGGCAGAAGAATCTGTCTCCACCCAAGCAGCTTCTAATATAATCTCATTATTAGTTATGTTCTAAGGAACAACTCTAGAGCAGGAGGCTGGCTGGGGTTGGAGGGGGGAGCTCTGAGAATCATTTTTCACTGTGCGCGTGTGTGTGTGTGTGTGTGTGTGTGTGTGTGTGTGTGTGTAGTAGGTGCTATTGGGCCAGTGAGGAAAGGATCAGTTTCCCTTCTTTCTTGTCCCCAACCTTGTATAGCCCTGACTTTTAATCTAGTCAGTTCCCTCAGCCTGATCCATTTGGGGAATGGGGTGGGAATGTATGTGAAGATATAGTTTTCTCATCAAGCCATTCATAGGATGATAATGAGAGGAAGAATTATTTGAGGTGATGGTTTCAAGCATCCTCACTCCCAGATACTCATAGTCTTCTACCATGAAAGGCTGCCAAACTTGTTTGTTTAAAAAGTAATGCAGATTCATATTTTTTCCTCTTTATTTTCTCTTGGGAAGCTATGAAAATATCTTATCCAAGGATACTGTAACCGTAGGAAATCACTGTGGAGGTCCAGTAAAATCTCCTTTGGGCCTCCTATCCTAAAGTCACCCAAACTTCATGAAACACAACCGTTTCGAGGGCAATGTGAATGGAATTTAAAACTCACCCAACAAGAGGACAAGCTTGGGACCTTGGAAGCTCAGCTTGGGAGAAAAGACAATAGAATAAGGTGGCAGCTGTGAAAGAAAAAAGATTAATTTTGTCCTCTGCATTTTAGGCACAAACCTGCTAAGAAACAACTGTATTCAATTTCAAATTATTCTGTATTTAAGCCAATTCTAACTGGTGGGGGTGGGGAGAGAGAGAGAGAGAGAGAGAGAGAACAAGCTAGCAAATTTCCCTACTCTCTCCTCAAAACAACTTGAGGTCATAGAAGGATCTTGAATAAGAAAAAATGTTAAAATATAGTTTGAGTTTAACGTTCTAGAATAGCCCCTACTCAATTTCTTTCTTGACCACCTGCTCAAGAGTTAAAAAGGACATTTCTCTGTGATAAATATATTAATCTTTGATTGCCAAAGAAGACACTGACTTAAGTTCATCATAGTGTCAATGGCATCAGGGGGAAGGGTAGGCAATGATCTTATCCAGACAAGAGTTGTTTAGTTTTCTATCCTTGGTCCATTTCCTGGAACCTTAACCTTTGTTTTTAACCCAGTTCCTGAAAGGAAATTCAAGAAAGTATTTTAGGCCAGAGAATATATTATTTTTTTTAACACCTTCAGTTGAGCTGTAAAAGGAGGTATTTAATACGTTTCCATACAGATATTGCCATCGGTGTCCCTTACAGCTGAAACAAGGTGAAGAGTCTCCTAAGTACTTCTGGCTTGGGAAGGAAAAGCAGAGACAAGGTTTATTCCTTTGTTCCTTTGTTTCCTGTTGTGCTGCTAAGGGTTGTTTGCTTTGTTTAAAAAAATCAACCCCAGTTATACAGATGTGAGCTATGGATGATAGAACATCTCAGTGAAGTTCATAAATGACTGAGCTACTCTGCATAGCATGGAGATAGTGTGACAGTCTCATTCATATGAATAGGTAACACTTTCTAAAAAAAAATCTTGTAAGGGTAAATGTCCATTGAAAGATCTTGTAAATGCTACATTAGAAAAGAGGAAAAAAGAGGATTTGTTTAGCTGACTAATGAAAATGGCCAAGGAACCAGCCCTAAGCAGACCAGTCATTTTGTTTGGTGCAGATACTCCTGACCAAACCAATGGCATCAATGCTGAGTCTAGGATTATGAGTTAACCTAAAGAAATGGGTTTTCTTCCCTCACATGCTTCCCTACAAGGTTCTCCAAAAATTTCACCTACTCTCCATCAGACACTCAGTGCATTGGTGGGAAGAGTGTGGTCAGAGTTTATTTTCAGATAGATTGTGATGTATATTATTTGTACATTTTCTTTAATGTATGAGAATCCATTATGCTGGGCAGCTAGGTGGTCTGACCCAGATCAGGAAGGTTCATCTTCATGAGTTCAAACCTGGCCTCAGACATGTTTTAGCTGTGTGATCCTGGGCAAATCACTGTTTGCCTCAGTTTCCTTATCTGTAAAATGGGCTGGAGAAGGAAATGGCAAACCACTCTGGTATCTTTATCAAGAAAATCCCAAAAGGGGTCATGAAGAGTCTGAACGACTGATTTCAATTCATGACTGAAATGACTACACAACAAAAATCTATTATGTGATTTTTAAATAAATGGTTATGTTTAAGATTTAAAACTGTCATTAATGAGTACTTGGGTGTGTAAATAGCACACACTGTGTGAGTGTTTTGCTTTCTAAATGAATGCTTTAGATGTAAATGGGCAATGCATTAGTGGAATCTCAAGAGCTAGCTAGGGTTAACACACAGCATCCTGGGAGAGTTGGAGTATTGTGCTGTGTGGCTTGTGTACACCCAGGATGACCTCCCACATGTATCAGACTTATGTTTCTAGGATTGTTCTTGAGGATTTTTAGCAGGCGTATTATGGCGCTCAAAGTAAATAATGGATGTAAGGCACTTTACAACCTTAAAATGTTATACAATTGCCAATTATGATGATTAATTATTAGCTTACAGTGACTAGGCCTCTAGTCTGGTGATAATTTCATTCCCTGAGCCTTCTACTTGCAAGCAATGTTTATACAATATAGGGATGTCCTGGCAAATGTTTAATAGTGCTCTCTGGGGGAAAAATGGATATGCACACACTTCAAGTTTAATCAGCATTATTAATACTTTGTTAGGTCTAGACCACGAAACAAACAATAAATCAAGCCCTGATTTGTAGGGATTGCTGATTTTCTGAGATAAAAATGCTCAAAACTAATTTTTAAATTTTAATTTATTTTTTAAAGCAAGAGTTATTTTTTTAAAGTTCCAAATTTCTTCTTCCCTCTAACTTCCCTTGTCATCTCAGCCACCCAATTAAATGGCAAGAAAAACAACATCAATTACAAATATGTATCATTGTGCACACCAGATTTCCACGTTCATCCTGTTTCTGCCCTCCCCCTAAAAAAAGCAAGAAACAGAAAGAAAACAATTTGTGCTCCAAATCCATTCTCCGAATCTGTCATTTTTCTCTCTTGTAGATAGCGCGTTTTATCTTGAGATCTTTGGAACTGTGGTGGGTTCACCTGGATTGATCTGATCAGTATTGATCAGAAGTACAAAGCCTTTCACGGCTGATTATCTATACAATATTGCTGTTCTTGTTCTCATTTCACGTGGCATCATTTCATAAAAACCTTCCCAGAATGTTCTGAAAGCATTCTTCTTGTCATTTCTTCCAGATCAATAGTATTCTATCACACTTACATACCATAGCTTGTTCAGTCATTCCCCAACCAATGGAAATCCTGTCGGTTTCCTAGTCTTTGCTACCATGAAAAAATCTGCTACAGATATTTTTGTACATAGAGGGTTGTCACAATGGAAAAAACGTGATAGAGAAACTGAGGCACAAAGATCCAAGCATGATTAATTTATTGACAAGGCTAGCCATTGCCAATAAATGGGATGCAAGGCTCCTTAGTAGCTAGGGACCCTTCTGAGAGGCAGAACAATTCTTTTATACAGTTGGTTACATAAAATACCAGAAGGGGTCCGTTGATGCAAACTAAATCAAGACTGTCATTGATCACACAAAGAGGAAAGAGGGATGATTTCTGTAACTCGGAGCAAGAGGGAAAAAATGCAGAGTTGCCTAATATCCTCTGGAAAGTATCATGGTGGAGAAGCATCCTATTTAATGTTGACTCACATTCCCCCATGGTCAGTAAAAGTTCACAGATTTGAATCTTTGTGGTTGGACTGTAGCCCATAGGAATAGGAAAGCTAAACTCTTACGGACTCTACCACTGTCATACAATCAAGTCTGAATTTGATCCACAAGTATTGATACACTGATTAGATACAATTCTCAATCAATAATAATTAATAAACAGCATAAAATAAAGTAGGGCATTAATTTCCAATTTCACAGTCCGTTTTCACTTGTTTTGATCTCTTTAGGGTATAGACCTAGTAGCAGTATCTCTGGGTCAAAGGCATATACAATCCAATAGTTTTTTTGGACATAATTCCAAATTACTTTCCAGAATAGCTTAACAACCACAGTGTGTTAGTGTGCCTTTCCTCCCCACCATATCACCTCCATTTTGCCACTTTCCTTTTTTTTGTCATTTTAGTCAAACTAATCGGTGTGAGTTAATACCTCAGAGTTGTTTTCATTTGAATTTCTCTAATTATTAGTGATTTAGAACACCTTTTCATATGGTTATTGGTAGTTGTAATGTTAATGAGAATTTGAAGATATTTCCTTGCCCCTTAATAGGCCACATGTAATCACATGGAGCCCATGGTGGGAGGAGTTTGCTGAAGTGTGGAAGAAGAAGGGTCGAGCAGAGGCCAGAGTAAGCTGGGAGTGAGAGCAATGAGAAAGGAGAGAGGAGAGGACACGGCCAAGGAGACAGTTAGGTATGGTGTTGCTTCCTGCTGTGTCATGGTGTATTAACTTCTTTGTTGCTATGATGGGCCCAGTTTTCTGGTGTTGGGACTTGACTTTCTGGTAACTGAACAAATGTTTTGCTTCTGTCTTCTACATGGAGAACTTGTTATATTTTGTGATTCAGAACCATGCAGGCATATTCATAGTTGCTGTTGATGCTGTGGATATCCCATTGGTGCTACAGTAGTTTTGATGTCTTCCTCTGAAAACTGCCTCTTCATATCCTTTGACCATTTATCACTTGGGTAATGACTTTTATTCTTATAAATTTGACTCAGTTCCTTATGTTTAGAAATAGGATCTTAATCAGTGAAACCTGTTGCAAAGATTCCCCTTTTTTCCCCGCTTTTCTTTTAATTTTGGCCACATTGATTTTGTTGGTGCAAAAACTTTAATTTCATATAATCAAAACTATCCATTTTACCTAAGTGAAGCTCTTTTTCTCTACCCATAGATCTATCTGACAGGTAATTTTTTTGATACTTCACTAATTTGCTTATAATAACACCATTTATGTCTAGATTAGTCTGTGCAGTATACAGCCTGTGGGATGCTTGTGGTCCACCAAAGGATTTTGGGTAGCCTGCAAAAAATGTAGAGGATAGAAAAAAAAAGTAAAGATGTAACAAGTGCTTTGTCCACGGTCTTCCTAACCCACCTTCCACTATCACTATTGTGCCTGTCATGTAATTTGACTCTATACTCTCTCCTGTTTGTCACGTAACCTGAGGCAACCAACCATCATCAATCTGTCTCTAGTCTGAGAGGAGCAATTTCACAATAAACAGAAATCTTAAGTAATAAGTGTAATTAATTGATATTAATTGAAATTTCCCTTTTTAAAATGATTTGCAAAATAGTTTAATCATTACTTATACCTTTACTTGGAAAGTGAGCTTCTAGAAGCCTATCTGTAGTCTGAAGAAGTTTGGCCCGTTTTAATTTTGGCCCCCACTTACTGCTAGATTGTGCAGGTCTGGTCTAGATTATTCACCCAATTTGGGCTTATCTTGGTATATGGTATGAAATGTTGGTCCATGCCCGGTTTCTACCAGACTATTTGTCAGTTTTCTTGGCAATTTTTGTCAAATAGTGAATTGTTTCACTATTTGACTGTTGGAGTTATCAAACACTAGCTCACGGTGCTCATTTGCTTTGGTATACTGCGGTACACTGATCAACTTCTGTATTTTTTACCCAATACCAAATTGTTTTGATGAGTACAGCTTCGTGGTATGGTTCGAGATCTGGCGCTTCTCAGCTCCCTTCTTTCTCATTTTTTTCATTAATTCATTCCCTTGATATTCTTCATCTTTTATTCTTCCAAATAAATATTTTTTGTAGCTCTACAAAGTAATTCTTTTGTAGCTTGATTGGTGTAGTACTGATTAAGTAGATTAATTTAAGTAGCATTGTCACTTTTAGCCTACCCATGAACAGTTAATGTTTCTTCAATTATTTAGATCTATCTTTATTTGTGTGAAGAATGTTTTGTAATTTTATTCATATCATTCCTGTGCACATCTTGGCAGGTAGACTTCCAAGTATTTTAAAATTGTCCATAGTTATTCTAAATGGAATTTCTCTTTCTCTTCCTGCTGCATTTTGCTGGTAATATTCAGAAATATTGGTGATTTATGTAGGTTTATTTTATATTCTTCAATAACTTTGCTGAACTTGTTAATTGTTTTGATTATGTTCTCTAGGCAAGCCATCATGTCATCTGCAAAGAGTGATAATTTTATTTCTTCTTCCCCTATACTTATTCCTTAATTTTCTTTTTCTTGTCTTATTGCTAGAGCTAGCATTTCTAATACAATAGTGAATAGTAATGGTGATAATGGACATCCTTGCATCACCTTGATCTTATTGGAAAGGCTTCTAATTTATCTCCATTGCAGATAATGCTTGCTCTTGGTTTAAGATAGATAACACCATTTTAAGGAAATCTCCATTTACTACTGTACTTTCTAGTCTTTTTAAAAGCAGGAATGGGTATTGTATTTGTCAAGTACTTCTTCTGCAAAACTTGAAATAATGCATTTTTTATTGACATGGTTAATTATGCTTATAGTTTTCCTAATATTGAACCAGCCTATCATTTGTAGTACAAATCCAGCCTGGTCACACTGTATAATCTTTGTGATATATTGCTGTAATCTCCTTGCTCATGTTTTATTTAAATTTTTTCATTAATATTCATTAAGGAAATTGGTCTAAAATTTTCTCTCTTTTTTGGCTCTTAAGGAGAGTTTATCAAGACCACATTTATGTCACAAGAGAAACTCAGAATAAATCTTTCTTTTTAAAAATTTATTTATTATTTTATACTTTTCTTTTTTTTTAAATAAATTTTACATTTATTTTTAGTTTACAACATTCATTTCCACAAGATTTTGAGTTACAAATTTTCTACCAACACTCCAAAACAGTGATCTCACTGAATACCCCCTCCCCCAATCTGCTCTGTCCTATATCCTCCCTCATACACCCTCTGACTTTCCAGGAGGGCAAGATGGATCTCCATATCCCAGTGCCTGTATATCTTATTTCCCAGTTGCATGTAAATAATAATAATAATTTTTTAAAAACATTTGATTTTAAAACATTGAATTCTAGAATCTTTCCCTTCTTCCCTTGTCACTCACCCTTACTGGGAAAATAAGCAATTCAATATAGGTTGTACATGTGTAGTTACAGAATAAATCTTTCTAATTTTTTTCAAAGATTTTCTGTGGTTTGGAATTAATAGTCCTTTAAATGTTTGGTGGAATTAGCATGTAAATCCATCTGGTGCTTTTTTTTTTTCCTTAAAGAGATCATTTATATCTTGTTCAATTTCTTTTTCTGAGATAGGGCTATTTGAGTATTTTAATTCTTGTTTGTTAATCTGGACAATTTATATTTTTGTAAATATTCATCTATTTCACTTTTATTGTCAGTTTTATTGGCACATAGTTTGACAAAATAGCTCCTAATAATTGCTTTTATTTCCTCTTCATTGGTTGTGAGTTTATCTTTTTAATTTTTGATACTGGCAATTTGGTTTTCTTTATTTAAAAAAAAACAAATTAGCCAATGATTCATCTTTTTAATTAAAAAAAGTTACTTGTTTTATTTCTTTGTTCAATGATTTTTAAAATTTCAGTTTTGTTACTTTGTCCTTTGATTTACAAGATTTCTATTTTGGTGTTAATTGGGGAGTTTAAATTTGTTGCTTTTCTAGCCTTTTAAATTGCATGTCTAATTCTTCATTCTTTTTCTTTTCTTTTTTCTTTCTTTTTAGTTTTCAACATTCATTTTTATAAGGTTTTGAGTTCCAAATTTTTCCCCCTTGCCCTCTGGCCCCTCTCCAAGACAGATACAGGCTACATATATATGGTCATATTAAACATATTTCCATGATAGTCGTGTGTAACAGCAAGTAAAGTAATACTTTGCTTCTTCTTTTAGCTATTCAAGTGCCTTTGAGCCTCACCTTTGATTGTATGAAGTCTTTGTTGGAAACAGCATATGTTGTGTTGCCCTTAATAGGCCTAAGGGAGTTTGGAGACCTTTCCTGACCTTAACAGGCCTAACCATCATCACATGGAGCCCATGGTGGTAGGAGCTTGCTGAAAGAGTAGAATAGGAAGGAGCAGAGCAGAGAAAAGCTTGAGCACAAGCTGAGACCAAGCAGAACTGAGAGGGAGAACGCTTGAGATTTTGGCACTCTGTCTGTCTGTTCTGTCTGTGTTGATGCTACTTTGTCAGAACAAAACATTCTCTCTGTTGAAAGGATTTTACTGCTGATACAGAAGCCCTGAAAGAGGACTTTACTGCTGTTTACAGAAGTCCTGGGACTTTGCTGTTGATTTGTGTTTGATTTCTCAGACAGAAGCTTTGTCTGTTGATTTGTGTTTCTTTGTCAGACAGAAAGTGAATTGAAATGATAATGCCAGCAATGTGTGTCAGTATTGTTGTAGCTCTGTTAAGTTTTGTCTTCCTAGAAACAGAGACTTTGAAGAGCAGTCACCACAAGCTGAGATATGAAATAGAAGTGGAGAGCTGCCTACATGTGAGTTCAGGCAAGAGCTGGGAGCCGTCAGCCCATGGAAGAGGAGCCATGGGGTTGGGAAGCCAGCCTCAAGTTAAGATGAAGGAGGATTTTACTTGGGTACTCTGCATTGACTGAGGAGATTGTGACTTACTGTGACCCAGGGGCAGATGGTGTTGGTTTTTCTGCTACCCTTTAAGGCTGATTGGCTTAAGGATGATTGGAAGCTAGACTTGAGTCAAGATGAGACAAGATTTTATTTGGCACTCCATGTTGACTGAGGAGATTGTGATGCACTGAATGACATGTTTTGTTTAAGGTTATGTGGCCACCTTAGTAATAAGTTGTTATGTTATATTGTTGTGAATGTTGTGCTTTAGTTTCTTGATGAATAAATAGAGAGTTCACTATACTATGTGATTAGATCCTTAAAGTTATTCACATCAGCAGTCCTCAGGAGAGCTGCTTGTTATTGGCTTTACATCATGTTGTGAAAGAAGAATCAGAACAAAAGAGAAAAACCACAAGAAAGAAAAAACAACCACAAAAAAAGAGAAAATAGTATGCTTCAGTCTACATTCAGACTCCATAGTTCTTTCTCTGGATATGGATAGCATTTTCCATCACAAGTATTTTGGAACTGTCTTAGATCTTTGTATTGCTGAGAAGAGCAAATTCTATCAAAGTTAATCATCACACAATGGTACTGTTTTTGTGTACAATGTTCTTCTGGTTCTGCTCACTTCACTCAACATCAATTCATGTAAGTCTCTCCAGGTTTTTCTGAAATCTGCCTGCTCAACATCTCATAGAACAATAGTATTCCATTACAATCATATACCACAACTTGTTTAGCCATTCCCCAACTGATGGTCATCCCCTCAATTTCCAATTCTTTGCCACCACAGAAAGAGCTGCTACAAATATTTTTGTACGTGCAGATTCCCCCCCCCCCCCTTTTTTATGATCTCATTGGGAAACAGACCTAGTAATGGTATCACTAGATCAAAGGGTATGAATAGTTTTATAGCCCTTTGGGTATAGTTCCAGATCACTCTCCAGAATCATCAGATCAGTTCACAACTCCACCAACAATGTATTAGTCTTCCAGTTTTCCCACATCTTCTCCAACATTTGTCATTTTCTGCTTTTGTCACATTATCCAATCTCATAGGTGTGATATGGCACCTCAGAGTTGTTGCATTTCTCTAATCAATAGTAATTTTGCTCTGTTCTTTTTCATTTTTATTGATGTGATTAGAAATATAAATTTCCTTCCTGAATACTGCATTGATTGCATCCCACAGATTTTGTTATGTTGTTTCTCTAGGGTCATCTTTAATTAAATTATTGATTTTCTATGATTTTTTTCTTTGACCTACTCATTTTTCAGTAATAGGCTAGTTTCCAATTTTTAATTAATACTGCAAAAGGTTAGAGAATGAATTTTTATTGCATTACAGTCAGGAAAGATGCATTTAATATTGCAGCTTTTCTGCATTTGTTTGTGAGGGTTTTTTGCCCTAACACATAGTTAAATTTTTGTGAATAGGTATACTCTTTTCTATCTCCATTTGATATTTTCTAGAGGTCTATGATGTATATATGTTCACTATTGATATTAATTCATTTCCTATGATCTCTTAATAAAATGTAGATTCCCTGTTAATCTCTTTTAACTAGGTCTATTTCTTGCGTTTACTTTGTATGAGATCATGATTACTGCTCTTGCCATTTTTTAAACTTCGATTGAAGTATAATTGAATTTTCCCAACCTCCTTATTTTAGCTCTTTGTGTATCTTTCTGTTTCAAGTGAGTTTCTCTTCAGTAACTTCTATTTGGTTTCTTCTAATTTGCAGTATTTTTTCCTTGTATTCAGAGTTCTGGATTTTAGTTATAATATTGAGAATTTTTATTTCAGTGTTTATTTCAGGAGACAACTGGTAAATTCCTCCAATTTCTACTTTGCACTCAGGTTCTAAGTATCTGAACAGTTTTCCTTTATAATCTCTTGAAATATGATATCTAAGCTCTTTTTTTTGTTCATGAGTTTCAGGTAGTCCAGTAATCCTTAAATTGCATTTCCTTGATCTAATTTTTCCTGGTCAGTTATTTTTCTTATGAGATATTTCACACATTCTGTCCATTTTCCACCAGCAGGTCTATTTGGCTTTGACTCCGTGATCCTACTTGTGGCTCTCTAGCTTCCCCACCACCATTTTTCAGCTTCCTTGTTTGTGTTATCTTTCCTCTCTCCTCATTAGATTGTAAACTCTTTGAGGACAGGGACCATCTCTTTTTCTTATTGTTTCTTCAGCACATAGAATAGTGCCTGGCACATAGTGGGTACTTAACAATGTTTATTGAATTGAATTTTCTTCTGGTTTTTTTTCAGCCTTTTGATGTTGTGTTATTATTCCTTAATGTCACTTGGAGTCATTAGCTTCCATTTGGCCAATTCAGTTTCTAAGGAGTTAATTTCTTCAGTAATGTTTTGTATGTATTTTGAAAAGTTATTGATTTTTTAAATAACTTTCTTGCATAAATTCCCATTGATTGAGGAATCACTAAACAAAATGTGGTACATGAATGTAATGGAAAATTATTGTGCTATAAGAAATAATGTGTGTATGAGATGTACAGAGAGATATGGAAAGATCTATATAAATTATTACAGAGTTACATAAGCATAGCCAAGAAAATATGTATGCAATTGATTACAACAATGTGAGTGAAAGAAAAATCAAAATTTAAAAAGTTTAAAAAAATGAATGTAACAAAATTATAAAGATCAATGACGACTCAAAAGGAGATATTAGAAGATGCTGTCAACCTATCCCAAACTGATCTGTTTCTAATGGATGAAATTTAAACAATCAATTTAGATTATAAATTAATATTATGAGAAAATGTTCCACATGATTAATAATAAGAGAAATTCAAATTAAAGCAACTCTATGATTCTACTTCACATTCAAGGACTCATGCATACATCTTTTGTAGCTCTTTTTGCATTGGCAAATAACTGGAAACTAAGGGGATCCCCACTAATTGAGGCATGGTTAAAGAAATTATGTTACATCAAATCAACTAATGGAGTAGAATATTATTGTCCTATAAGAAATAATAAAAGGGGAGGAGTGAGAAGGGTCAATTGCATTTATATGGCCTCTTCTAATGCCAGGCACTGTTCCAAGCACTTCACAAACATTATTTCATTTATTTTCATTTATTTGAAAGAGACATTTTTGGAGAAGATTGTGAAGACATGCATGAACTGATGAATGGAATGAGCTGAACTAGACAATTTCTACAATAACAACATTGCAAAAAAAAAACAACTTTCAAAGACTTGCAAAGTCTAAGCTGTTTCTATCATTCTCCCTGATTGTCCTTTATTTTGTTGTCTCCCCCTCAGTAAAGCTGGCTTGCTGTCTTGTGAGCTCCATGTTTGCTTCTGTTGGGTTTTTAATATTCTGAACCTCTCTGAAAATACAGGGGGAGCAGGACTGGCATATAGGCTTTGATGTTGGAAAGAACTCCCAATTCAATAAGATCATAGATCCATTTGACTATTTGAAGCCAATTGTTACATGACATAAAAAATGAGATAGAAAACACTTTTGAGAATGAGAAAAAAACATTTTTGGGGCTGATTCTTTGATGATCAAACCTCCAGAAATGTGTCTTTTCCCCTTATATTTTTTCCTATTAATCACTTTTCATCTTCTCTTTTGATGGCAACTTCCCTGGGATCTGGACCTCAAAGTTCTCTAGTCTACTCCTACTCATTTTCACTGTCCTCAATCTCTTCCCAGGTGACTTCCAGGGGATGGAACTGCCCTTACCTGGATATTGGTCTCTTTCAGCCTTAGAGGAGTGTCACAAAACACATGTGCCCTGCCTTTACTCCTTGCTCTTCCTCAGTTCTCATGCTGAACCTAACTGTAGAACAGAAAAGTGACTCAGCAGCCAGAACAAGCTTCTACCATTGGTCTTTCTGCTTCTCTGGGAGAGGAGACAGGTGGAGAGACTTAGGCTGTAAGCCCCTAGGGCTGTAAGGGTGGGCAGTGGGGGTGGGGGGTGTTCAGTGAGTGAGTTTGCTATTAGGGTTTGGAGATTAGTCTTCTTTATTTTTATTTCACTGAATTTTTAAAAACTTTTTTGTGGGATTCTTTGTGTCCTCAACCACTGAAACAACTGAAATTGTTTTATTTTCTGCACAATCTCTTATTTTGGTGTGTGTTGAGGACCACAGGCTAGTGAGACCCTGACTCTGATGGCTAAGTAAGCCCTCTCAAGTGAAGGGCTTGCTACCAGACCTGGATTGGTTCCCCATCCCCCAGGGAAGAGTTCTAGCATGCAGGTGTGAGGATTGGATCCTCGAAATAAGTGTGGTGTATTCACCCCCAGCCCAGGAACAGTGTAGTGTGCAATGTCCACATGGGAAAGCCATTAGGAAGCATCCTAAAAAGCCTTGTACTTAAGACAATAAAGGAGACTCTATTTTCCACCATCCTTTGAGCCCTTCATCTCTCTTTTTAACTCACAACCCTCCAGGTAAGCTAACTCTCTTGACCCTGCTGGGTGATAGCAGGGCCCCCAATTCTCTCAGCCCTGCTGCAAGACAGCAGGGGTCCCTGCCTTGGCCCACTGCAGGAGTGGTTTGAATGTGTATGAGAACGCAAGAAAAATGTAGTCCTCTATTTTGTTGATTGTGTGATTCGCAAGTCTCATGGGGTTTTCCTTCTTTCTCCTCTCCTACATTCCCTTCCTCTGTCCTCTCCTCCCCCTTTTTTTTTCTTAAGCAAGTTGGCTTTCCTAAAAAACCTTGGCAAGTAGAAGATTATGTACATAATTCTGCAGATGCTCCAAGAGCACTGAAGTTGGAGTCAAAGCATCTGGGTTGAAATCTTTGACTTGCTATTTATTTGGTCCTTCTGGTCCCGTTTTATTATCTACAAAACAAGGGGGGCCAACTAGAATGAATGAATCATTTCAATTTTACATTTATTAAGTACTTACTGCTGCTTAACACTGGATTGGAACGCACTGCAAAGACCAAAACAAAAGACTCTGCTCTCAAGGATCTTATATTCCACTTGGGGTTAGGGAGGGGGCAGTGAAGATACAGTAAATGTACAAGTTATACATACACATACACATATGTACATACATACATACACACATGTGTATATATGTACATACACATGCACAATAACGTCGAGAGGATGCAGGTGCTAATTAAAAGGTGAGAGATTTAGTCCTCCCTCATCCTCTCAGTTGAAGTAGTAACAGTATATAGTCCCAGATGATGAGGTTTTGATATTAATAGATATCAGCACCCATTAATCCCTTTACAAAGTATGAATATTTCTCTCAGATTGAGAAAGTGTAGCAACTTTATTTGGAAAAGAATTAAAAAATTAAAACTCCTACAAATAACCCTTAGCAAACAATTTCAGACAATCAAGGAAAGATTCAGCAGTCAGAGAAGAATCCAGAGCTTTAACTTCTGTTGGGGAAGGACTTTTTCTCCCACCCGCACTTTCCCACCCAATTCTCCCCATCCACGGCCACCCATGGAATCTAGCAGCAGTGCTTTGGATCCAGAAGTTTGAATGTTGGTCCAAGAAACTCATACCATCCAGAAAGACCTAGATGCAAAGATGCAATCACTCAAAGTCTGAAGCCACTTCAAGGATTATGACCTCTGTCATTTGATAAGACAGCAGACTAGGAAGGGAGAGAGCCAATCCTAATACTCAAGAGTTGGGCTGCAGAGAGGACTGCATGAGAAGAGGAAGGTTCTGCAGCCTGTTAGTGCTACAAAAGGAGTCTGGTTCACACATTTCCCAATGTGTCCCTCACTCCCTTTACACTCTGTGTTCCCTTGTTCCATTTGGGCTGTAGATACCTAGGAGAGGTGAAGGTTGAGACAGGGACAGTGGCTTGACTTTTTCAGCCATGTTATAATCTAGAAGAGACCTTAGAGATCACCTTGTCTGACTCAATAACTTTACAGGTGAGGAATAATATCAGTAAAATGAGTAGAACCCCCTCTGGGCCACACTCCCCAACTTAAGCTCACAGGTCAGGTTACTAAGAGAATGATTATCCCAGGTAACTTGCTGTGTATCTGCACTCCTAATAGTTAAGCTCATTTCTGAATTCTCCTTTAATATCCAGTGAGTTAGAGTTCCAGATCATGTGACCAACAAGGTAGAGCAATAGACCCTTTTCCTAATCCTTATCACTTCCCAAACCTTTCCAAAACAGGAGTTATGCACAGGAGATAAAGCAAATTTAGCTGTTACTATACACTGATGCCAAGAACCCTGAAGAGAGAACCTGATAAACTATCAACAGAGAAGGCCAGTCCTTATTCCTAAAACAATCACTCAACTTCTATTTTCTACAGGCCATCAAACTCTAGCTGTAAAAGTAGCTGCCCTGGCTTGCAACATAACACAACTCTGTACAGCTTCCCTGCTCTTCCCTCTTCTGCACTACAGAAAGGCAAAAGCCAGAAGCTTGCTCTTCTGAGGATGCCATTATGGCAGTACACTGTGTACACTGTGCTGAGGAAGAGAGGGAACTGGGGCAGGATGCCAGCATATGTGGAGGGCTCCACCAGGCCTGAGGAAGACATGATCAGTTCTGTACTCCCAGAAGCTGCCTGATGAGGATCTGCACCAGGGTGGTGGCAATGTCAGAGGAAACAAGGAGGTATATACAAGAGACGTAGTGAAGGTAGGCAACTAATTGGATATGGGAGGTGAGAGAGACTAAGGAGCTAAGGATGACATTTAGGTTGTAAGCCTGGAAGAATGGGAGGATGGTGATACTCTCAATATCAATAGGAAATTTGAGAAGAGGGAGGTCCTGAGGGAAATGTTTTAGACATGTTAAATTTAAGATGTTTACATGATACCCAGTTTAAGACGTCCAATGGTTGGAAACAAGAGATTAGAAGTTGAGGAAGAGGTAAGGGCTGGACAAATAGATCTGAAAATGATCTGCATGGGGATGATAACTAAAGCCACGGTAGTCACAAAAACAGAAGATGGATCAGGACAGAGCTTTGTGGGGCACCCATGGTTAGAGTCTCAGATCTTTACAGAGTGAGGATAATTTAATTTCCAAATGTGAAGACAAGTTCCCAAACAATATAAAACTTGGAATCCACCTCAGTTTTCCATTAAAAAAAAAGCAAATCTAAGCATTAACCCACTGATTTTAGTATTACCCTCTTAGAATCAAGGGAAACAAATATGTCCCTTTCTCACTTGATAACCCACAAAACATTTGAAGTCGTTGTCACGGTCTCACTCAATCATATCTTCTTACTCCAGGTTCGACATCCCTAATTCAGGTGATCCTCATGTAGCATAGTTTCAAAGCCCTTCACCCTCCTACTCGCCCCATGGTGCATTGACTCTAGCTTATAAATTTCCCTTCTAAAGGAACTAGTCACAAGATTCTGCATGTGGTTTAAGCAGGGAAGGAGACATCAGCACCATCATTTTAGACTACAGCACATGTATTTCATATAATTTAAGGACTTGTTCAGCAGCATATCAGAGGTATATAATGTGCATTTTCAACGCCATATATTAACAACCACGCCAGGAACTGGGCATAATAATGGTGGAAATGCTGTTGATTAATTACATTTCTCAGGTAATATAATGAGGAAAATCTAAATGTAAGTAAAAGAGTGAAATGTATTTCTTTCCTTCTGGAAACGAGATAAACTATTACAGTTTTATATGTATACACACCCTACAATGAAACCATTCTGGAGGGTTACTATTGATGTTTAATTGGTTCAAATAACTTGACTACTGGAAAACTATGTGGAGAAACCTAGTACCAGTATTTGGAAGCTAGATCAAAATTTTATTTATATATGGGCATTGCAAGTGATTTATTTTAAAGAGTACTATTGATGTATATAATTGGTTTGGTTATGAGTGGCATGAATCGATAGCCGATCTGGGATCTCGACCACCCCATTTTGAAGGGAGACTGCAGTTTTCACCTACAGCCTATTTGGGGAGGGATAGGCAGGATTTAGGACTTTCAAGGGGAGGTGAACCATTCATTATCCTGTTTTTTAATGGGGTAGTGGGCTAGAATTATATCTAAGTACCACACATCAATTATTTGTAGGTTAATGGGCATGATAAGCGATTAAGAATAAAAGTCGTTTTCCTTTTAAGGAGAGGGTAACCATTCCCTATCATTAGTTTAGCTCCTGCCCACAAAACATCGGTTACAGAAAAGACCATAATGAAGAAGCCTCTACGTCAAAGTAAGCAGTAAACAAAAATCATGATGATTATGCAGCTTAACATAAGTAATAAGAATAAACCATAGCAAATGAACTGTTTTTCTTAAGAACAGGAAAAAACCCCAGCTTAACCAAAGGGAGAACAATTTTACCAATCTCACGGGGTATGTGTATGGAGAAGGGTGGCTTGTGAGTCTGCTGTTGGCAGTTTCTTCCATTTCAGGTACTGAAGATCAAGAAAAATTGTTAAGAGGGAAGGATGGTAACTTCTGCACATAATTGTAGTTCCTGGGAGATCTCCAAGACACATAGTTTTGGGCTTACCTTGGGAATAAAAATATAAGCAAAAGAATGGCATTCTCTGTCTTCAAGTAGCATCTTATGCACTCAAAACGGGAGGTTGCAAAGTATACACATGGGGCATAGTGATAAAGTCCATAGAGCCAGAAGCACCGCCAGGAGGGGATTGAAGCATGGTCAATCTGAGCCCATCTCCAAAGATGGCGGCCCTGAAAGGAACTCAACAATAGGAGAAGGGGGTCAGCATGGCTAAGGGATATTCCAGGGCGAGAAGGATTCAGGTGCTGAGATAAGTTCCAGAACAAGAAGGCAGCTGAATTATGATGGCAAAGTCAATAACTCAGGAGCACAGCCATGCATCCCATAGTTTATGCCATTAGGGGGATTCTTCAGGATCCCCATTATATAGGATATATCCAGTTACCAGATTAATGGCCTCTAAGATTGGTGTTTAGTATAATGCTCATGGACTGGCAGGGCCATCAGTAACCTAGGTAAAAGGAATTTCCCCAGAAGCCAGGTCCTGGGAGAGATAAAATGTCAGGGCTTAGAATGGAGGCCTCAGTGTCTAGCAGAACTATAACATGTTTATGAAGGACATTAATGCCCAAGACGCCTGAGGTCAATCTTGAACCCTCCTCTTTCATCTAACAAAATAAGCCTCCTATGCTTTACCTACCCTGTTAGAAAAGCCCATTTTGCATCACCTAAAGCGACTGTTTGGATTCATATGGCTTATGGGACTGGGGATATACAAGAACCTTAGTCTTCCTTGGCTAATAGTGTATATTGGGCTAATGGTTGTATAGTGCTACTACCCATCTTGGATAGGCAATGTCCAATTTCATACTAGACTTGTGGATTGTTATCCATCCATACATAAAAATGAGCCTAATGTACATAGTCTCATGAATTCTCAATGACAGCCTACTTCATGGAATAACTGGTCTCATTGTCAGCAAAATTAATGGACTCTTGGGATCACCACTGTCTTTATACTGTGACCAAACCTTACAGAATAGGGTTAGTGTTCAGCACAGTAGCTTTGACTGGGTCTGCCTATGCTAATATTGCTGCAGGTGTGAGATGGTTGACCA
The DNA here is from genome assembly GCA_028627135.1 of Pseudochirops cupreus. NCBI lineage: Eukaryota > Metazoa > Chordata > Mammalia > Diprotodontia > Pseudocheiridae > Pseudochirops > Pseudochirops cupreus. Next base: position 212,793,925 of record CM053580.1, read on the forward strand.
GATCTTTAAAAGACTGTTCATACTTCTCATTCCAGCAATCTCCAAGTGGGGATTTAAGGTAGCAAAGCGGGGTTTCCCCCCTCAACCACATGTTCAGGAGGCAGTTCATGGAGTGATGTAGCAGTGATAACACAGTTCTTCAAAAATTTTATTATAACCACAAAATACTAAGAAAGAAGAAATAAATAATGTCAATGAATTATTAATGAAACAAAAAAAGCAGAGAAGAGAAGGAAGTCTGAGGGAAACTAACTGGGCAGTGCTGGAGCTACCATGTTAAATCTGAAATATATTTTTGAAAAATCATATTTAGAGGAGATTTGTGATTTCGTAGTTGTCTTCTCTCCCTCTCTCTGTTTATACTGGGAAATGTTCATGTTTGTTTATGTTTGCCAAGTTCATAATAATTAAAAGAAAAAATTGAATGGCTTGGAGAAGCAGAGGATATTTCATTTGGAGCAGACGAGCCTCAGGGAGGGGAGTATAATAGCTCTCTTCAAGTACCTGAAAGGCTGTCAATTGGAGGAATGAATAGACCTGTTCTATTTTAACCCAGAGGGCAGAACCAGGAATGACAGGTACCAGTTGAAAGAGGCAAATTAAGGCTTAATGTCAGCAAAAACTTCTTAATAATTAGAACTGTCCAAAAGTGGAATGAGCTAAGACCATTAAGAATGGTGAAAGCATAAAGAATTTAAGACTCTCCCAAGAATATGCCTTCTAAAGGCCCATGATCCTCTATCATTGGTGAACTTGTCTTGCCCTGGAACATTCAACTGTCCTTGCAGCCTTCTCACCCAGGAATATTTCTCATCAAGGCCCACTCTCTTTTTCTTTTGGTGAATATCTCCTGAAGACCCTATTTTTTCTTTTTGGAGGGACCCTGTCCAATCAGTCTTTATTTCCCTCAATTCCTTAAAGTTTGGACTTCAAAATCTAACCTTTGCTCCTGTCTCATTCTGGAACTTCCCTCATCATATCCTGGAACATGTAAACACAACATCATCAGGGGTTATAGAGGGAATATAATTAGAGGACCTGGGAGTGGTTCCCTTTCTTTTTAGTAATCTTAAAAGAAGAATAGAAGGAGGAAAAGAAGAATACATTGGGGTGAGGGTAGGAAAGAGAAAAGAATTAGAGAAATTAACTCGTGATTATAGTGTGAAGTGGAACTTTCTGCAAATAAGAAGGAATGGTTGGGTAGGGTGGTATAAGCAACACATCATCTGACTTGGTCAAAGGAAATCAGGATATATACCTGGGTAACAGTTGGGTACAGAAACATTTCAATCAATAGGGAAATGAGAGAAAGAGGCAAAGGGAAAGAAAGGGATAAGAGGAAGCATAGGTTAAAGGGGGAATTAGTCCTAAGCAAGACAAACTCCACGGAGAATGGATTTCAAAGAGGATCTTAAAATAAAAAAAAAAAGTCGAAGAATATGTTATTAGGTTCTGGGTGAGGGAATGAGAAGAGGGGCAGGGGAACAGAAACTGATTACGCCAAACCTAGAGTACCAATGCCAAACTCACTTCTCTCTCACCATCTTGTTCTTTATAAAGAAAGGGTATATATATATATATCTGTGACCTTGGGCAAATCACTTAAGCCCAATTGTTTTGCCTTCTCTCCTCCAAAAAAAAAAGGGTATAAAAAGAAGGCAAGTATAAGAGATTAGGATGGAGGGAAATACATAATTAACAATCATAACTATGAATGAGAATGAGAAGAACTTCCCCATAAAACAGAGGAGGATAGATAGCAGACTGAATTAGAAATAAAAATTCAATAATATATTGGGTTTTTTTTTTAACAAGTAAAATGCTTGAAATAGATGAACAAAGAGTTAAAATAAAGGACCAGAGGAAAAAATGTGCTTCAGATGGAATTATAAAAAAAAAGGTATGGGTAACAATCATCTCACATTAAACAACTATAAAAATAAAGAGGTAAATGATATTGTGCTGAAAGATTGAATTAATATAAAAATTAAAATTAATATAAAAACTAAACATATATTCAGCTATCTAAAGGAGATGACAAGTGCAACATTAATTTCAGTTGACAACGCTAGTGGGGCGGAAAGGTGGCACAGCACAACTAGTGTCAGGAAGACCTGAGTTCAAATCTGGCCTCAGACACTTGACACACTTACTAGCCATGTGATCTTGGGCAAGTCACTTAACCCTAATTGCCCTGCCCTCCCTCTCTCCAAAAAGCAAAAACCAACCAAACAAAAAAACAACACTAGAAAATGCAGGAAGAAATGGAGCTTCCCTTGAAATGATAAATACTATCTATCTGAAACCCAAAACCAGCATTATAAGTAACGGTGACAAACTTTGCAATAATATTAAAGACAAATAAGGATGTCCATTATCACCATTAATATTCAATATACTGTCAGAAATGCTAGGTATGGAAATAAAGAAAAAGAAATTTATGGAATAGGCATAGGCAAAAATAAATAAGATTATATCTTTTTGAAGATGATGTCATGGTTTAATTAGAAAATCCTAGAATTAAATAAAAATTGATTGAAACAACTTCAACAATATTGAAGAAAATGAAGTAAACCCACGTAAATGTAAAAATCTGAATATCAGGATATTACCAACAAAAACCATCAGGAAGAGACAGATAAAGAAATCCTGTTAAACAGAAAATAAAAAAAATTTGAGGGAATCTACCTCTTAGGATAATACAAAAACTATATGATCACAATTGTGAAACACTCTCTGCACAAAGACAGATCGAAATAAATGGAGAAATATTAACTGATCATTGGTAGCTGAGATACTATAGAAATGATCACGCTCTCTAAATCTGATTTCTTATTCAATGCTGTACCAGACTCCCAAAAGAATATTTTATAAACCTAGAAAAAAATAATAGAGTTTTTTTGGTGCTACAAAAGGTCAAGAACCCCAAGGGTAATAATGAACAAAGTGGGAAGGAAAGGGCTCTGTCCGAACCAGATCTCAAACCCAGATCAGGCAGGAGTCATCACCATGACTTGGTGCTGGTTTAAAAAAAAAAGAGAGAGAGATAGAGAGTTATCAGTGGAACAGGTTTGATGCACAAGCTAAAGAAGCAAATTAACATGGGAGCAAACTGTGTTGATGAATCCAAAGACCCTGGTTAAAGGAGGAAATATGATTATATGACAAAGATGACACTGTGACAAAAACAGCTGGGAAAGCAGGATAGCAGTCTGGCAGAAATTACACACACCTCACACCACAGAACAGAATTAACTCCAGATGGGCGGGTGACCCAGATGGAAAAGGCTACATCAAAAACAGACTAGAAGAACATGGAAGGAAAAGTGGAAGAGAATAAACATTTATGTAGGTTCAGGCTCTGTGCTAAGTGCTTTAAATTGTCTTTTGAATCTATGGATAAAGAGTTCATGTCTTAGCAAGTGATAAGATCATAACGGTTAAAATAAAAAAAAAACATTTTCCACAAATAAATCTGAAGTAGTAAAAACTAGAAGAGAAACAGATGATAGGGAAAAAAATTTTGGAGCAATTTTTTTTTCTGTGAAGAGTCTCATATTCAAGATATATAAGAAACTGATTCAAATTTGTAAGACTAGAAGTCATTCCCCAATAGATAAATGGCCAAAGAACAGGCAGTTTCTCCTCTCTTCCCCTCCCCTTCCCTCCCCTCCCCACTCCTCCTCTCCCCTCACCACCCCTTCCCTCCCCTTCCCTCCCTTCCCTTTCCCTCCCCTTCCCTTCCCTCCCCTGCCCTCCCCTCCCTTCTCTTCCAGTCTCCTTTTTCTCTCCCTTTCTCCCTCCCTCCCTGTATGCAAGGAGGATTTTGTTCATCTTTCTTAGAGTTTAGCTTCTCAGCATCCATGGCCACAGCAATCTCTAGTTTCCCAGTGTTAGATGATAACTCCCAGAATAGCCCCAAGGATCCTAGATGGTGATTCCTAGAATCATAGTGATAGGTAGTGCTACTGAAACTGTGCAGTGAGATATGAGGTGACGTACTGTGATCTGTACTACACCTGCACTGAATGACAACATCGCTAAAGTAAACCTGGGAGGCTATTGCTGGCAATGGGCCTCCTTTGTCTATTGTTTTATAAAGCAAGTGGGTACTGGTCAGTGAGCAGGGAACCCACAGGGAAATATGACAGTATAATGCTGTGTGTGCTGTGATCAGCCTTCATCAAAGTTTGGGGGGAATCTGTGTTTGCCTCAACTGGTCGCCATTGAGGCTTAGGTGATCTCATAGGAGTTGTAGCTCCTACTATATTATCACTGATCCTTGCAAGAAGAATTCTTAGGGACTGCTGTAGGAGCTGCTGTTACCTTTATCAGCAACCCTCTTGAGAAGACTAGACTAGAACAAAGTAAGATTATTAACCACTCCAAAGCTGTCTCCCTTGTCCTTCTTGTCTGACCAGATCTAGCCTGTTAGAGGCTAGAGTCTAAAAACTCCAGTGCATCGCCTGTGTTATTTGTGAATAACATCTATCTTACCTAGGCTAAGCTTTTGGTGGCCACTCATGGAAGGGAAACTACCAGACTGGCACAGGTAGGTGTTTTTTTTTGTTTGTTTTTTTTGGAGGGGGGAAGGCAAGTCAATTGGGGTTAAGTGACTTGCCCAAGGTCACACAGCTAGTAAGTGTGTCAAGTGTCTGAGGCAAGATTTGAACTCAGGTCCTCCTGACTCCAGGGCCAGTACTCTAATCACTGTGCCACCTAGCTGCCCCCCTTTTTAAAAACTTACTCTGTTTCCAACCAAGGTGGGTTTTCCTCTTCTTAGACATTCTAGTTGTCCCCTACTAGTGGTGCCATACTTTGAGGACACTTGATCAGCTCCAGTTCATTATAGCTCAAGTACTCAAGTTCAATTTCCCTGGTAGGAGGGGTTACAGGTGTGCATCTCCTTCCCCCTATAAACAAGCAGTTTTCAAAGGAAGAAAACTAAACTATTAAAATAATATGAAAAATGCTTGAAATTACTAAGAATTAGGGAAAAGAAAACTAAAGTAACTTTAGCCTCAAACCTGTCAGCTTGGAAAATACGGAAGAGGACAATGATGAGTATTTGAGGCCCTCTGAAAAACAGGCACACTAATGCACTGTTAACGGAGCTGTTAATTAGCTTAGCCATTTTGGAAAGCAATTTGGAACTTTGCCCAGAAAGTTATCAAACTGTAAGTACCCTTTGACCTATCATGTGATAGCACTACTAGACCTAAATCCTAAAGAAATCAAAAGAAAGAGAATGATCTGTATTTACAAAATATCAGCTCTTTTCACGGTAGCCAAAAATTGGTGACAGGTGGTATAATAGTGATGCAGTGATAGAGTATTGGGCTTGGATTCTGGAAGACCTGAATTCAGATCTGAACACAAGACATTTATTAGCTGTGTGATCCTGGTCAAGTCACTTAACTTCTATTTCCTCAGTTGTAAATGGGGGAAATAATAGCCCTACCTCCCAGGATTGTTGTGAGATCAAATGAAATAATAATTGTAAAGTGCTTGGCACAGAGCCTGTCACATAAATGTTAGTTGTTGTTGTTGTTGTTAATGGTTAAATAGATTGTGGCACATGAGTGTAATGGAATATTATTGTACTATAAAAATGATGAGATGGACGGTTTCAGAGGAAACGGGGAAGAAATACATGAACTGATGCAGACTGAAGGAAGAGGAATTAGGAGAACAATGTATACAACACAATACGTTACAATGATTAGATGGGGCAGCGAGGTGGCAGTTAGTGGATAGCGTGTTGGGTCTCAGGTTAAGAAGACTCATATTCCTGAGTTCAAATCTGACCCTGGGTAAGTCACTTAATTCTGTTTGCCTCAGTTTCCTCATTTGTAAAATGAATTGTAGAAGGACGCGGCAAACACTGCAGTACCTTTGTCAAGAAAACCCCAAATGAAGAATCAGACACAAAGGAAATCACTGAATAGCAACAACAAATAGCAAAACAACACAAGGATGCAGTGATGCGATATTAAAGAGATGCGATGTTATTGAAATACATTGGAACTTCGATCAGCATAATAATGTTTTGGACATAAAACCAAAAGTATGAAGGGGAAGCAAAACACATCATTCCCCTCCTGAGAAAGAAGTGATGAGCTTAAAATGGAGGGAGATTTACTGTCAGACATGCCTAACATGGGTATTTGTTTTAGCAGACTGAACCTTACTTGTGATGACACGGAATTTGCATCTGTGTATATGTGTATTAATTGACCACTCCCTTTCCACTATCTGAAGGAGAAGCCCTCCCTCCATTGTAACAAAATGGATCAATATATTGGCATGTCTAAGAAGGTGTGCCCCATTTCTGGCATGGAGGTTCATAATTTCTATGCTGAGTCATAGGTTATGCTTCATCTTCAATCTTTTTAAAAAACAAATGAAATAATTTATTTTTAGTTTTTACCATTCACTTCCATAAGGTTTTGAGTTCCAGATTTTCTCACTATTCTTCCCCTCCTCCCACCCAAAGATGGCATGTGATCTTATCCAGGTTCTACATATACATTCATATTAAACATATTTTCACTTTAGTCATGTTGTAAAGAAGAATTAGAAACAAAAGGGAGAAACCACAAGAAAGAAGAAATAACAACAACAAAAAAGAGCAAATACTATGCTTCCATCTGCATTTTGACTCCATAGTTCTTTTTCTGGATGTGGATAACATTTTTTATCGTGATTCTTTTGGAGTTGTCTTAGATCCTTGCATTGCTGAACAAAGCTAAGTCTATCAAAGCTGGTCATCACACAATGTTGCTGTTACTGTGTACAATGTTCTTCTGGTTCTGCTCACTTCACTCAGCATCAGTTCATGTAAGTCCTTCCAGGTTCTTCTGAAATCTTATAGGACAACAGTATTCCATTACATTCATATCCCATAACTTGTTCAGTCATTCCCCAACTGATGGGCATCCCCTCAGTTTCCAGTTCTTGGCCACCACAAAAAGAACTGTTATAAATATTTTTGTACATGTGGATCCATTTCCCATTTTTATGATCTCTTTGGGATACAGACCTAGCAGTGGTATTGTTGGGCCAAAGGGTATGCACAGTTATAAAATCCTTTGTGCATAGTTCAAATTGCTTCCCAGAATGATTGTATCAGCTCACAACTCTACCAACAATGCATTAGTATAACAATTTTCCCACATCCTCTCCAACATTTATCATTTTCCTGTTTTGTAATGTTAGCCAATCTGATAGGTATAAGGTAGTACTTCAGAGTTGTTTTAATTTGCATTTCTTTAATCAATAGTGATGTAGAGCATTTTTTCCATGTGACTATAGACAGCTTTAATTTCTTCCTCTGAAAACTTCCTGTTCATATCCTTTGACTATTTATCAATTGAAGAATGCCTTGAATTCTTATAAATTTGACTCAGTTCTCTAGATATTTTAGAAATGAGGCCTTTATCAGAGACATTGGTTGTAAAAATTGCTTCCCAGTTTTCTGATTCTCTTTTTGTCTTAATTTCATTGACTTTCCAAAAACTTTTCAATTTAATGTAATCAAAATTATCCATTTTGCATTTCTTAATGGTCTCCCTCTCTTGTTTGGTCATAAATTCCTCTATTCTCTATAAATCCACTAGGTAACCTATTCCTTCCTTTCCCAGTTTGCTTATAGTATCTTTATATCTGAATCATGTACCCATTTTGACATTAGGTATAAGATGTTCATCTACGCACAATTTCTGCCATACTATTTTCCAGTTTTTCTAGCGGTTTTTGTCAAATAGTGAGTTCTTATTCCAGAAGCTGGAGTCTTTGGGTTTATCACACAGTAGATTACTATAGGCATTGACTACTGTGTCTTGTGTACCCAACCTATTCCACTGATTCAACACTGTTTCTTAGCCAGCACCAAGTAGTTTTGATGATTGCTGCTTTATAATACAATTTAAGATCTGGTAAGGCTAGGCCACCTTCTCTTGCATTTCTCATCTTCAGTCTTTTGAAGTCATGATTGGTCACTACTTTAGTCAGAGATCTGACATATTTCATGACTGTTTCTTCTTACTTTATTGTTATAGCTGTCACATGAATTGTTTTCTTAATTCCGTTTTTTATATTTATTTGAATCAGTAATATTCCTCAATACCATTGCATTATGGTAATATACCACAATTTGTCCCATCATTCCCAAATGACTGGGTACATATTTCCTTTCCAGTTCCTTGCTATAAAACAAAAGTGCTATTCTAAGTATTCTTGGGCCACAGTTTGTTGGATTTATATATAATGCAATTATATATAATACAAACCTACTATTTGTAAATTCACTATCTCTTCTACACACTCCATCAGTCTTAGTCATTAACAAAACTTGTATTTTAATCAAATCTTACCACAAATCCAACATCCCCAGTTGATCAACACCTATTTTGTGTCAAGTTCTTCTCTACAACAAAAAGTACTATTATAATTATTTTTGTGCATCTTGGGTGTTCTCTGGTCCTCACTCTCCTAGGGGTACATGTGAAAGAATGGTATCACTCCACCAAAAGGTCTTTAATAATACATACAGTTTGCAATCTGTCCCTGGGGGAAATTTCATTGTCCCTTTCAGGGGACCTAGCCACCATCTAATATACTGGTAAGGTATCCACCACAGGGAAACAATCTTTGGATCTTCTCAAATTCACTATTCTGTTAGACTTGGCTGTCATTACACTATCAAGGAACCAGTAAGTGAATTGCTTCATCATCTTATGGAGCAGACATTGGGTACAGAAAGAAAAAAACAAAAACAGTTTTGCCTTCATGGAGCTTATATTCTAATAGGGGAAAAACACAATTTGAATAAGTATATAATAAATACATACTAAAGATACAAGGTAACCCTAGAGGGAAGGCATTAATAGCTACGGGCCTCCTGACATAGACTTTTGAGCTCGGAGTTGGAGGAAGCCAGGGATTCTAAGAGGTAGAAGTAAGAAACCAGTTTATTCAAGGCATGAAGGACATAGAATACAAAAGCTAGAAGGTGGGAGATGGAATATTTTGATCAAACAACAGTTGAGTAGATCCACATGACGGGATTGTGGAATGGAAAGGAGTAAGGGGCTATGCTGTAAAGCAGCGGTTCTCAACCTGTGGGTTATGTTCAGTTTGTAACAATGAAAATACCTTCTGCATGTCAGATACTTACATTACGATTCATAACAGTAGCAAAATTACAGTTATGAAGTAGCAACAAAAATATTTTTATGGTTGGGGGTCACCACAACATGAGGAACAGTGTTAAAGGGTCGCAGCATTAGGAAGGTTGAGAGTCACTGCTATAAAGAACATAAATTCCAAACAGAGAAGTTAATCCTGGAGATCGAGAGCTCTGGAATTTACTGGATTGGGAAGTTAATTTGCTTTACCCTCCTTGGCTATGAAACCATTCCCTTTCTTCTTTTTTTTCATTCACTGTTTTAATATTTCATTTTTAGTTATATTTTAAGTTCCAAACTGTCTCCCTCCTTTCCCATCCTGCACTAGAGAAGGCCACTATTTGACGGGAATTTATAAATATATGTAAAATCATACTGGACATACATCTACTTATCATTCTTCCTCTGGAGGTAGAGAACATCTTCCTTCATATGTCTTTTGTAAACTGATTTGAGTATTTTTAATACTCAGAATAATTGGGATTAAGCAACTTGCCCAAGGTCACACAGCTAGTAAGTGTTAAGTGTCTGAGGTCAGATTTGAACTCAGGTACTCCTGACTCCAGGGGTGGTATTCTATTCACTGTGACACCTAGTTGCTCCTCAAAAGTTATATTTCAATAAAAATCTTACCACAAATCCAGAATTTAAGAATTGATGATTTTCTAAATTTCAAGCATAGAGTGGGCTAAATTTGTTGGCATACTTGTTAAACGTCGGCATTTTTATTGCTAAATAGTGAAGTGCCAATAAAGACCTAAGTGTCCATTAGAGTGTGTACCATGAAGTAGACGTAATAACAGAAAGTCCCTCCTTTTCTGGTTGCTTGTTCAGTACTTGACATTCCACCGAAGAGGACAGGACTGTGCTTAAATCATTATTCAATGCATCATCTGTGAATAGCTCTGATTTTCAATTTGCGAAAAACACATGCTTCTTTAGTCTGACTTAGGGGACCACTGATCAAGCTGTACAACCTATTCAGCTGATAATTACCTATAATAAATTATCAACGTGTATTTGGCCATGAAAACAGCCCTTCAGTATATGTTAGACGTGTAAAATTATGCATCATCTGAGAATTAAGATTCAAATCAATCGGGAACTAAGAAATCAGCATCTATATTCACTAGGATGTGCTGTGATGAACATGACAGTGAAAGAAACTCACACACCTACCAGTCAGGTCTGCAGAGAGTTCGGGAAGGGTTAATTTTTTTTTCTGCGACACTGAAATTGAGGGCAGCTGTAGGTCATATTCACATCCCAGTCTCAGGAAAATGAACCTGTGAGACAGACCTAATTATCTGCTAAACCAAAAGCCAGTCTCAGTTCAATAACTTACGACAGACCTAGCAGCCAAATATAGTGTTACCATGGCAACATGGGGGGGAGGAGCTTCTACTGCAGTCGAGAATAAGAAGGAAAAGAGGATTGTAACCTTAAATATGCTGTAGTCATTTGATCTTGGACAAGTCTGGTTGTCCACAAAATCAGATTATCCCCTCTAATATCTCTCTCTCCACTTTTATATTCATTATAATGATTGAAAGGTAAACATTCAATTACAGCATGCTTTGGGTTAAAAAATATCAGTAGTAACTGGCTAAATGGAGATTTAATTTTAAAGTGAACAGAATTAATTGCCGGCAGCACCTGCCCCTCCCACAACCCTAAACATAGGCTAGCCAGGAAAGAGGTGTGTGACATGAAGCCTTCCTTTCACACTAGGGCTTCATTGCTGAATTCAGTTCATTCTGAATTTATTCCTGGAATTCATGTTCATTCTGGCTCCAGCATCTTTCTGGCCTCATATCCTACACAAAGGACAAAGTTTTAAGGAATAAAGATTCTAGCCTTTGTTCACTTTAGCAGCGATTAGGTGAGACAGGTTTGAGAAGAGATTCTCAAGGGAGCGTTGTGAACCTGACGTTTCAAGAGGCAAGAGGAAGTAGAACTACACGCTAAAGTAGCTAAGAACTGTGAGGTTATTCTTCCTTTTTCTTCTCAATTCCAGATCACTTCAGCTGAGAGTACTTTTCAATTCAATGTTAAGGTAAATATGAGACTTTCTACTTTTGCGAGATGATACAGCACAAACCACATTCTGTGCTTATGGATTCAGTTGATGAGAAGATCGGCGAAACGCTCTCCCATTTTAAATGTTAATGCACCAAATAGAGAAAAACTTCATGTGTGATAGATTTGGAGTTAGTGGACCTAGATTCAAATCTCACTTTTCTCCTGTGACCATCAATATATCATTTAATCTCTCTGAGTGTCAGTTCCCTCATTTTTAAAATAAGGGGCTTGAACTAGATGATTTCCAACATCCTTTTCAGGTATAATCTTAGATTCTGATATTCAATAATAGCAAATAATCCATAGTTCAAGGACAGACTCTTAAATATTCCATTATTGCCAAAAAAAAGAGAGAAAAAAGCATGTTTCTTATGGTTGAGAATGGTATCACACTAAGTTTGATCCCAAGTCAATCATGTAGCAATTTTAATTTGTGATATAATAAACTACTCCTAGTACATGTCTACATACTCTACAATTCCTTGGAATTTCATCATGCAGAGCAATGACATCAGGACTTTTCCTTGAAAAAGACACTTCATAGATCTTTTTCTGTAGCACTGCTGTGATTGGATGGCGCAGGACTTTACACCATGACACACAGAAAAATCACTTTCTAAGTAATTAAAGCAAATAGATACTATATACTGTCTGGTTATTTTTGTCATTTTGTGCTTAAAAGTAGATTTCTAAAAAAAATCTATTAAAACATGTCATTTATTATCTGTTTTCTGAAAAACTACATTTTTAAACACAGTGTAAAAGACATTCACGAATTAATACTGCATGTCATTCCCCTAGATAAAAATAAGAATCATGTTATACTTGGGGTTAAATTTACAGAGAAATGCATGAATAACTCACACGAATGCTAATGAGTATCAAGGGATGGAAAACACACTTGTTATAGGATTAGCATGACTAAGTACCTACTACAAATTTTAGTGAAATTCAGTCATTTGTGAAATCTTGGTAACATTCCATCAGATGCCACATCTTTTAAAAGCATTTTCCCCTCATTCATATAAGCAGTAGGCACACATATACATCTGTAAGCATGAGTGTGGAAAGAAAATCTATGCCTCAGATGTCCTTACATTAGATTTCCATACATATCAATGTGTCCTAAAATGACACAGACATGAACTAGTATGCTCAAAGAGAGTTTGCATGTGAAGTGAGCTAAGAAGAAATCATGAAAATAAAAACCACAACAGGGGAAATGAAATGTTTTGATTACTTTTCAAGCAATAAGAGATAAATTAACTGCCTTCCCTCAATACTTTTAAGATTTTATTTAAAGTTAATGGAACATAAATTACAAAATAGACTTTACAGAAATAAAGATATATAATTGGAGAGACAAGCATTGCTTATGGTTGGACTTTATTGGTGTAATGAAAATGACAATACATAGTAAATTAATTTGCAGAGAGTAAACATCTCAGGGTTAAGATCACTGCAATGGGGAAGATATGACTGTGTGGAAGTTAATCATTGATGAATGAGTTTAGGAAACTATTAATATCATTATTGGTTCAGTCTAGAGTGGAGTCTTCTCAGGGTGCTAGGCAGCTCAGTTGAAGGGAACAGCATGGGGAGCTGATAGAATAGTCTTGCCCTGTAGGCAGGAAGGGTCCCTTGAAAGTAGGAAGAGACCAGTGCAGGAGTCCTCCATGCAATGGAATGGCACAAATGTGTATTCGTGTCTCTTTCTCCCACAGGCATGTAGGGTCTTCTGCAAGTGGGAAAAGGTCAGCCTAAGAGACCAGTACTTAATATAATAGAACTGAGCAACATTTTGAGCCTACTTCTCCGTTCGTCACCTAAAGCCTGAGGTAATGTAGGGAGTGCAGACCTCTAAGGTGTTGGGGAATTTAATTCTTTGCTGTTGCAAAAAATGCTTATATTAATATTTTGGAATATATGGGAACTTTTTTCTTATTAATGGGCTTCCTTGGAGTAAGCCAAGTAATGGAATCTCTGGTTCAAAAAGTCACATTTTTGTCACTTTATTTGTTTCATTATTTTAATTGCAAATTATTTTTTAAAATGATTGTATCATTTCATAACTCTATCAATGATGTATTAGTTTCATATGTGCCTTTTTAAATCAGAATTTTATTAGTATTTTTCTATGATTAGTCTAGAATCATCTTTCCTTCTTTTGTTTAGTGTTCTGTTTTTCCCCGATTACATGTAAAAACATTTTTAAGATTCGTTTTCAAAACTTTGAGTTCTAAAATCTTCCCCTTCTTTCCTTTCCACCCCCCTCATTGAGAAGGTAAGCAGTCTGATAAAGGCTATACATATATGGCCACAGAAAACATATTTCCATATTAGTCACATTGTGAAAGAAAACACAGACTGAAAAAAGCCCCAAGAAAAATAAAGAAAGATTAGAAAAGAGTGCTTCAATCTGGATTCAGACACCATCAGTTCTTTGGGGATAGAGAGCATTTTTCATCATAAGTCCTTCCAAGTTGTCTTGGATCATTGTACTGCTGAGAATAGCGAAGTCATTCACAGCTGATCATCTTACGATATTGTTGTTAATTTGTAGGCAGTACATTTCACTTTGCATCAGCTCATGTAAGTCTTTCCAGGCTTTTTTGAGAGGATCCTGTTCATCATTTCTTACAGCACAATAGTATTCCATCACAGTCACATATCACAATTTGTTTAGCCATTTCCCAATTGATGGGTATCTCCTCATTTTTCAATTCTTTGCCCCCAAAGAAGAGCTGCTATAAATATTTTTGTACATAGAAGTCCTTTTCCCATTTGTTTTTTTTAATCCCTATTGGGATACAGATCTAGTAGGGGTATTTCTAGGTAAAAAGGTATGTATGGTTTTATAGCCCTTTGGATAGAGTGGTTGAAACAATTCACAACTCCACAAACAGCACATTAATGTCTCATTTTCCCCACATTTCCTCCAACATTTGCCATTTTTCTTTTCTGTTCAGTTAGTCAATCTAATAGGTATGAGGTAGTACCTTAGAAGTGTTTTTATTTGTATTTCTCCAATCAATAGTGATTTAATTGTTTTATTGAAAAAATGGCTATTGATAGCTTTGATTACTTCATCTGAAAACTTCATATATTTTGATCATTTATCAATCATGGAATGGCTCTTATTTTTTTAAATTTGACTCAGTTCTGTATATGTTTGAGAAATGAACTCTTTATCAAATAAACTTGCTTCAAATTTTTTTCAGTTACTCTTACTAAATGTTTTTCCCTCCATTGTATTCCCCTCCCCCACTATTTATTTTATTCTCTCTCTTTTCACTCTATCCCTCCTTAAAAGTGTTTTGCTTCTGACTACTACCTCCCCCAATCTGCCCTCCCTTCTATCACCCTTCCCCTTTTCTTGTTCCCTTCCCATCCTACTTTCCTTTAGGACAAGATAGATTTTTATACCCAATCAAGTATGTATGTTATTCCCTCTTTGAGCCAATTCTGATGAGAATAAGGCTCACTTACTTCCCCCCCATCTTCCCCTTCACCATAAAAGCTTTTTCTTCCCTTCTTTAAGTGAGATAATTTACCCCATTCAACCTCTCCCTTTCCCTTTCCCCCAGTGCATTCCTCTTTTTCATCCCTTAATTTTATAATTTTAGATATCATCCCTTCATACTCAACTCACACCTGTGCTTTCTGCCTATGTATATTCCTTTTAACTGCCCTAATGAGAAAGTTCTTATGAGTTACAAATATCATCTTCCCATGTAGGAATATAAACAATTTAACCTTATTAAGTTCCTGATGTTTTCCCTTTCCTGTTTACCCTTTTATACTTCTCTTGAGCCTTGTATTTGAAAGTCAAATTTTCTATTCAGTTCTGGGCGTTTCATCAGGATTGTTCAGAAGTCCTCCATTTCATTGAATGTCTATTTTTTTCCCCCTGAATACTCAGTTTTGCTGGGTAGGTGATTCTTGGTTATATCCTAGCTCCTTTGCCTTCCACAATATCATATTGCAAGCCAGCCCTCCAATCCTTTAATTTAGAAACTGATAAATCTTCTATTTTTCTGACTGTAGCTCCACAAAAAATTTTAATTTTTTTCTTTTTGGCTGTTTGTGATATTCTTTCCTTGACCTGGGAGCTCTGGAATTTGGCTATAGTATTCCTAGGATTTTTCATTTTGGGATCTGTTTCAGGAGGTGATCAGTGGATTATTTACATTTCTATTTTAACCTCTTATTCTAGAATATCAGAGCAGTTTTCCTTGATAATTTATTTTTTTAGAGAATTTTATTTATTTATTTTTAGTTTTCAACGTTAATTTCCATGACATTTTGAGTTACAAATTTTCTCCCCATCTTTCATCTACCCCCACTCCAAGAGTGCAAGCATACTGAACACCCCTTTCCCCAGTCTGCTCTCTCCATCCTCCCCCATTCCCCTTCTAACAGGGCAAGATTAAATTCTATACCCTGGTGCCTATATATCTTTTTTCCCAGTTGCATGCAAAAACACTTTTTTTTAAACATTTGTTTTTAAAACTTTGATTTCCAGATTCTTTCCCTTCTTCCCTCTTCACCTACCCCCACTGGGAAGATAAGCAATTCAATATAGGTTGTACATGTAGTTATGCAAAACATTTCCACAGTAGTTATGTTGTGAAAGACTGTATTTCCCTCCATCCTATCCCTCCCCCATGTATTCTATTTTTTACTTTGACCTCTTCCTTTTCAAAAGTGTATGCTTCTCACTACCCTCTCCCCCCAATTTGCCCTTCCTTCTATAATCCTCTCTCTTATCCCCTTCCCCCCTACTTTCCTGTAGGGTAAGATATCCAACTGAGTGTGTATATTATTACCTCCTTAAGCCAAATTCAATAAGGATAAAGGTGACCCATTCCCTTTCACTTTCCTGCTCTTCCTCTTCATTGTAATAGTTTTTCTTGCATCTTTTATATGAGATAATTTACCCTTTTCTATCTCTCCCCTTCTTCTCTCATTATATTCCTCTCTTATCTCTTAATTTTATTTTTTAGATATCATCCCTTCCTATTCAATTGATCCTGTGCCCTCTGTCTATGTATACATGTACACACATATACACACACTCAAATATGTATTTATATACACATATGCCCCACTATACATACAAACATACATATGTGTGTGTATATATATAT
>CM053580.1:212810844-212833081 GCA_028627135.1 Pseudochirops cupreus
TTTAGCTCTGTGGAACTCTGTTTCCAGGGGGGAAAGCTCTGTCCCAAATCCCTGGGGTTTCTGCAGCTGCCAGAGGTAATAGGAGGCTGCTGCAGTCCCCACCAACTTTGGCTCACTGAAAACACACCCCAGGACCACCATCCAAGACCACGATCCAGATCCAGGCTGCCCAACGCAAGAGCACTTAGCCTCCAAACGATCACTTGGCTCCCCTGCAGTCTGCAGGCTGGGAGCTCTGAAGCACCCATGTGGAGGTGGCGGCAGGGCTGCCACTTCTGCCACTTCCTTGCCCTGGGGGCAGTTCGGCCAGACCACTTTTCTCCTCCAAATTTAGCTGAGATCCACCGACCTTTCACTCAGTCCTTGTTTCTTATGGCTTCATAATTCTGGAAATTGCCACAGCTGCTGCTGATCTACTCTCCTGAAGGCTCCAGCTGTGGCTTGTCCTGGCCACCCTGGGGCCAAGCTGCTGTTTCAGGTTGGGCTGGTTTTGGCTCCCAGCTGCTGCAATGAACCCTTCTTGCCGAGCTGCCTTCAGTGGGAGATGTTTTTCTGTATTTTTGTGTGAGTTTTGGAGCTCTAAAATTTGTTTAGAGTCATATTTTATGGGTATTTGAGGTGGCTATGTGGGAGCTGCGAAACCTTGCTGCTTCTATGCTGTCATCTTGGCTCTGCCCCCCAGCATGTGAAATTTTCAATGTACATTATCCTCACAACTAAAGATTAGCTTCACAGAAGATGCTTCTTTATTATTAAAAGTAAAAAAAACTCTTTTGGAATGTACGCTCAGATTAAACTGATTGCCAACATCTTAACAACTGGAGAGCCTTTTGAATTGTAAATTAATTGTATTTCCAGTAGCCTTTTGAAAGTGGAATGAAACAGATAGTAATTTGATCTAATAAATAACATCACAGAATTATGTAATTAACTTCATTTCGTTCACATTTGTTTAAAAAGTTGTTCAGAAAGTAAAATCCCATTCTGTTGAAATTACCCCTCACTCACCAGTTGCTGAACTAACAAAATAATGTATTTTAAGTGTTAGTGACTTATATTAAGCTAACATATTTAAATTAACCATTAAATTATTTTGAACCCAAAATACATCATGTTATATACCTAACATGGCATTTGACATTTTATAGTCCACATATGTATTTACTATTAGAATTATTTTAAAAGCTCTTGAAATTTGTGTCAATTATCTTTTCTGCTATTATAACCAAGGATTTTTATCAGTCAACGAATATGTAATTCAGAAAGTTACTAGTTTCTCTTCTTGATGAGTGATGATTAGAGCTAGATTATATAAAAACCAAAATTAAACAGAAAAAAGTTGTGCACAATTCAATTTAGAAAATATTTATTATTTGCTTGTTGTTCAACTAGACATTAATTTAATATGTACCTTTTTAAGTTCTGTAACAACCTAGAATATTTTACTGTCCTAACATATGACTAAAAATCAAGAACCACTGAGTTCAAATACTCTCTTGTTTTATGTTATAGCAAATGAGTTAATAGAGTCAGCCTGAACACTAATAAGTTAGTAGTAATTTTCATCTTTATTTCAGTTCAGAGTTATTAAAAGAATTCTTACTGCAAGACATCTGAGGGTCATTTTCTCTCCACTTTTAAAATAGTCTTTTGGATTTTTAGAAGTGAAAATTTCTCAACAGTCCTTCTTTATAAAACAATCAGTATAAAAATGGCTAAGATGCATTCCTCAAGTATTCATCCTCAAAATTATTCTCAACATTTTCATTTTAGTTTAGTGAGCTTTTTTCTTTTTACTTGTTGTTGTTCAGTTGTTTCACACTCTTCATGACCTCATTTGGGGTTTTCTTGGCAAAGATACTGGAGTGGTTTGCCATTTCCTTCTGCATTTCATTTTACAGATGAGGGAACTGAGGCAAACAGGGTTAAGTGACTTGCCCAGGGTCACACAGTCAGTATATATCCAAGGCCAGATTTGAGCTCAGGTCTTCCTGACTCCAGGCCAAGTGCTCTATCCACGGCACCACCTAGTTGGAATACTATTATGAACTAACACTTTGTCCTGCACATGTTCTAAGTACATGTTATCAAGCAAATAATAATAATAATTTAAAAAAACCAACTATACTTCAGGAATAGGTTTCTATGTCCAAACTTAAAGGATGAAAACCACATCAATCTTTAATACCAAAAGTCATCTGCCAAATATATCGAGCCTTCAGGAATGAAATGCAGCTCTGACATAAGATTGAGTAGGTTTGATTAATTCTTCCTTTTAAAAAGTTAGGAAACTCGAGTCCCATCTGTATTAAGTTTTTAACAGTTTGTGCTATAATGCATCTTCCTCATTAAGTAACAAAAATTGTATGATAGTGTTTAAGGTGATAAATTGAGGCCAATGGTTTCAACTGGACAAAAACTTCACTTTTAAAAAGGAACATATTTTGCTCATCTTATTCAGGACAAATACTGAGTGTAATATTAAGAAGTCCTTTGTACTAATTAAGCATTATCAGTATGCTCGATACTAAACCAGAATCAGAACAAATGGCATTTAATCAACCTTTTTCAAAGTCTTCATTAGTTCTAATATCAATGTGCACAATCTCCTAATTACAATAGTGGTTCCTCTGTGTTTAAGTATTTCTACTTGAATAGCAAGGAAATTAGCTAACAAGGAATCTGCAGACATAGACTGGACTGTAACCTAATAAGGGTTTTATGTGTGTTGGACAGAGCACCGGGCCTTGGGTCAGGAAAACCTATATTCACACACTTGCCTCTGTCCGAACATGTCTTTTAACTGTTGTAAGCCTGTTTATCTGTAAATGAGAACAATATTACTTATACTTATCTCACAGAAGTATCATGAAATATTAGATAACATGTACAAAGTACTCCACAAATTTTAAGGAATCATAAAATTATGTTATTACTAAATAGTTATTTACTATTTAGCTACAATTATGATTTCTTCTTGACTTCATTTAAATACACTTAGAACAGAGACATGCATCACAGCATCCATTGTCAAATGCACTTTATTGCTCTAAGCTGATAATCTTTCTATAGCTTAAAGTTCACCATTTAAAAGGCTCTCCTTATAAATATACATCTATCACACAGTAATATACATATTTCCCTCTGGAAATATTTCTACCCTAAACTCCTATTTTTAGAGGTAAGCTAATGTAATTGTACGTAATTATATTGTGCAAAAATAGTGATTGTTCACTCAGTAACCAACATTTAATTATCCAATATTCTCTGTTTTTTGTATTTGAAGCCCTTTCACAAGAAAATAACTTTTCAAATGTTTTATATAGTTAAGAAAGTTAAAACATCAATTTTATTAAATAATAAGAAATGAGAGCTAGTATAGCTTAATGGATAAAGGATTGGCTTCAAAGCTAGTGAGACCTGGGCTCATGCCGTGCCTCTGACACATCCTGGCTGTTATATAACAACCTACCTGTGCTTTAGGCAGCTCTCTAATTCTGTAAATTGTAGAGAATGTACCCACACACATTGCTAGAGGTATTTTACTCTCCTAGGAGCCCCCATACAAATGAAATCACAGATCCAGTCTTAATCCATATCCTGATAAACAAATACAAAATACTTTGGACAGGCCATTGCAGGGCATGTGGGGTGTGTGTGTGTATGTGAGGGAGACAAACAGACAGACAGAAAGAGAGAGAGGTAGAGTTAGACTGAAAAAAACATTCACAGTAGACAAGTTTGCCAGAGTAAACATAAGGAATGAATCCCTTGGCCCTTGTTGGTGCTTATGGGTGAAGAGAAGGAAGGAAGCGACAACAAGCAACAGAAAATGTGGCAAAAATAGAGATGTCAGTAAGACTGTATGAGACAAAATAATCTGGTAAATTCAGGGGAAAGCAGGTGTTTTAGATCTCTGATCTTAAATTGTCTTCATTAATCTTTGAGATTCGCTTCTTTCCCTGGCAATCAAATAACTGATGTGCCCCTGGCGACACTCAATGGCTTGTCTGTGGCAGCCAGGACTCTTGGGTGTACCTACATCAGCTGAATTCCCAGACATTTTGCCATATTGTTTTAAATGATTCCATGGTTATATTTTAAATATAACGATACAACATGTATTAGGACACATTCTGGACTAAGAATTATAATAGTAAAAAATGCCCGCAAGTTTCTTAAGGTGAAGATGTATGTGCATACAATTCATAAGAAATTCATATTCTTTGCTATTTATCGAGCAGCCTTCTTCTCTTTTTGTTCTTTTGAATGATATTAAATTCTATTTAGTTCACCTTTGCAATTTCAGAGACGCACGGTGGAATTTTGGGTACTTTTTGGGATAAAGAACCAGAGGAAGTTTGCCTAAACCTCTGTTGGAATTGACTATGGTACAAGAAACCCTAAAGAATTTTGGGGTGCAGGGCAGCTAGGTGGTACAGTGAATAGAGCACTGGCCCTGGAGTCAGGAAGACCTGAGTTCAAATCTGAGCTCAGACACTTAACACAAAAACTAGCTGTGTGACCTTGGGCAAGTCACTTAACCCCAATTGCCCTCCAAAAAGCAAAAAAAAATTAAATTTTGGGGTGCAAAGAATACTTTTTTGTCCAGACCCCTGTTAGATGGCCTTATATGCTGGGGGAATTATGGATGAATTCTTTTTCATCTTAGACAGCCATGACATAACTTCCACGTCTCTGTAGGGAAAACTCCATGCAGTTTGTAAAGCTTAATGTGGACCACATTTTATCAGGTGTCTTTCTAAGAAAGGAAACCTGCTTTCTTTATCTTTGCTCTTTTGTTTTGCTTCATTTTTTGCTTATGACTTGAAAAGGATGCTGTAAGGTGCTGACCAGACGAAGCATGCAGAAATATTTGGCAAGCTTTGTGAAATGTTCCTTGTATTATTGCATCTTCAATGTCTTGTATTGATGGAATATTGATTTTCATCTGTACGTATAAGATTGTATATGATCACATGACATCGGCTGTTTTGAGATTTTACTATATGACACTGAAAAAGTGAGTGAAAATACATTGTTTTCGCCACCCCAGAGACCACAGAGAAATATTCTGAATTGGGAACAAGGACCTTGTTTTTAAAAAGCACCACAGTCCATGTACAAATAGTTTAAATGGGAGGAAGAATACAGCAGGACTTTGACACCTTCCCAGATGACTTAACATGGGCATGATATGGATGATGTAGGCGCCAAAGACCTGCTTCTTAGAGAAGACATTTTGCATTCGCCTACCATGTAGATGGGAATAGCTTCTTTCCATTGACTTAGATGTCAAAACAGGATGCTTCTTCAAAACTACCAGACTGGCATAGTCTCTCCTTCCAGCTTTGTCCAGAGGTGGGTAAGATCTTGTTCACACAGAGTATTGATACCCTGAACTGAGTTTATGAAGGGAAGGGCTATCTTCCCCACTCCCTATGCTTTTAGACCCCAAGAAATAGGCTTTGGGTTTTGTTTTGTTTCATTGAACTTTTCAGCATTAGGTAAGGGTGGTGGGGTCCTAGACCTAGACGTGAGCCATGGTGGCCTTGAACTTAGGGTTCCAGGTCAGATGTTGTAACCAGCACAGCAGGAAAGTCCTTAGATTCCAAGGTCTCCAAAACTTGTGCTTTGGGGGCTTGATAATGGAATTAAGTGGTACTCAAGTAAATAGAAACTGAATGAAGCTGTAAACCTGATCTACCTCTTTTGTGTAGATATGAAGGTGGTATATGTGTGGGATTATGCCCCCAAGATTTTATGGGAGGAGTAGTTGCACTTTGTCCTTATGAGAGTTTTGAAGTAAATATTCCTTGATAAAAGACAAAAAAAGAGGAGGAGCAAGAAGTAGAAGGGAGATGGATAAGTAGAAGGGAGAGGGAGAAGAAGGAGGAGGAGGAAGAATTTGACAGCTGAATGTAGGGTATACGGAAATGAGGAGAGACTTGAGTCAGGCAGATCTGCCAACAGGCTACTACAACAATCCAGACACGAGGTGATGAGATTTTGCAAAGAAAAAATCCACAGGACTTGGCAATAGATTAGATATGGTAGATGAGAAAGAGTGAGGGGCTAAGGATGACATCTAGGTTTAAGCTTGGGAGACCTGAAGGATGGTGGTACCTTTAACAGCAACAGGAAAATTAGGAAAGGGGGAGGGTTTGGGGAAAAAGATGAGTTCTTCAGTTTTGAATATACTGAGTTTAAGATGTCTAGGGAAACCCAGTTCGATATGTTTAAAGGCAGTTGAAGATATGAGACTAGAGATCAGATCTTGGAATCTACATAAAGATGGTCATTGAAAACATGGGAGCCAATGAGCTGAAATAGTGTAGAGAGAGAAGAGAAGAGTGCCTAGGAAAACACTTCTATTTAGTGGGCATGACTTGGATGAAAATCTAGCAAAGGAGACTGAGAAGGAATGATCAGGTAGGTAGGAAAAGCAGCAGGAGATAAAAGTCATGAAAACCTAGAGAGAAGAGATAATCAAGAAGAGATTGATCATCAGTGTTAAAGGCTATAGGAAGGTCCAAAAGTATGAGGACTGACAAGGGACCATTAGATTTAGCAATTAAGAGATCACTGGCAAAGTCATACAAGCAGCAAGATTGAGGACTAGACATTCCTCTGATCACCATGAGCTCTAAAACCTCTCCAAAACCAAATGTACCAAAGACAAAGTAACTTCAATCACCTTTGTGCTCTATGATATCAGGAATCTGAAAGAAGCTTAAGCAAAAGCCTCAGGAATTGATGCCAACCCTGAAATCATTCACACCTTTTCCCCATATCCCATGGTACCAGTAATGAAGCTTTACCAGTGACCCAAGGACCCAACACATGGGCTTACAACAAAACACAAACAACCAAACTCCACACCCCAGTTTCCCCTCTTTTTCTAGTATCATGGAGATTATAGCTCTAGACCAGTGGTTCTCAACCTTCCTAATGCCGTGACCCTTTAATACTCATATGTGGGTATATCTGCATGTGGGCAGACCTGCCAGGAGACGGATAGAGGAGGTTCCTAAGACCATCAGAAATGTGTGTTTTCCGATGGTCTTGGACGACCCCTGTTACCCTTGTGAAAGGGTCGTTTGACCCCCAAAGGCATCATGACCCACAGGTTGAGAACCGCTGCTCTAGACTGTGGAAGTTATGTCAGGCACAACAGCCAGAAAATTGCCACAGCAGTGTTCCAGGGGCAGTGGTCTCTACTGCAAAAGATTTCAGCAGTACAGCAGAACAGAGGGATGGGACAGGACATATCTCTAGGCTTGAAATACAATTCAACATCACACACACACACACACACACACACACACACACACACACACACACACCCTTCTCACAGAACCTCAGAGACCCCAAATAGAAATCAGAGTGGTAGCTCTCTGCACTGCTGGTGCTGGGCCAGAGAAATACAAAGCACAGAGAAAGGAACAACACCACATTGGGAGACAGTGAGGAGGAGGTTGTACAGCAATCCACTAAGCCTGAAGGAAATAGCTCAGTATCCACTTGATGCCAGTTCTGTCCACCTAAAAGTCAAGTGGGGCAGAAACCTAGTGAACCATGAGTTGCCCAGCATAGGAAGAGATTGAGATATTTTGAAACCCAAGCCCAAGAAAAACCATTAGAGGAGGGAGTCCAAAAGAGAGCAATAAGGGAAAATAATGGGGAAGAGGGTGAATACAATTACCAAAGATCTCAGAAAGAAGAAAATGTAAGGATCTTGAGCATAAACAAATAAATAAACAGGGAAAGTATTAACCAGAAATGTGGCTTCCTGATCCATAAATATTTCAAAGCAAAGGAAAATGATCCAACACTTGATGAGACAGAGAACGTAGTGGAATGTGAGGAGAGCACAGAACCAGAATAAGATGTTACTGAGTGGTTCAAAAGAGAAATAAGAATGAGAGCAGAATTTATCACAAAAATAATCAGCAGAATAGAAAAAACTGGAATCTATAATGGTGTCACCAAAGAAACAAAAGAGAGAATACTAGACTGGGAATATAAATACATAGAAGCACAGGACAATCTAGAAGAAGAAAAGGAAAGAGGGATAGTCCCCAAATGTGCTCATTCTCCAAGCCAAGGCATTCTCAATGACAGGATGCATAGAGATAAACAAAGGACCACACATCTCCCAGAAGAACATGACAAGGCAAAGAGTCTGAGTGCCACAACGCAAGAAATAATATGAGAGGACTGCCTATCACTTCTGAACACAGATAACAGCAAAATGTAAATTAATTTTGTCACTTTAAAGATTATGCCAATCAAATTACTAAGGGAACACTTTATAGAACTTGAAAAACAACAAGAAAATTCATTTGGAAAAACCAAGATCTAGAACATCAAGAGAAGCAGCACATCTAGACCTCATATATTATAAAGCAGCAGTCATTGAAATGATCTGGCATTGGTTTAAAAACAGAGAAACAGGTCAATGGAACAGACTAGGCAGGAGAATCAGAAACAACTGAACTCAATAACTTAGTGTTTGATAAAATAGAAAACATAAATTACCTAGAAAACAACTCCTTATCCAGTGAAAAACTCTAAGGCATTTTGGTAGAAATCAGACTTAGACCAACAAGTTTCAACATATTCCACAATATATTTTTAAATCTATATGCAAACTTAGTATTAAAATCATACTCACACAGCTATAGGTGACAGATGAATTCTTTTTTTGATGAAATTCTTTTATATATTTTTAGTTTTTACCATTAACTTTTATAAGGTTTTGGTTTCTAATTTTTCCCCCTTCCCAAGACAGCATGCAATCTGACATAGATTATACATGTACAATCATATTAAACATATTTCCACATTAGTCATGCTGTGAAAGAAGAATCAGAACAAAAGGGAAATACCATGATAAAGAAAAATACAACAAAAAGGAGAAAACAGTATGCTTCGATCTCCACTCAGACTCCATATTTCTTTCTCTGGATGTGGATAGTGTTTTCCATCATGAGTCTTTTGGAGTTGTCTTAGATCATTGCATTGCTGAGAAGAGCTAAATCTTTCAAAGTTGATCATTTTACAGTGTTGTTACTATGTACAATGTTTTCCTGGTTCTGCTCACTTCACTCAGCATCAGTTTATGTAAATCTTTCCAGGTTCTTCTAAAGTCTGCCTGCTCACCATTTCTTATGGAATAATAGTATTCTATTGCATTCATATACCACAACTTGTTCAGCCATTCCCCAGTTGATGAACATCCCCTCATTATCCAATTCTTGGACATCTATAGATACCACAAAAAGAGCTGTTATAAATATTTTTTGTTTATGTGGGCAAGAGATGTATTCTTAAGCAAACAAGACATTGAAGCAATTACAAAAGAGAAAATAGATAACTTTGATTACAAGAACCAGAAAAACTTATGCCCAGTTAAAAGTAGTATACCTAGGAATAAGAAGGGAGTGATAAGAATCTTTTATCTAAAATGTATATACAATTAATAGAAATATAAACAAGATACATAAACAAAGGTAGGTAGATAATAATCATTCCCCAATAGAGAAGTGGTCAAAGGATGTGAACAAACAGTTCTCAAAAGAAGAATTGCAATATATTCAGAAACACCAAAAGAAAGCTCTTGGGGCAGCTGGGTGGTGCAGTGAATAGAGCACCTGTCCTGGAGTCAGGAGGACCTGAGTTCAAATGCAGCCTCAGACACTTAACACTTACTAGCTGTATGATCTTGGGCAAGTCATTTAACCCCAATTGCCCTGCCTTCCCCCCTGCCAAAAAGCAAAAAAAAAAAAAAAAAAGCAAAAGAAAGCTCTTTCACTAATCATTAATAATAAAAGAAATGCGAATCAAAAAACCCGGAGTTTTCACCTCAAACTCTGCAAATTGGAAAATATGACAAAAAGTAGCAATAATCAATGTTGGAGGGGTTGCAAATTGATAGGCATGCTAATACATGTTGATATATTTAAACCATTAGAAAATTCCGAATTATGTAAATAAAGTGACCAAATTCTCCATACCCTTTGAACCAGAGACTCCATTACTAGGTTTATACCTCAGTGAAACTATCAATAACAAGAAAGTCCCCCAAAACATCAAAATATTTATAGCAGCACTTTTTTTTGTGATAGCAAGAATGGGAAACAAAGTAGATGTCCACCGATCAGGGAATGGCTAAACAAGTTGTGGTATATGAAGGAAATGGAATATAACTGTGCTGTGAGAAAGGATGTGTATGATGAATACATTTATGCCCGGTGTTCCAAAGTCTATTATTGTGGGACTCTCTTCTCATTCTCAATGAGAATCAATTGCTCTGTGCTCTTGTGAGGCATAAGGTGTTGTTGGCAAGAGAAAGCAGAAAGAAAAGCTTTAGTCTCTTTATGTTGGGGGACTTCTTTAATTTCTTCAGCCTCTGCAGTAACTTTGGGCTTCCAAGATCAAAGGAGAGTCTGGAGATGCCAACTGTACTTCAGGTTGCTGAAGGAAAAGACTCTGAAAAGAAGCCAATGTGAGAGGAACTGGCAATCTCTATCATGTCCCTATTCTCAGCTTGCTAACATAGAAATTTCAGGAAATTTTTCCTTTGGGTGAAATATAGGTTCCTCTCTTGAGCTGTTACCTTACTCAAAATGGGAGACTTCCTTCACTCTTTATTGTCTGTTATATATTCTCCTTGAGCATCTAAGTGGTTCGGTGGACAGACCCCAGACCTGGAGTCAGGAAGACCTGAGTTCAAATACAGTCTCAGATATTTACTACCTGTATGATCCTGGACAAGTCACTTAACCTTCTTGCCTCAGTTCCCTCATCTGTAAAATGAGCTGCAAAAGGAAATAGCAAACCACTCCAGTATCTTTGCCAAGAAAACCCCAAATGGGGTCATGGAGAGTTGGACATGACTGAGAAATGACCAATAACAGCAAAATTGCAGAATAGGAGAGCCCAGGATGCAGTGGATGACCTTGGTATCTTCACGTCTAACCAGGCTCCAAGTGCTCCACAGCACCTACTTCAGCTGCCTTAATGGTCATTCAAACAAATCGTTCTCATCTTTTCACTTCACTGGAGCAAGTCTTTATGTGCTTGGGGTAGACCTCCCCCTAACTCATTGACTGGCTTGAGGCCTGCTGGTTATCTTCAGCCTACTTTAACCGTCTACCAAGATGGTTTACTGGGGTGTGGCTGCTGCACATGCTCCAGCTTCTTGAGCCACAGGTGAGAGTTGGGGACAGGCAGACACCAAAGGTGGATGAGCAGCCTTGTAAAAGGCTTGCCAAGGCTCCATACCAGAGGAGTTAGTCATCCCTGAATACTCCATTCACTCCATGGCAGGTATCAAAGTCTCCCTTGAACAAGGAAGTGGAGGGAAGAGAGGTTAAAGATGACTACTGTGTCTCCTTCCAAGCTACAAACATCCCCATGTTGGTGACAGCCTTCACTGCACAGAGAAGTGTGGAAAATCCACATGAATTCATAGAGTACGGAAGAGTAAGAACACCAAACCAAGCCAACGTGCATAGTAACTACAGCGATGGAAATGGAAATCACAACTGCACACCAAAAAATTCAAAGTGGATATAAGCAAACTGTAAAGACCAAGCAGGATTCAAGCGAAGAGACAGGGAGGACGCGCCCAACCAACTCTGTTGTGGAGGCGCGACAGATCGCTCCTGCTTTCGGACTTTTTTCAATGTTTCAGTTACACCACATTTTTTTCTTATCTAAAAATGCTCTTTGCTATCTGGGATTCCTCTTTGTGGGGCAGGGGGGGGGATCCTTGGGATAACTCAGATGATACTAGAAACAGAAGAATCAAGAAAAACTCATTTTAGGAAAAAATGGTAACTTTGGAGAGAGCAGTTTCAGCTGAACAATAAGGTCAGAAGACAAACTGGGAAGAGCTAACAAGAGAAGGAAAGGAAAGGAAGGGAAAGCACTGGGGGTATACAATCTGCTCAAGCAGCGGTTCTCAACCTGTGGGCCGTGATCCCTTTGGGGGTCAAATGACCCTTTCACAGGGGTCACCTAAGACCATGGGAAAACACATATTTCCGATAGTCTTAGGAATGGAGACACAGCTCCTCTATCTGTCTCCAGGAGGGTCTGGCCACATGCAGATACACCCACATGCGAGTATTAAAGGGTCCCGGCATTAGGAAGGTTGAGAACCACTGTCAAGGAATTTAGCTACAAAAGGGAGTAGAGATATAGGATGATAGTGGGAATGGACAGATCCAGGAAGAGTCTTTGGAGGATGCGAGAAACATGAACTTTTCTTGTAAGAAGTAGGGAAACAGAGAGTAGACCAAGAGAGACTGAAGTATAGTGAGGGGGTGGAGATGATGGAGACAATAATTTGCCAGAGAAAATGTATGAAATAGAGTCACTTTTACATGTAAAAGACTTTGCCTTGGCAAAGAGAAAGGCCACCTCTTCTTATGAAACAGAGGTGAAGGAGAAGGTGAAAGAGAGGGTCAGCTTTTAAGTGATGTGAGATTTGGAAGAGGGGGAAAGTGGGAGGCAAACAACCTCGTATTTTTTTTGGAGGAGGGAAGGCAAGGAATTGAAGTTAAGTGACTTACCCAAGGTCATGCAGCTAGTAAGTATCAAGTATCTGAGGGTCCTCTTCTGAGGGTTGAAATTGGGTCCTCCTAACTTCAGGGCTGGTGCTCTATTCACTATGCCACGTAGCTGCCCTCTCATATTTTTTCAATGCAATATGGGGCAAGGGTCTCAGCTGAGTGGGAGGGGACAGAGAGCTATGAGAGATTTGGGAAGGGATGAAAAGTTTTGGAAAAGCTGCTGTTGTGAGTGGGATAATGAATTGATTATAAAGGTGTGAAAGGATTGCCTTGGTACAAGAAGGAAATAAATAATTTTTTCACACCTGATCCATATCTTACAGTTCATGCCTTCTTATTCTCACCCTTTGGAGAGACCAGATAGGATCCAAAATCTAAACCTTAAGGAATTTTTTCCCTGGGCCACTGTCATGGGAAATATAATGAGGGTAAAAGTACAGAAAAGGGAGCTTAAACCTTCTCTTACTTTCCTGGAATGACTGACTATAAAAGTAATGGGAATTTGAAGATCTTCCGTGCCTCCTAATAGAATGAATGTAATCACATGGAGCCTGTGGTGGGAGCAGCTTGCTGAAGGGTGGAGCAGAGCCCACAGGAAGCTAGGCTTGTGAATGTTGGTTTGTAGGAAGGCTAAAGGATGGTGTGCCTCTCTGCTGCATTGTGGTGTATTGACTTCTGTGTCGCTATGATCAATGCAGTTTCCTGGTGTTGGGATTTGGTTTTCTGGTGTCTGAATAAATGTTTTGCTTCTGTCTTCTTATGGAGAGTCTATTATATTTTGTGACTGAGAGCTATGCCAGCATATTTACAGTCACAGTTGGTGCTGTAAATATTTCTTTGGTGCTACACTGACCTGAACCATATGTGTGATTCAAAAATAGATGGGACCCTTCATACCCTGGGCCCATCACCAGTTTTCTTTGTTAGACTTATGCGATGCTATCTTGGTCATGCCTCCTATACCCACCGCCGAGGAAGTCAAGGATAATGAAAATGCACACTTCTGGGTTTGGGCAGAGACTGTCCAGTGCCCTCCACTTTGACAGCCAAGATAGTATTACCCTTACCTTAAGGCAAAAGTGATTTATTAAAGAAAGAAGCTGAATGACAGAAATAACTGGTGAGGCAGAAGCTAGACCTATAGAATTGAGAGATTCCATGGACTACAGATTATAAGCAGCTGTGGGCTGTCCTGAACCAGAGTGGTTGTAAAGCCATGTACAAGCAGCTTTCCAGAGGACTGCTGCTGTGAACAGCTTTCAAGGTTCTGATTACATAGTATAGTGAGCTCTTTATTTAACAAAAATCAAGGTACAACATTTACAATGTTACAACTTATCACAGAAAATCAAAATACAGCATTCCCCATGTCACAACCCAACAACTTATCACTAAAATGGTCACATAGTTTTCACCAAAGTGGTCACCTAGTTTTAAACAAAGTACAATCATTTAGTCAATCACAAAATCCTTAATTCAATCACAAAGTACAAAAGTCAAAGTTCTCCACCCCTAGGTCACAATAAATCGTAATCTTCTCAGTCAGTACACAGTATCCAAGTAAAGTCTTCTTTCAGGTTGACTGGAGGCTGGCTCTCAGCTTCCATGATTCCTCTTCCATGGTCCCAGCTCCAACTGTCACCTGGATTCAAAGGCAGGCAGCTCCCAGTTCCTTGTCCAGCTCCCTGTGCAGTTCCTGTTCCATGCTGAAGGTCACAGTGTCCAGTCCACCTTAAATCCTTCACAGTCTCTGTTCCCAGGAAGTGAAGGCTTAAGAAAGCCACAAATAGGTTCATAAAAAGTACTGGCATCACAGTCATGCTCCCTCAGTCTTCTGCAGCTCCGGCTGGCCCTGGGAAATCCTCAGCAGCTTTGGCTGGCCCTTGGAAATCCTCAGCAGCTCCAGCTGGCCCTCAGAAGTCTTCAGCAGCTTCATTCTCAAAATCAAAATTACTTTCTCCCATTCTCAAAATCAAAATCACTTTCTCCCATTCTCAAAATCAAAAGTGCTTTCTCCACAGAAGTTCCAGTCCAGTAGTAGCAGCCCAGCCTTCAGGTGCTCATCCCAAGAAGTTCTGACTGTTCAG
Source organism: Pseudochirops cupreus (assembly GCA_028627135.1). Classification (NCBI taxonomy): domain Eukaryota; kingdom Metazoa; phylum Chordata; class Mammalia; order Diprotodontia; family Pseudocheiridae; genus Pseudochirops; species Pseudochirops cupreus. The sequence goes on from CM053580.1 coordinate 212,825,516, forward strand.
CTTGTGCTCTTCCTCAAATATGGTATAGCTCTCCTTGTTCAGCCCCTTCCTGTTATGTCATCTACAGGGGTTCATACCTTCTGTTTCTTTAACAGAGGCTTAATTTGAAACTTGGTGCTAAGTAGCTCCTAGCTTTCCAGTATAAAAAGATCTTCAAATCTCATTACCATTACAGTGATATGGATGATGTATGTATGTACTATGTTTGGGCAGAACCTGTCTTGCAGAATGAACTTGGGGAGAAGACAAAAACTGGTGCCTTTTATTACTGCCTTTCTCTGCTGATGGGGAGAGATTGTCAATTATCTGGTGGGTTCATGCCGCTTTAGACAAAAGACATCGTACTTGCAGCATGTGGGCCTCCTATAACTCTTAACACTCCTGAGAGCCTCCCAATCCAAATTAAAATGGAATTTGGAAATGTTTAATAATAAATTTAAAAACCCACAGATCCTGTTAATTTATGGTTTTCTAAGTTAAAATGCAGCCTACAAGGATCAGTTTCTTTTTGAGTTTCTTTAGACCATCTTGTTTTCTCTTGGGTTTTAGAAAGCATTTGCCTTCATTTAAAAAGTTTGTTTTTCTTCTTAAGACAGCAAACATGATAAAGCTATTGATCAACAGAATTGCGAAACTGTTTGGATGCTGAACTGAAGGACAAGGGGTTAGTGACTGAAAGAAAACCTGCAAGGAATGACATCTCAGTAAACTGTGAATAAATATTTATTAAACCCTTATCATGTGTCAGGAATTGAGCTGAGCACTGACAAAAACCAGTTCTTGCCCTTAAAGAACTCATATTCTGATGGTGGAGGCAACATGCAAATAAATAACTAGTGAAATCATGCAGTAGAACCTTGGTTTATGAACTTAATTCGTTCGGAGCTCCTGTTCATCATGTGATTTGTTTGTAATGCCAAAACTATTTTCCCATAGGAAATCATGTTAAGTCGGATGATCGGTACCACATCCCCCCAAATATTCATATAACAATAATTATTTCTCATTTTAAGTAACTTTTTGTCCCTAATCCACCCAAAAACCAATAGCAATCATTAGCACACAATATAAACCAAAAATAAAACAAGTTAATCTGCACTTTACCTTTGAGAAGAGGGAGGAGAAGGAGGTAGAAGGACTTTTGCTTGAAAGGAGAATCTCCTTCAAGGAGAACATTGGGAATTCCAATGTTGGGAGTGTTCTCTCTTATGTTACTTTCACTAAAAGTAAGACTAACACTACTGCCTTCACCTAGTTTTCGTTTTTTAGAATCTCATGTTTTGACTCACTGATTTTGTTTTCTTTATGTTCACTTCTGACTAGGAATCTAAGGAAATTTGCTTTTGATGTTTTTTTCAGAATGTTACAGAAATGTGACATTGCATTATCACTAAAAATATTCGTGGCTCTCATTGCTACAGCCTTATTTGGGTGATGTTATTCAACAAAATTTTCCCACATCTGATAAACCTCCCTAATCTCACTTGATGTGGGGGATTTCTCCAACCTTTCCACCTCCTCCCCGATGAATTATCTTCTGCAACCTGTTGCTGTTGTTCCTCATGCAGATCTGTCGGTTTGTCTGTTGTTAGTTCCTGGCTATGCTGTAGATCACAGTCACAACCACACACTTTCATACAAAGTTCTACTGTACGTATGCAAACACATGTGGACACACTTGTAATGGTACTGTTAGGAGCTAACGGTGCTGCCTTCACAAAGGGTCAACATGGAATGAAGCTGATTAGGTGGCACACCAACCTGAGGTTCCTTTGTTTGGCATATGAAAGACAAAAAATACATTGCCCTAGTTGAGGGTCTTTGGGAGATATTCAAGTCCAAACATGATGTTTGCACTGCAAATTTTTGTTCATCCTGCGAGGCAAATTTTGTGAAAATTTTTTCTCATCCAGCGAGGTATACGTAAACCAGGTTCCTTGTTTTTACTGCATGTGTAGAATAACTTTGAGGTCATCTCAGTGGGAAGGCATTATGCCAATGAGTTGGTGACCCAGAGTCAGGAAGGCCAGAGTTCAAATCAGACTTCAGACACTTACTAGCTGTGTGACCCTGGGCAAGTCACTTAATTTCTGCCTCAGTTTCATCATCTTTAAAATGTGGCTAATAATAACACCAACTTCTCAGAGCTGTTGTGAGGATCAAATGAGATAATATTTGTAAAGCGCTCAGCACAGTGCCTTCAATGTAGTAGGCATTTAAGGGGCATTGGTTTGTCTTGTTTTAGGGGATGAGGAAAGACTTCTTGTAGGAGGTGGGATTTTAGCTGAAATTTTAGGGAAACCAGGAAAACCAGGAGGGAGAGTTAAGGAAAGATAATCTTCCAGGTTTGGGAGACAGCCAGTGAAAAACCATGAAGACAGGAGATGAAGAATCTTGTTCAAGGAAAAGCAAGGAGGGCAGTATAACTGGACTGTGGAGTATGCAGAGAAGAATAAAGAGTGAGAAGATTCTAGATGTAGCAAGGAGCTAGGTTATAAAAGTCTATAGAGGACTTCATATTTGATCCTGAAGGTAATAGGGAACCACTGGGGGGAGTAGCAACATTGTTAGATCTCTGCTTTAGGAAGATTATTTTGGTAACTGAGTGGAGGGCAGACTGGAGTGAGGAAAGCCTTAAGTCAGGAAGACCAAGCAGAAGGCTATTGAAATAATCCAGACATAAAGTGGTGAGGCCCTGCCCTGGGGTGCTGATAGTATCAAAAGACAGAAGAGGGCACATGCAAGAGACAGTGCAAAGACAAAGTCAACAGGATTTTAGCAGGAGATTTGATATGGGGATGGGGAGGAGAAAGAGTGAGGAATTTGGGATTGTAGCTTGCAGACTGCTAGATCAGTGGTTCTCAACCTTCCTAATGCCGCGACCCTTTAATACAGTCCCTCATGTTGGGGTGACACCCAACCATAAAATTCTTTTCATTGTTACTTCATAACTGTCGTTTTGCTACTGTTAGGAATCTATCCAATATGCAGGATATATTTTCATTGTTACAAATTGAACATAACCCACAGGTTGAGAACTGCTGTGCTAGATTGTGAGCTTGCTTGACTGGGAGGATGGTGGTACCCTTGACATCGTTGGAAAGTTAGGAAGAGGGGAGAGTTTGCAAGGGGAAGATAATGAGTTTTGGGCATGCTGAGTTTAAAACATGTCTGGCACATCCATTTCAAGATGTCCAATGTGCATTTAGAGATGTAAGAATGGAAGTCAGAAGAGATATATAGAGATGGTAATTGAATCCATTGGAACTGATAACATCACCAGGAAAAAATAAGAGGAATGGAGAACAAAAGATGAGCCTTCGAGGCCACTCACAGACAGTGGCCGTGATTGAGATGAAGACATAGCAAAGAAGACTGGGAAGGAGCCCTGAGACAGGCAGGAGAGAGAGAAAGTGGCATGAAAACGTAGGAGGAGGAGAGTGTCGAAGAAAGATAACGATCACCAGTGTCAAAGGCTACACAAAGAGAGGACGGAAAGGGTGAGGGATTTGCCAATTAGGAGATCAGTCATAACTTTGGAGAGAACAGTTTCAGCTGAATGATGTAGCTGAGGGTAAAGTACTGGACTTTGAGTCAGGAAGACCTGAATTCAAACCCTGCTTCAGACGCTTACTAGCTGTGTGACCCTGGGTAAGTCACTTCCTTCAGTCTCAGTATCTTCATCTGTAAAATTGTAATAATAATAGTACCTGCTTCACAAGGATGTTGTGAGACTCTAGGGGGGTAGCATATATACAGTTTGCAAAATTTTAAAGTGTTATGTAAGTGCTAGTTACCATCAATAATAATTTTTTGAACAACAATATGGAGTGTGTACAGTGTTTAGGGAGGACTATCACCTCTGGTGTGAGGGCAGCCAAGTTCTTTTCAGGGTTGTTCATCCACCTTTGGTGTCTGCCTGCTCCCTAACTCTCACCAAGAAGCTGCAGCATGCACAGTGACCACAACCTGGTAAAACCATCTCAACAGGCAGCTAAAACAGATTGAGGATTACTGATAGGCCTCAAACCAGTTGGCGAGTTAGGGAGATGTGTACCCAAGCACATGAAGACTTCTCCTAGCAGAATGGGCAGATGAGAACAATTTGTTTGAACAGCCATGAAGATGGCTGAAGCAGGCACTGTGGTGTGCTTAGAGTTTGACACTAAGGTCATTCAATGCATTCTGGGCCTTTGCCAGTCCTGACTTTTGTCTTGCCACTGGACTTCAATGACTCTGTAAGAGAGTGAGACTGATAACTTTGTGCAGCTATGACTCCTTTAAACCAAGTCATTTGTAATTCAGGACAGCACCCTGTGATGTCATTGACCCTCTTTGAAGATGAAGGATGAAGATCATCACCATCATCAGTAGTATGAAATAATATTTTGGTTGTTCTGTCATGTCTGATTCTTTGTGCCCCATTTGTGTTTTTCTTGGCAAAGACACAGGTGTGGTTTGACATTCCCCTCTTCTCTTCATTTTATGGATGAGGAAACTAAGACAAACAGGACTAAGTGACTTGCCCAGAGTTATACAGATAGTGTCTGAGTTCAGATTTGAACCCAGAAGGATGAGCTCTATCCACTGTGCCACTTAGCTGCCCACGAAATAACTTAGCCAAAAGTAAGAACACTTTATTCATCGTATGCCAAGGATTGCAAAAGTATTTTACGAGGAATATATTTATTTCCTTGAGAAAAAGTGATATGGTATAGAATAGTAATTTCCCTGGTATAGGGAAGTCCCATTTGATGAAATTCTTTTTTTTTTTTTACCAATGAAGGTGAGAATCTTCTCTGTTACTTATACTTTTGATGAGTTGCTTCAAGCAGAAGTGTCAAATTCCAAGTAGAGAGCCCCAAACTCATTAAAACTCCCAAGGCCATAAGAACCAAATTAAAATGTAATTAGGAAATGTTTAACAAAAAATAGATAAAAATACAATAAAACATAGATAATGTTAATTTGTGGTTTTCTAAGTCAATATGCAGCAGAAGGAACTCCTTTTAAAATTTGAGTTAAAGACCATTGGTGAGAGATCAAATGCCTTTTCCAGAGTCACAAAACCAGTATGTATCAGAGGTGGTAGTTACAAATCAGTCTTCTTCGCTATGAAGGCAGATATCTATCTACTACTAAATGTTTACTGATGATCCTTTTACTTTTAAAAAAATATCAACTTTACTGGCCCCAACCTATAGAATCCCCAATGTAACTCTTTCCCCTCCAGAAAAGTCTCCCTTGTATCCTCCTAATGCCAGTACTACCATATCACCTCCCAAGCCTGCCCTGGCAGAATCTGCTTCCAAGCCTTGTTCCAAAGGTTGTAAGCAATCTCATGATCCAGACAAGGCTGGCTTGAGCCCTTACAAGAAAGTCTTCAGCCCTCTTGTAGCATAAGAATATAATCAAGCAAAACAAGTCTTAGATGTTGCATTTATAGGACTGGGGGTGATTGAGTGAAAATTGAAAAAAGAATGAGATTGGGGGACTTATTGCTATGAAATTCAAATTAATCTTATTAGCAAGATTTCTGGGTGAGGGCTAATATTCAAAGAATAGAAAGAAGTTATTGATTTATTTTAACCTTGAAGAGCAGAGGGGGTATTTTTAGTTGTGTTTCTTCTGACATCTAAATGAGTCAGTACAATAAAGGAAAATGTTAGATATTGGAGGAATTGTGGGAAAACTGGGACAGTAATGCACTGTTGGTAGAGTTGTGAACTGATCCAATCCTTTTGGAGAGCAATTTGAACTATGCCCAAAGGGCTACAAAACTGTAGATATCCTTTGTTCCAGTAACACCACTGCTAGGTCTATAGCCCAAAGACATTCAAAAAAGGGGGAAAGGAACTATTTGTACAAAAATACTTATCATCCCTCTTTTTGTGGTGGTTAAGAATTGGAAACTTAAGGTATGCTCATCAATAGGGGAATGGCTAAACAAGCTGTGGTATACCATAATGGAGTATTATTGTGCTATAAGAAATTACAAGCAGAATGATTTCAGAAAAACCTGGGAAGACTTACATGAACTGATGCTGAGTGAAGTGAGCAGAACCAGAAGAATATTGTACACAGGAATAGCAATATTGTTGGATGAAGAACTGTGAATGACAGCTATTCTCAGCAATTCAATGATCCAAGGCAATCCCAAAGGACTAATGATGAAGCATAGCATCCACATCCAGAGAAAGAACTGATATTGTTTGAATACAGATGGAAGCATGCTATTTTTTACTTTCTTTCTTTCATTTTTTTTTTAGTTCAAGTCTTCTCATACAAAATGACTATTATGGAAATGTTTTACATAATTTACATGTATAACCTATATCTGATCGCTTATCATCTCAGGGAAGGAGGAGGAGGAGAGAGAGAGAGAATTTGGAGGTCAAAACTTTAAACAAAAATGTTAAATGTGTCATAACACTGCAGAAACAGTACTTGTGTGGTCCAAGTGGGAAGAGTTAATATCTTTTCAAGTATTTGTCATTTCCATAGTGCTTTTAGTTGTAGTCATATATCCGATATTTAATACATTATGTAAATATTTTGAAAGAAATTTCTTTTCCTATCACTTTCCACTGGGATTTGTTGGCAGTACTCAGAAAGAATGATGAAGTTTCTTTTTTATACACTGTTACTTAATTCAAATTATTGTTTAAAAAATTTTTTTTAGCAGATCAGTATTTTCTAGGTAACCAATCTTTTGCAAGAACAATACTTTTTTTCTTTGTGCTTGTTTATTCTCCAATTTCTTTTTCTTGCCTCATCATAACTAATATTTCTAGAAATATGTCAAATAATAATGTTTATAATGTGCATCCTATTTTACCTCAGATCTTATTGAAAAGACGTAGAACATTTTTTCCCATAATTTATAGGAGTTAGCCCTTAGTCTTCAATAGATACAACTTAATATATAGGGAAAAGGTGCATATATATTTTATTTAATTTTTTTTGGCAAAAGTTTTTTTTCTGCATTCATAGATATGATTATATGACATATTACTTTGTTATCATTTTACTGATATTTAACAAACCTGGATTCCTAAACATAAATTCAACTGCATCCTTGTATATAATCTTTCTACTACATTGATGTAGACTCTTGGATAATACCTAATTCTATATGTTTATATCAAAATTTATTAGACACATGCTCCATAATTTTCTTCTGCCTTACTTCTTTCTGGTTTATGTATTAGGATCATATTTGTTTCACAGAAGTTGTTTGATAGGATGCCTTCTTTTGATATTTTTGTATACAATTTACAAAATATTAGAATTTTTTTCTTTTCCTATTTGGTAGAATCCACTTGTGGTTTTTCTGCTTATTTATTCTTTAACCATGTCTACTTTTACAGTTCCTGAGACCAGAAAAGATGACTGAGTAGGAGGAACTAATACAGTCCAGCTGTCTTTATAACTACTCCCACAAAGATCTAAGAGTGTCATACTCTTGTTCAGGAAGTCTGATTAATAACCTCAGTGGGTTATTTTTTCATCAAGGTCACAAATTTGGTCAAAGACAAGTAAGCAAGTCAGGAAAGAAAAGGGTTG
>CM053580.1:212833181-212932782 GCA_028627135.1 Pseudochirops cupreus
GAAGGGTTGGGCTTGGCACACAAGGCAGTGGGTGTGATAGGCATGATGACGAGAGATGCCTCCCTAGCTTCCGGGCTGTACATGATAGGTTCACTGGACGGTGACCCCCCAAAAAGGGGACGGAGTATGGAAGGGAGATATCAGGAGTGAGGAGGGGGGAGAAGAAGCGGCGGAGGATTCGGAGGAGGTTCGGTCAGGAATTCTGCCCGGGAGAGGATCCGGGGGAAGGCCGAAGACGGGCAAGGCAGATTAGGGCCGCTTAAGCTTGCACAATTGTTATCATCTGTAATAAAAGTCTATGAGCCGCCTTGCCCAAGCTGTGGTTGTTCTGTGGGGGAGAGTTCTCTAGCCCGAGGGAGAAGGGGGGCTAGGGCCAGCGGCCACTGAAGACCGAGGAGAGAGCTCGGTGAGAGGAAGCCAGAGGGGTAAGTATCCTGGTTGTCTTAGGGCCCTCAGAGTAATAAGGATAAAAACCCTAAGATTCAGGTCTAGAGTGAGATCTCAGATGAAGGGTAGGGTGGCAGATCTGACATTCTGACATGGAGCCATATCTAGGACTGGACTCAGGTGCAACTCTGACAGGAAAAGCAGGATAAGCCTATATCCCTGTGGCTCTGAATATGTAGAGCTCTCCAATTTGTTGATAGAAACTGGGGCCATTGGAAGTCTACATAAAGCCAATATTACAATTGCTTAGAATCAAAATGGGGTCTCATGCATGGAAAGCATAGCCTAAAAAGGCAGCAGTCTGAGAATATTCTAGATCAAATACTTTAGGTATGCTAAAAGTTTTCAACTCTTTGACTTGAAAATTCCTTAAGACCCTTGAAGAATAAGTACTCAGTATACTGAGTTTACTAATAGCATGACCTAAATATTACTGATCAGTATCATATAAGACCCCAACATTCCTTTTAAAAGTGCACAGAGCCTGAACCTAACAGATAACCCCAACTGTGAAGTGAAGCTGGAAGAATGAGAAAATGAACAAACAAAAAAGATAATAATAATAATAATAATAATAATTAAAAAAAAACCTATTATGGTGCCAGCATTGCTCAAGACACAAACCTAGAAGAAAAGAATAACTCAAACAAAACAAAATGAAACAAAAAGCTAAAAGTAAAGCCTCAAAGAAGAAGACAGTTTGGCTAAAAGATCAAATAGAATTTTTAGAAAAAAATGAAGCAAATTTATAAAAAGTTAAAAACATTTTATAAGTGAAATGAGAATGATGCAGTAAAGACTTGGAAAAGAAATGAGAGCTTTGGGGAAAAGACTTAGAAGGAGAATTAGCAGCTTAGCACAAGAGTTAGAAAACTTGAACCAAGTTATAGTCTCCATAAAAATTAAAGAGGAAGAAATAGAGGCTTGTGACTCCATGAGACAAAGATATTAAAACAAAGTCAAAAGACTAAAAAATGGAAGAAAATGCAAGATATCATAACAAAAACAACTGATTTGGGAAATGGATGAAGGAATAATTTAAGAATCATTAGATTACCTGACAGCCCTGACAAAACGAAAAAAAAATCCTTCACCTATGTATCATTTTTCAAGAAAGTACAAAAGAAAACTGACCAAGTTTATTAGAATAAGAGAGCAAGGTGAAAATTCACAGGTTACTTCCTTAAAGAAATCCTCCAGTGAAAATTCCCAGGAACAACATAGCCAAAATCCAAAGTTTCCAGGTTAAGTTTAAAGTGCTGCAAGTAAAAAAAGAGCTGAAGTAGCTAGAAACCATATTCAGTATCAAAGATTGAGCAACTCCCACTACAAAATAATAGGGAGATTGTAATGTGTTATTCCAAAAGGCAAAAGATAGAGGCTTACAAACCAGAATATCATAGTAAAACTAACAACAACCCTACAAGAAATCATTAGATCTTCAATGAACTAGAAGACTTCCACATTCCTGATGAAAAGACCAGAGCTATTTAGATACATTGAAATACAAACTCAGGAGTCAAGAAAAAATATTTAAAAATGGTAGATACAAGTGAGCAATCAAAAAGAAATAAAAAATGTTTATATTCTAATAGTGAGAGATATTACAAGTGCCTCCTCGAACTATAATATCATCAGAAGACCTAAGGGGTTTTGGGGTGGTGTATCAGCAAGCACCCTAGCATGCCCAGGGTGGCTGCTAGCACAGGTTCTTAGATCTGCTTTTCTAAAGGAAAGCAACTCAAAATGGGTTAACAATTTTACTTTAATCAATCAAACATATATCATTTACCTAGTTCAGGGGAAAAAGTCAGCACCCTGAACTTCAGAGAATGCAAACAGAAGTTACAAGCAGAAGTTACAACCAGACAAAGAAACAGATCAGCAGATGGGCTTCCAGTCGTCTGACCATTACATCCATACCTAGTCAGTTACCAGAGAGGGAAGTAGCAACATCTGGGTTTTCAAAGCCTGGGGGCTCAATAGCTTCCCAGAGGCTTCTCTGGCCAAATCACACAACTCTTTCTAAAGTGAGCCCCAAAGCAAAAACTCACATCAGGGTATATATAGCTTTCTCCTAGATCAGAGAATGTCACAGCCCTCTTGACCAACTGCCCAATCACAAAGTAATAAGGTGTGGGCATTCCTGAAGAGCAAGCCTCCCACCACAGTGGGAGAGCCACCACAGGCTCCATGTGACCACATTCAGCCTATTAGGGGGCAGAGTAAACTTTCAAATCAGGGAAGGTTCTCAGAACCACTTAAGCCTATCAAAGGGCCTAACGGCAGGGAAGATCTTCAGATTCCCATAACAAGTGAGGAAAGAGGGAGACTGCCTGATTGGGTGGGGGAGCTACCAACATGTGGATCCAGGTCTGCACCATGGATGGCAAGGAGACCCACTCTCTAAATTCCCTTTCTAAGCTCACCAAGGTGGAAGAACTTAGTTTAAAGATGCAAGAAGTATTCAGGGTGGAACCAGGGACACAAAAGTTTGGGTTTTTTTTATTGGGGCAAAGAGATGGAAGATGGGCACTCCTTTTTTGACTATAGTGTTGGTCTGAACAACATTTTTCAGCTGCTAGTGCAACAAATCCCAGTTGTACTTTCTGTTCCTAGTAAAGAAAAGGATTTTGAACTCTCTGCTACAGATTTGGATTGTTGCTCATTGTGAATCTTATCAGAGTGAATCTGAAGAATTCCTGGTAATTGATGAATAACCTGGCCCAACTGCTTAGGCAGACTGGATTGTTTCTCTATAAGATCAATGAATATGTAGATGCCCAGGATATGAACATGGAAGCAAGATTTGAAACCACATTGGTTAATGTTACAAGGAAAGAAAAAGCAATAACCAGTGAATTCTGTAACAGTGGAGATGGCCAAGTGACTGAAGAGGATACTGTCCACCACATGAAATATGAAGACTGTCCAGAAAATGGTGTTCTGAAATTGAGTTGCAAAAAATGTAAGAGCTTAGACTTGGACAATGCTGAAACGACATCAGCTAGAAGTTGGACAAATTGTGATGGTGAACTATAATCCCAATGAGCCCAAAGAGAGAGATTTCTGGTATGATGCTGAGATCTTTAAAAAATAGGAAACTAGGACTATTAAAGAGATCTATGCAAACTTATTACTTGGGAATGCTGGGGATTCTCTGAATGACTGTAGAATAACTTCTGTGGATGAAATTTACAAAATTAAAGAGCCTGGCAGTGTGAGCTCAGTTGGTTTCAAAAACCCTTTGAAAAGACAGAGCAGGGGCAGCCAGTTGGCACAGTGAATAGAGCACCAGCCCTGGAGTCAAGAGAACCTGAGTTCAAATCTGGCCTCAGACACTTGACACTTATGAGCTGTGTGACTTTGGGCAAGTCACTTAACCCCGATTGCCTTGTCTCAGCCCTCCAAAAAGAAAAGACAGAGCAGCAAGATTGCAAACACCGTAAAGATAACTCCAATAAGACTTGTAGAATGTGTGCTGGCTATGTGTGCAGAGGAAAGCAAGACCTTGACAAGCAGCTGATGTGTGATGAGTGCAACATGACCTTTCACATTTACTGCCTCAGCCCCTATTGATCTGGATTCCAGATGATGAGGACTCATATTTCCCTGAATGTCAGTATGATGCCAGTGAAGTGTCTTGGCAGGGGAGAAGTTAAAAGAGAGCAAAAGGAAGGCAAAGAAAGCATCTGCTGTATCATTGTCTCAGAATGACTGGGGCAAGGGTATGGCATGTGTAGGTCACAGAAGAGAATATTGTGCCTCCTAATACTAATGAAACAATCCCTGGGTTTCTTGTTGGTACCACGTGGAAGTTCAGAGTGCAGGTAAGTGAGTCTAGTATCTACAGGGTCCATGGAGCAGGTATTTATTGTAGAAGCCATGACAGTGCCTACTGTTTGGTCCTGGCAAGGGGCTATGAAGATGATGTAGACCTTGGCAATTCTCACTTTTGTGGGCAGTGGGGGCAGATATCTTTCTGGCAACAAATGAACCACAGAACAGTCCTGTGATCAAAAAGTCACCAACATGAACAGAGCCCTGGCTTTGAACTGCAATGCTCCTATAAATGATGGAGGTGGAGCTGAAGCCAAGGACTGGGCAACTGGGAAGCCAAACAGGGTGGTGAGAAATATTAAGGGAGTGAAACACAGCAAATATGCCCCAGTTCAAGGGGAGTCAGTATGATGAAATATACAAGGTAGTGAAGTATTGGCCTGAAAAAGGGCAATTGGTTTCCTTGTGCGGCATTACCTCCTCGGGAGGGATGATGATGAACCTGGTCCATTGGACAAGGGAAAAGAAAGACAGGATGAAGAAACTTCACTTAACAATGCAGTATCCTGAAGGATGGAAGCAGTTGCTAATAAAGAAGAGGGGAAAAGAAAATAAGATCAATGATGAGGAAGTGACATCTCTGAGGAAAGGAAGACAGCAGGGAATAGGGAGGCCATTGGCCTTTCCTAGTACAGTGTCTGAGAAGACTAAAGTGGAACCATACAAACTCACCTTCTGGCAGAAGACTCCTGTCAGCAAGGAGGAATCCAATGAAAAACTGGAACAAAATATTAGGTGCAGGCTAATCTTAGCCCCATTAGGATGGGGCTAAATTCCTGAATAAAATAGAAGACACATACTTGCATATTTGCTGTTAAGAGGCAGAGTTTCAGCCTGTTACCACGGTGTGTCAGCGTAATGTTTGCAAGGATTGTTTGGACTGATCCGTCTTAGCCAAGGTGTATTGCCATGCATCTTGCCAGTATGTTCGGGGTAAGCCTTAAGCTGTCCAAGTCAATCAGCCACTGCAAACCATCCTCAGCTCTGCCCAGGCTACAGCAACAAGAGGTGATTCTGTCTGTCACGAACTTCTTTCTTACTTAGATGCAAAACTTGGTAGTGGGTTTCCAGTATGGCTTAATTTAAACACATAGTTTTACCTTTTCCTTGAAAAGATTTTTCTTCACCACCCTTAAAAAAAAGAGTCTTCAAATCTGGCTTCAAACACTTAACACGTATTAGCCGTGTGACCTTGGGCAAATTACTTAAACCCAATCGCCTTGCCCCTTCCCCCTCCAAAAAAGAAAAAAAAAACAAAAAAACCCCTGAACTAATTTTTTAAAAGTCTATGAATTTTGAGGGCTTGATTTTATATACGCTGTAGTTTTTTTTTTAATGCTGTATTCAGTTGTTTCTAAAACCTGTAGTTTATCAATATAAATTTTTCTACTTTTGGTAAAGGCTGCTAATGAACCTGACATTCAGTTCTAAAAAGTTCACACTCTTTCCGGTAAAGACCTCATTTCTAAAATATATAGAGAACTGAGTCAAATTTCTAAGAATACAAGTCTTTCCCCATTTGATAAATGGTGATATTAATAGGCAGTTTTCAAATGAAGGAATTAAAGTTATCTATAGTCATAAAAATGCTCTAAATCACTAGTGATCAGAGAAATGCAAATTAAAACAACTGTGAGGTACCATATCACTCCCTATCAGATTAGCTAATACGACAAAACACAAAAATGATAAATGTTGGAGAAGATGTGGGAAAATTGGAACTCTAATGCATTCATTGTTGGTAGAGTTGTGAACTGATTCAACTGCTCTGGAGTGCAATCTGGAACTATGCCTAAAGGGCTACAAAACTGTGCATACCCTTTGATCCAGCAATATCACCACTAGATCTATATCCCAAAGAGATCGTAAAAAAGTATGAAGACCTACACGTTTAAAAATATTTATAGCAGTTATTTTTGTGGTGGCAAAGAACTGAAAATTGAGAGGATGTTCATAAATTGTGGAACGGCTGAACAAGTTGTGGTATATAAAGATAATGGAATTCTATTTTTCCACAAGAAATGATGAGCAGGTAGAACTTCAGAAAAACCTGGAAAGACTTACATGACCTAATGCTGAGTGAAGTGAGCAGAACCAGGAGAATATTGTACATAGTAACAGCAAAATTGTGTGATGACCAACTATGATAGACTTAGCTCTTCTCAGCAATGCAATGATCTAAGACAATTCTAAAAGACTCATGGATTTGGCCTTAGAGGTAGAAAAGTATACTCAGCTCTTTGACAATATTTTGATGTTCAAATCCTCTAAGATGGTTCTTGGTGTTTTTGGACCTGTTGCTTAAATAGTTTAATGAGAAGTTGTTTAAAGAAAAAAAAATCTTGCTTAAAATGGGTTAAGCTCTTTTTCAAGGCCATTCTCTACAATTTACTTTTATGTTTAAAATAAGTATAAAAAAGCTCTTGGTCTGCATTTAGCTAAGTGCTCAAGCAGAACAGAAAGCTACCTCAGCTGGACGTTTCTTTTACTGCGGGAACTGGTTGTTCAGCCAGATGCTGTCCCTGATCCAGAATGCCATTGGGGAATATACTAGAACCATTCTTAAGTAACTTTGGTCCATTTTTAAAAGACTGGGTTCTTTTTAGCACTGAGATGTTGAAATTGCCAACTAGATTATACTTCTTCCTTTGAAAATGGAACACTGTAGCCAAATGTCATTAGCACGGTGTTGCAAACCTTGAAACTCTTCTTTGCTAGGGTGCATATTGGTAAGATAAATTTACTTCATAATTATTTTAAATATATTTCCATTTTTAAATGGAGAATTATATAAGTGAGAAAGTTTTTCTTTTTCAAGAAATTTTTCCAAATGGATTTTTTTTTTCAGTTACTGTATGTGAACCAAAAACGATAACTTAGTTTTAGTTTTTTGGGTTTTTTTGTGAATAGATTTTCAGTTTTTCTGACAGTACCAATGTTTATACTCTAATACTTCAATGTATCAGGAATATTTTAACTCATGTAATTGTAGACAGACTGAAAATTTTACACACACATACACACATATACATATATGTATACACACATATATTTTTGTAAAACTGTTTCCTTATGGTAGGATATTAATGAATAGGACAAAAAAAATTAAACATTGTGTAGACTTTTTCTAAAAAGTTCAGATATTTTTGTACATGTGCAGATTTTAAGTTCTCAAAATAAATGCATTTAAAGCCCCCGCCCCCAAAAGAAGTCCTAAGGGAGAGTTAAAAAGATAGAAGAATTTGGAGTCACTTTGTTATGTTTTGATGTCCTTAAAAGTATAAAAGAGAGGGATATTGGAGAAGATGAGAAGAAGAATTTATTATTTCACATAATAAGTTGCAGAAGTAGAAGGTAATATAAACAAGTAGGAAAGGGTGAGATGCACACATTTCTCTTGATCCTCATTTTCATCTGCATTGGCAAAAGAAGGGTAGAATGCACACAAACACATACTCATAAAGATTTTTACATATAGATAGATAGATAGATAAATAGATAGATAGTGATATATATTCAACTCAATATAAAAACAGGAGGGAATGGAGAGAAGAGACAAAAGAGAATAAAAGGTAGGCTATATTAAGTGAAGGACATATCATAAGCAAAACAATCTCTAAGCTTATAAAGTGAATTTTGAGAAGGCATTTAAAAGGAAAGAAAAAAGTACGAACTTGTGATTTAGGTCTGTTCAAGGGGAAGAAAAGACAGTAGAGTAGAAACTGATTAGATGAAATATGGAACACGGATGCTAAGTACATTCTTCTCTCATCACGCTTTGAAAATAAGGATTATGAAACAAAGAGAAGAAGAAATACATGAGAATAAGATGGAGGAAAATACACAATTATTCATCATAACTTTGAGTATAAATGGGATAAACTCACTCCCAAAATGAAAGACTGGATAAGGAAGCAGAATCCAAAAACATCTTGTTTACAAGAAACACACCAGGACCATTAGGATGAACTTTAGAGATAAAAGTTCTATGGACCAAGTTCTGTGTGTTTGAATTGAATTTTAAAAAGCAGGGTCAATGATTCCAATATATCTGCGAATGTACCTTTTATAATTTCTGGGCATATGGTAATCAGATTTTTTGTTTGATCATGGATTTTTTCATTCCTTCATTTCTTCCTCCATTCTTTTGTTTGTTCATTCCTTCTTTCTTCTTCTTCTTCTTCTTCTTCTTCTTCTTCTTCTTCTTCTTCTTCTCTTTCTTCTTCTTCTTCTCCTCCTCCTTCTTCTCCTCCTTCATCTTCTTCTCCTCCTTCATCTTCTCCTTCTCCTTCTCCTTCTCCTTCTCCTTCTTCTTCTTCTTCTTCTTCTTCTTCTTCTTCTTCTTCTTCTTCTTCTTCTTCTTCTTCTTCTTCTTCCTTGAATGGGCCTCTATAACTCACTCAGGCTTGAATTTCAGGGGTTTCTAGTGGGCCTAGTCTCATTCTGATAAGTTTGGACCTGATCCATTTCAGACCTGGGCTGGTTTGCTTCTCCTTAAGGAATCTGGTCTTCCCCTTTTCCCCACCTCTGTTCCTAGAATGATTCACCATGGTATTGCTGAACTTAGATCTGTCCAGTAATTTTTAAATTATCTTCAACCTGTTTCTCAGGTAGTTTAGATGGTAGATACCTTACCGTTTTATTCTATTGCTTTCTATTTTTTGACTTGTTTTTTGTTGTCTCATGAATTCATTGATTTTTGTTTTATTTTTCAAGTATTCATTATTTGAGTAGGATTTTCCACTTTGGGTTCTAAGCTATTTATTATCTTTCCACATTTCTTTCCTGTAGAGCTCTAATTTGCATTACAGTTTTTGTTTTATTTTTTATTTATTGCTTCCTTTCTTTTAGTCATTCCTATACTGTTTGTGGCCATTCCATTTTTTTTTCCTCTGAGGTTCTGTTTATGCTTATTGTAGAATTATTTCCACCACCACCCCCTCCTTGGACTATCATTTGGGTTCCTTTTAACCTATTATGTTTCTTCATTGTGTTTGATTTATTATTTTGTTTACTCATACTTATATCCTTAGTTATTAGAATATGGCTTTGTGTCAGGGTCAGGCTCTGTCTCCTCTGTCAGTCTTATGCTGGTTAGGTAGGTGCTATTTGATCCTATTCTTTCTGTAGCATGGCTTCTGCTTCTGCTACTATTCCATATGGGATAGCCAATACTAGGAACCTCTTCCTTAAAACATAGCTTCTTTTTCAGTCCTCTATTGGTCAATTACAGGTGTTTGCTTTCTCTTGGCTCTGTCTCCTCTTTGTACCATAAATAACCAGTAATTGGTTTTGAAATCTGCTGTATCCCAGATAGTTACTAGTCTGATATTACATATACATACATATATATATATATATATATATATATATATATATATATATATATATACACATAGATAGTTATATAAGATTTTATATGTAATTACAGAGTTTATATTTTCTGGTTTATTGAACACTGAGTTATTGACTTCCATTTTTTCACTAATTTTTCCTTGTCTAGTCTGTTTCGTTGATCTCTCTCTCTTTCTAACCAATACCAAATGATTTTGAAGAGTGTTGCTTTATTATATAATTTGAGGTCTAGAAGAGCCATTCCTCCTTCATTCATACTTTTTATTTTTCAAAATTAATTTTGTTATCATTTCATTATGTACCATGTGATTGGTATGGCACTAAAGCTCTGGCAGTACTAGAATTTTTATTATATTGGCATGTCCAAATCATGAGCACTGAATATTCCTAAAATTATTTAAGTTGTTCTTTGTTTCATTAAAAATCACTTTGTAATTGAATCTATACAAGCATTTTGTGAGCTTTAGTATATTAATCCTCAAATATTTTATGCATTTTATAGTTAAATGGGCTGATATTTCCTTTTCTATTATTGCCTTTTGAATTATTATCATTATTAACAAATGCAATTGGCTTTTGATGGTTTATTTTAAATTTTGCAAATATGTCAACTCTATATGGTATCTTTGCTGATTCTCTATGCTCTTCTAAGTAAACCAAGTCATCATAAGCAAGTAGAAGTTAATGTATTAAATAATGGTGAGGAGATTGGGTATCCTTCCTTTACTCCAGTATTTAATGGAAGAGCTTCAAGTACATCTCCATTTCATTTAATGCATGTCTTTTAGACACTTTTATGATACTAAAAATTTCTCTATGCCTACACTCTAGAGCTAGCATTTGTAGCATAAAGTTTGTACTTTATCAAAGGCTTTTTCTTTAACTACTGAAATGATCTTGTAGTTTAGATGTTTTTGTTTTAAATATGATTATACTGATAATTTTCCTAATGTTGAATCATTCTTGTCTCCTTAGTATCAACCCAACCTGTTATATTAAATAATTTCTTGGAAAAATTGCTGTAGTTTGTTTGAAAGGATTTTGTTTAAAATTTGTATTCTATATTCATTAATGATATTGATCTCTAGACTCTTTCTTATGTCTTATCCTTCTCTAGTTCAGGTATTGAGAACTATATTTTTTCTCATGAAGTGAGTTTAGTAGTGTCTTTTCTTTCTCAATTTATGAGGATAATTTCTGTGCTATTAACATGAATTATTATTTTGAAGTTTTATAGAATTTCAGGAGTTTCCTCTCTCTCCCTTCCTCGCCCTCATTTACTTTTTTTTTTACACCTGAGGTTGGATTAATTAAAGAAATAAATTAAAATACCTATTTGGTCTTTTGCTTATCTTATATTTTTGAAGTTATCTATCTCACTTGTGTTATCAGTTTTTATAGCATACAAATGTGTATGAGAAATGCATCAAAACCTTTTTATTTCTTCTGATTTTGTTATAATTTCACTTTATTCATATACTGTCATATGGATTTATTTTCCTGTTCTAGTCTTTTTAATCACATTGACCAAAGGCTAATAAATCATATTAGTCCTTTCCAAGAACTACCTTTTAGTTTTATTTTATATTTCTATAGAATTTTTTTATATTTATTTAGAAATATTCTCTTTTTACTCATTTTAAGTTTGTTTGCTTTCTAAACACATTCTGGTTCCAAATCATATAAGCAACAAAATGGGAGACAAGACATTTTCTCTAATCTCTACCGCCTCTCAAACCTCTCCAAAAGAGAAATCATACATGAAAAATAAAGCATCATGAGCTGTCAACACGTTTTAGGACACTCTGAATCCAAAAGAAAGTAAGAATCCACCTCCCCCCACCACTCCCACTAGGTAATGACATACTAGTAGACTCAAAATCATGACACAGAGTTATATCAAAATCCACCCATAGTCCTCCTTTCCTCTTTCCAGTGCTATGGAGCTGGGACTTCAGGTTATAGAAGTTGGTTTGGGTCTTGAAGCCAGCTTGGCCAAAGGCCTTCAGGAGTAAAAGCCTACCAGTTGCCTCAATCTGGAAGCAACAGTGCTGTGAAGCTCTGAATTGTCAGTGCCAGGCAAACAACATTGTAAAGTTCTGAAATGCTAAGGTTAAATCAGAGAAATACGGAGCAGAAGGGGTGAAACAGGTCACCAGGATAGGATACTGTGCATTTCAGGGACTGTATAGCACTCCACCACATCTGACAGAAAGCACAGCATTCATCTTGGGCCAGTTCTGACAGCCCAAAAATCATTTGGGGGAGAGACCTAGGCTGGTGAACTATGGGTTTCCCCCTGTGGGAAGAGACCGAGATACTTTGGGATCTGGCTCCCAAGGAAACTACAATTAGTGGGTGAGAGAGTTGGAAAATAGGTGATAAGAAAAATCAGGAAAAAGGCAAAAATAACCAAAGATTTCAGGAAGAAGAAAAATCAAAGACCTTGAACATAAACAGATAAATCAATAGGAAAAACAGCAGCAACAGAAGGAAACATGGCATCTAGATCTAGTAAATAATTTCAAGCATCTGTGAATCAATACTACAAAACAAAAGAAAATGATCCAACTTCATTAGACAGAGGACCCTGTGGAATTTGAGAACATGGAACTACAACATATTGTGCTTGAGTGGTTTGAAAGTGAAACGAGAATTTTGAGAGCAGAATTTATGTCCCACACAGCAAAAATAATGAGAAGAATTGAAAAGCTGGAATTTTTGACAGCAAGCCTCCCCCCCAAAAGCACAAGAGACAGAAATATGTTGGAAATGTAAATAAAAAAGGTCGACAACCTGGAAGAAGAGAAGCAAAAAGAAAAAGAGAAAGAGAAAACATTAAAAGAACATCTACTCACTCTACGAGCCATGCATAATGTTCTCCAAGACAGGCGATGTAGTCAACTCAAGGATCATATGTCTCCCGGAGGAACTTGAAAGGACAAAAATCCTTAACACAATAATGAAGGAAATAATAGACTAGCACTAAGAACTTCTAAACGTGGAAAATGAAATTCCACTGGAAAGAATCACTTAGCACTTCCAGAAAAGAAGCCCAAGGGTACAAACTCAAAGATAAATAGTTGCTAAATTTAACAATTCAGTTTAGAAACAACAAGTTCTCCAAGTCATTAGGAAAAAGACCTTCAAAAGGAAAGGAAAAGACATTTGAATAACCCAAGACTATTCTGCATCCACTGGAAAAAGGAGGGAATGGAATAGTGTGTTCCAAAGAGCAATGGATCATATCTCTTGAAGTTTAACCATACAGGACACAAGATGGACATCCAATAGTAAAGAAGAGTTTGAAATATTTTTAGAAAAAAAACAGAACTAAAGGTTTGGGTGCTTTTAGAATACACTAAATAACAGAAATTCAAGAATGCAACAAATGCAACAGATAAGAACTGTAACAGAGGGACAGCAAAGATCAGAAAGAAACTTCTTTCTAAATGTACACAAGGAGAAAGGGAATTATGGACAGACTCTCATAACATGCAGTGCTTCTTTTGGGGGATTACATTACAACAGGGGAGGGTACGTAAAAGGGAGGAGAGGAACGGGGGATAGGATGAGATGAGTACAGTGCTTTGTGGTCAAATCAAGGACTATCAATGTGGCCTCTGTGGTCTCAGAAAGAGAAAAACCTACAAAGAGAGTGATTGAGGAGGAAAGATTGAAAAAGGTTGAGAAAAGAAGTCTTACTTTGGAAGCAAATGGGAGTTCCACTGATGAATGATTCTAAGAGCATTCTTAGAGTGAAGATGAATTGTTGGTAAAAGGAGATAAGAACCCTACCTTGTTTTTTTATTTAAAAAAATTTTTTTTTGCTTTTTGGAGAGGCGAAGGTAGGGCAATTGGGGTTAAGTTAAACCCAAGGCCACATGGCTAGTTTTGTGTTAAGTGTCTGAAGCCAAATTTGAACTCAGGTCCTCCTAATTCCAGGGCCAGTGCTCTATTCACTGCACCACGTAGCCACCCCATTGAAGACTCTACCTTGGATGAGGTCCGAAGGATTTAGTTACTGACAAGTCTAATTGTCTTGGGAGTGGGGTGAGATTTGAAATCCTTGGGGGCAAGTGGACCTTGGAAGAGTGAGAGAACATGGACACAGGGAGCGGGTTTGAAGGCAAATGTAGGGGACAAAAAGGATATAGATCAGTGTGTGTGTGTGTGTGTGTGTGTGTGTGTGTGTGTGTGTGTGCGCGCACGTGCATAGGTCCCTTACCAAGGGGCAATGTCTTCTTTGACACCTGCAATGACTGGCATTGTTCTGAGAGCGAGGTACAATGGAAAAGGGGCAAGTTCTACACATCGAGGGCAGAAAGTGCCTAGCGGGGACAGTGTAGGATGGATACCTTGGAAGTTTTCACTGCATTAAAAACATAGAGAAAGGAGAAAGAGTAGATAATAATAGGAGTCATGAATCAGAGTACAAGAGTCTAGATAAACAGAAAGGGGAGGTAGATATTGAAGAGCCAGAGAAATCCTTTGTAGGTGCACAACATTTTTTTTTCATTGGGACGTTTGTTTACTGTTAGTTTACAAGATTCAGTTCCACAATCCCTTGAGTTTCAAATTTTCTCCCCTCCCTTCCCCCCCATGTTGGTGAGCAATCATGTATAGGATCTGCACAAAATTTTTTTAAAAATCCTAATAAACAGGAGTAGTTGAAGAGGAACAGAGAAAGGGGGAATCTACTGACTAACTGAGAGGAGGAATAAATATATAACCAGAAATAGGATGGAGAGAAAAAGGAACTAATAAATAAAACTCTAAAGGGAATAATAAATAATAAATAAAACCCTAAGGGAAAGAGGTAAAAAAAAACAAGAGAAAGGGTTCAGGTGTGAAAGGAAAAGAGCCAGTGGGAACAGAAACCACCTTAAAAAAAAGATTGAAATAAAGTAATGGAAGGAACATAATACTGTGTTTACAGAAGCAGAAGAAAAAAAATCAACTTGGAAAAAAAAAACAATTGTAGAGACAGATGGAGGAAGATATAAACCTAACTCATAATTTTAAATGTGAATAGATTAAGCAATCCAATTAAACAAGAGTGACAGACTAGATAAGAAAACAAAACCCTTCCATCTGTTGCTTACCAGAAACACATTTAAAAAACAAAGACATATACAAAATAAAATTTACTATGCATCAAGTGAACAAATATATATATGACTAATACCATTCCTTAATAGATAAGTGAACAAAGTATATGAACAAACAGTTGTCAAGAGAAGAACTGACACATTCACAACCACCGGGAAAAAATTCTCAAAATTACTAGCAATAAGGGAAAGGCAAATGTAGACATGCCACACACACTGTTGGTGAAGCTGTGAAATGGAATTCACATTTTGGAAAGTGATTTGGAATTATTCAAATAGAGTGCCTAAAATGTTCATATCCTTTGAACCAGAGACTCCATTTAACAATAAGAAAAAAAATGGTTCCATATATTTAAAAATATTTATGGCAGCACTTTTTGTGATAGCTAAGGATTGGAAACAAAGTAGATGCCTATCAATTGGGGACTGGTGAAATATACTTTGGTACATGAAAGTAATGGAATATTACTGTGATGTAAGAAATGTGCGTGATGAATTCAAAGAAGTATGGAAAGGTCTATATGAATTGACGCAGAGTGAAGTAAGCAGAGCCAAGACAATAATATACACAGTAACCACAACAATGTAAGTGGAAAAAACAACACCACACCAAAAAATCAAAGGCAAATCTGACAAAATTATGAAAGTCAAATGGGATTTAAGTGAAGAGATTTGAGAAGACGCTCCCAAACTACATCTGCAGATGTGACACATTCCGTGGGTTTCCAGGCTTCTTCAATGTTAACAACCGGCTGTGCTGTTTTTTCCCCTTCAGAAATACTATGTGTCATATGGGATGGCCAAAGAACACGTGGAATACTATGCTTGTGTGAGAAACAATACACCAATAAATTTTTTTAAGGTAGATTCAGTTCTCTCCTTTTCTGTTGACGTACGGTTACAGGAATATCATTTCCCCCCATGAAATACTGCTTTTGTTGCATCCTAGGCATTTTGGTGCTGTTTAATTTTCTTGCATGTGATTATTATTTCCATAAGTCTTCTTTGACCTACTCATTATTTAAGATTTCATTTTAAATTTCCCACTTGGGTCTTTGTCTTTAGTTTATACTCCCTAATTTGATGACTATTTTATTCGGTTAGTCTGTCAAGATTATGTTTACTCTTTTTCCCCTTTTCACACTTCTTTGAAATTTCTCATTGACCTAATATCTGTTTTTTTGTAAAATTTTCATGTGGTGTTGAGAAATACATATACTCTTTTGCAGTCATAATAGAAAACGTCACAAATCTTCTGGCTCTAATTTCTTCAGCAATTTGTTCAATTTTATATTTTCCTTTTTGATTAGTCAGATTTGTTAAAAACTTTGACATGACATTAAGATCTCCTGCTACTATTCTATTTCTATGTCTTCTTGCCTTTTTTCCTTTATAAAGTGAGATGCTAAGGTATTTGAGCATATAACTTTAATTACAATATGAGTGTGTCATCTATTGTCCCTTTCAAATGTTTCCAAAATAACTTACCTCTTTTCATGGTGTAATTTTTTTTATTTGTCTGATCTCTCAGCTGTAACTTTTGCTTTTTTAAAAAATCACTTGGTGTATACTAAATATTTTTCCTAGTCATTAGTTTTCATTCTGTGTGTGCATCTTTGATTTTAGGTGCGTCTTTTGTGAGCGACAGACTGTGGGGTTGTTTTCTTATGCAATCTGTCACTCTTTCATTTTCATGGATTCATTTTCATTCATTTCATTTTCATTTCCACACTTAAAAGTATGAGTTAGGTTTACATTTTATTCCATATGTTACTAATAATTTTATTTCTTAGTTGGGATTTCTCCCCCCTGCTTCTAGAAAGACAGTACTTTGCCTCTTCAGTTATTTTAACTTAATCTGTTCTAAGGCAACTCTACTCCCACAGGCTATCTTCTTTTTACCCTTAAGCCCCACCTCATCATCCTTTCTCCAGTTTTTGAGTTTTGTTTAACTTCTTTTCTCTTTCATCTTTTTATTTACTTTGTAAATTTTCCCAACTTTTTTTCATAGTTAAGTAGACAAAGAAAAATCTTTCTTCTTCTCCTCCCCTTAGATTTCTTTTGTCAGTTTTAATTTCATTTTCTGTGTCTTTTTCTAAAAAAAAACATACCACCATTTCTTTCTTTGATTCTCTTTTTGTTATTTCTCTCACCTTTCCATGTATTCTGGAATTTAATTCTTTGACCTTGACCCTTCTTTATTTCTTCTTTTATCTCTGTATTCAGCATGGAATTAAATTTTCTAAGATGCCTATTTGTCCTTCTTCTAAAGTTTCTATTATTGCTTTGTAAACCTTCCCTCTGTGCCTACCTTTTCTATTGTCTCTTACACCTAGAAATATAATTTCTTTCAGAAGATAGAAGTATTGTCCCATGATAGGAGAAATGTCGTGTCCTTGATTGTGGAGCTTATTACTAGTACACCTGATCATTTTTTTGTGTGTGATCTTTCCCTACATGTCGTTCAATATCCTCTATGTTTCCATGTCTTCTCACTTGTCTGGGCATCATTTGCTGTTCCTTTTCTTCCATGGCAGAATTCTGTCCTTGGAGGTGTAATGTTCTCTCTTTGGGAAGCGGTGTCTTTAAATATCAAATCCTGTAGATTACATCCTCTGAAAGATTTCCCATTCCCCATTATAAAATATCTTATTCCTTCATGAGAGAGACTCCCCCCATTAAATTATGATTTCCCCTTTTCCTTCCCCCTGTTTCAATCCCCCCCTTTGAATTCTCACCAATTATTCTGTAAGCCCTTTTATTCCTGAGAAATGATAGTGGTTATTTTCTCTTAGCTGTTAACCATTAACTTGCTTAGCGTACATAGGACATTACCCTCTATCTTTTGTGTCCCCTCTCCCCTTTTATGTGTCCTCCCTTTTTCACTTCAGACTTGTTTCTCTGTGATTCCTTCTCTGTGATTTCTAATTTCTTCCTTTTCTCTGTGTGTTCTTTTAAAAAGAGAGCTCTTGATGGGTCCACTGTAAGATTCATTTTATTTTATGTTGTTATTAATCTGATAGAGGATTTTCTCTATTTTTTTCCCCTTTGTTTACTGGGGTAATCTATTTCATTATTGTATCTTCATGGTCTCAAGTTTTTGCAAAGCAAATAATATGCTCAGATCTGATTTTCCTTGTAGGATTGTTCCAAATACCTTTTACTCAGATTTGCAGTGTATTTCATCCTGGGATGCATCTTGAGCTACCTTGCTCTTCAGAATACATTATTTCATCCTTCCTATGGTTTCTCATGGGTATAGAACAGTTTTATGCTATTCGTATTTTATTTTCTTCTGATGTGAAAGTCTTTCTCCACTTACTTGTAGAATTTGTTGTTTGAAATGGAATTGTTTTGTTAAGTTTAACCACTGTGTGTTTTGAAATTTGCAGTCGAGTCTTTTCCCCTCCCAGAGAAGATCAGTATATTCTTTAAATTGGCACATGATTTAGTGTCAAAAGTTCTGGGCAGTTTTCTTGTATTATTTCTTACATCATGATCTTGATGTTTTTAAATGTCATGTTCCTTTGGAACTTCTATGGTCTTTAAGTTATCTCTATACATTCAATCTTTGAGATAAATGTTTTACTACATAGAGATTAGTATAACTAAGTGGGGCGTTGGATAGAAAGTGGGCCTGGAGTCAGGAAAACTCATCTTGCTGAGTTCAAATCTGGCCTCACACTTATTAGCTATGTGACCTTGGGTAAGTCACTTAACCCTGTTTACCTCATCTGTAAAAGGAACTGGAGAACAGAATGACAAATCACTCCAGTATCTTTGCCAAGAAAACCCCAAATGGGGTCATGAAGAGTCAGACACAATAGAACAACAAAATCCAGAGACAGGCTTTTTTTTTTTAAGGTTATAGCTTTTTGCTTCTCTTCTGTCAGATTGCACTTCATTCCTGTACATTTCCATGCCCAGTCGCTGTTCTCATTTTTCTTTCTTTGGTAATACTTGACACTGTAGACTCAAGTTTTTCTATTGTACTAATTATTTTTGCTTTATAGACCATAATTTCTTCTTTCTCTCTCAAAATATCCAACTATATGCTCTCTTTGGAATCCACCAGGTCCTCTGTCTCTTCAGGCATTGGCTCATTTTTCTTTGTCTGGCAACATTTAATCACCAATATCTGGAGTTGTATACATGATCTGGAAGCCATATTCACTTCTGGTTTTATTTTGGTTTATTTATTTTTTGATTATGCTCAAGGTATTTTAAGTCCTAGGGTGTGTCTCAAAGATAGCTCAGCTTCCTCGTAGGCTCAGCCATTTACCTTTCATCAGCTCCAGTCTTTACCTCAAGTGACTTCTGCTGGAGTATACTAGTCTCAGATGGATTCCAGCGCTCTTTGCTTCCAGCCTGGTAGAGCCTTTCACAGATAGTCTATCCCTTAGTTCTCTGACTAAGCAGGACTACTGCAGTAAAGAGTGTTGTTATGTTGCCATCCCAGGCTGAGTAAGTTCTGACTTTTGACTTCCTGCAATACATGGAGTTGGGCCAGAGTTGAATTCTGTTTCAAGCCTTCCAGAATATGGTGACAAGTGGGGGATGGGGTGCTGAATGAGTGTGTTAGGAATCAAAGATCAGTCTTCTCTGTTGTTAGTTAATTGGATTGTTACCTCAGTCTAAGGAGACAGCTGAAGTTCCTTTTTCTCTTAAACATCACTCCTATTTCAGACTGGTTTCAGAGGTCATGGCGATCATAGAAAATGTCTAGTTGTAGCCTTGTTGGTTGCATGACCCAAAACTTCTAGGCTCATGCCTTTAACTCATCCACAATTCACCTCTGTTACAATGCCTGGAATGTTTTCATCTCTGCTTAGAGGTGTTGTCTTCTTTCAAGGCTTAACTCCCTTGCCACTTTCATGATCCTCTTGGCTGGTAGGACCTTGATTTTCCTCATGACATATCTATGGGAATACTGAGAATTTTGCTTGGCCAAACTATAGAATCCAAGGAATCAGACTTTGCTGGTAATAGATGTGTGTGATAATAGGAATGAGCAGTAATGAGTGCTGTCTGAGTTTACTTTTTTTTTTTGCTCAAACACAATTATAGCTAAATCAGAGATTACTTTGGAGTATCTGAGAGTAATCTTAAATGATATCTCTATGACAGAAGGCCTTGATCTCAGTCCAGAAAAGAGGATTGAAAGAAAGACCTAATATTAGCCTGGGGTCACTCTGGCTGCCTTTTTGTGAGCTGGGTTTGGTGGCTGAACCTAAAGAACCATCAAAGAGAAATCCTAGCTATCTTTCTGTAGTTTACCCAATATGAAATAGTTTGAGTGTCCCTGAATAGATAAGCTAGTATCACAGTAGCAGGGAGAAAAGCTCAGCAGATATTGGCACTTAAGAATTAGTAGACTAATAATCAGAATAGACTATGGGGTTGGTAGATCATTGTCCAAGCCTACATGATAACAGAGTAGTACAGTATCAGACGTTACATTACATGAATACATACATGCATATGTACATACATGCATATCTTGACCCTGGAGCAGACATGAGGAAATACACTTTTCTTCTTTCTTTTAATCATGAAGTATCTATTAAGTGCCTACTGTATGCCAAGAATACTAAGAACTAGAATATAAAAATATAAAATGAAACACTTCTAGTCTTAAGGAACTTACATTCTAGTGAAACAATGTGTACACATACATGTATATAAAATGTATACAAAATAGAAAACTGGTAGTCTTGGGAGGGAGGGAACTAAAAGATGGAGAACAGGAAAGTTCACATAGAATATGGGATCTGAACTTGGGGGGTTAGGAGGTATGGCATCCCAGGCATGGAGAATGATTAGTGCAAAAGCTCAGATGTGGGAGATGTACCTCTGTGTGCATGAAGTGACAAGTAGGCCAGTGAAGTGTGTGAAGGTGAATAATGTGTAGAAAAAACTGAAAAGGTAGGAAGTGGCCAAGTTGTGGAGAGTTTTAAATGACCAATGGGCTTATATTTGATTCTGGCCTAGGCACAATAGGCAACCACTGGATTTTAGTGAGTAGAAGTATGATGTTCTCAAATCTGTACTTTTGGAAAACAATTTTGGCTACTGTGAGATAGACTGAAGTTGAGAGATATTTGAGGTTGAAAGACCAAATAGGAGCCTATCACAAAAGTCTAGTGGATAGATGATTAGGGTCTGAACTAGGCTGAGGGCTGTGTGAGGGAAGAGAAGGGAAAATATCCAAGAACTCTTTTAGAGAAAGAACTGGAAACAGAGTGGATGTGTGGAGTAGGAGAGTTGTGAGGGGTGTAGAATGATAGTAATGTTGCAAATGTAAGTAAACAGAAGAATGGAAGTGACCTTGCCAGCATTAAGAAAGTTTACAAGAGCAATGGGTTCTAGGGGAAAGAATAATGAGTCATGATTTGGATATATTGGATTTGAGATATCTGTGAGACATCAAGTTTTAAATTTCCAATGGACAGTTTATGATGAGGAACTAAGACTCAGGAGAGAGATTAGGGTTAGATACATATGTATACACATACATACATATATGAGCCATCTGCACAGAAGTGACAATTAAATTCATAAGAACTTATGAAGTCACCAAGTAGAGAGTAAACAAAGAAAAGAGGGCTCTTGGGAAACATTTAGTAATTGTGAGAAGGGGAAGATCTGCAAAGGGGCTTGAAGAGGGCTTAGGCAGAAGGAGGAAACAGCAGTGTCATAAAAACCTAGAGTGGAGAGAGTATCCTGAAGGTTGTGATCAGCAGTATCAGATGATGCAGAGAGGCCTAAAAGAATATAGACTAAGAAGAGGCCGTTTGAGTGGGTAATGAAGAAATCCCTAGGTAATAACTTTAAGGAGAGCAGTTTCATTTGAATGAAGAGTAATGGTGATGAATGATGGCTACTAGTGGTAGTGAAATCCAGAGGGTTTTTAAGAATGGTAGAGATTTAGCAAATTTTTAGGCATAAAGAAAGATCTAGTTGATAAGGAGAGACTCAAGATTAGAGAGAGGGAGGGGTAATATGCTAGAGAAGATAGAAGGGGAAAGGATCAAGGACACATATAGAAAGAAAAGTTGACCCTGGAGAGGAGAAGTTTCCTTAGTATGAGACTGCAGAAAAGGAGAGAATGAGGGATTTTATAAAGAGGCTATGAGATGAAAGGGGTTGTGAATCTCAATTTTGAGAGGAGAATAGAGAATCAATCAGAGAGAAGTAAATGTTGTTATGTTAAGCCCCGTTATTTCGTTGTAGATCAGGAGATTATCAGACTTGAATGCATTCCCTTAACTCCACTTCTTAGAATCCTTAACTTCCCTCAGAACTCAGTTCAAATGCCATCTTCTATAAGATAGCTTTCCTGGTTCACTTAGATGGACCTTCCTTCCCCCCAAAGAATCGAGATTATACATTTTTGTGCATACTTTATACATATGTTGTTTCTAAGATAGAGTATAAATTATTTAAGGGTAGTGACTATATATTTGTCTTTGTATTCCCATAGTATGCATTTGATAAATATTGATTGATTGAATAAATGAATGGTGCATATGCTCTCAGAAATAAAGATTTTTCAGTTGGTTTTCTGTAACTTTTTAAAAATAGCTTTCTTAAAAGGGAAGGCTCACTTAATAGGGGAGGGTTGAAAGGGGGTATATCTGGAAATGACAGTTAGCAAAAACAAAAGGCATTTTTTTTTCTAATAAGATTGAAGTTTATATGCTATTATCCATTGTAGAGGGCTAGGAAGTAGAAAAATTGTATGAGAATATGAAAAGACCATTCATATTAAATCAATACATTTTTAACACTCAATAACTTCAATGCAAAAGGTACTAAAACATACATCAGAAAATGTGATTTATAAATATGGAATAAGAGAGGCCAAAGATTGGTAGACTACACAGAAGGCATATATCTATATCTATTCACATACATCACAAACAGTTCGGAAAAATTTATCACAGGATTCTGGAATCAAGTGACAAATCAAATCAAAAAAATAAACTCAATTATATTTTAACAAATAAAAGATAACTCTTTTTTGGTTTAATAGTCATTCCTGAATCAGGTGAATATGTATGGTCTGACTAGTGATCTATTAAGGCAAATGAAAAATACATTTTAAGATCTCTTAAGAAAAAACCAATAAATTATTGGTTTTTATAATTTAAGTTTCTAGAGAGAGTTTTCAAAGGATCATTTCTCTTTCAAATGTTGCTGCTACAACATGGAAGTTATAGGTTTGTAAAAATAATTTTAAAATAGAATTTATCATTGGGGCAGCCTTATTTAGTTAGCATGTTTGCTCTTAAAGATTACCTCAAGTTTTTGGATTAATTAAATACATTTTGGTTTGTTAGACTCAGAGATGGTTAAAAACAAGTGTATAATGCCCAATGTCCCAATGAGATTAGTTGAAATAGCAACATAGGGGACAACTAGTTCTATGGGGAAACTATTATAAGTGGGAGGCAGGCAGACATTCCAAGACATTCAAAATTCAAACCCAAGAAAAGCTTTACAAAGTCAAGACATATAATTTCCCAAAGAGCAATGCCAGTCTCTTTCCTCCCTCCTCCACCCCCCAGTCTTTTCCTTTCTTTGGGTTATGACAATCACATTTTTCTTTAAATAGATTAATTAGGTTTTGTGTTGTTTGTTTTGTTTTGTTTTGTTTTTGGAAATGCATGAGATAAATAGAAAAATAACAGAGATTACTAGGGTTCTGCTTGTGGCCAAAAGCCAGAGCCCATCTAGAAAAGTTTGACAGTTCAGAGTTCTATACAACTATAAGGAAAAAAACGACAGGATTTCACATGCCTTCCAGGTTCCATGCTCTAGAGATTGTCTCAGTGTTTTCACAACATAATTCTATTCCCGAACATTTGTAGCCTTCACATAATCATTACAATTAGGTGCACTTAATTTCCAGTCAATGCTTTTGGAATTTGTAGACCAGCAGGTTCAAATAAGATTGGATGACCATTTGTCAGCACATCACAGAAGGAAGTTTTTTTCAGATCTAGTTTAAATGAGATGGCTTCTGGAGTATTTTCCAAACCTAATTCTGAGTTTTTTTGTCTGAGATGTTGTGTATTTTTACTTCAGGTAAACAAGTAAGTGCATTTCAGACTTGGTGAACACTGCACGTAAATTATTCTTACAATTTAAAAAAACGACACTGAAGCACACTTTATATAAAATGAACAATGTTAAAAACGAGTTTCCAATCTTTAGCCACTAATACCAAATTTCTTTGTTGTTATGGCATACTAAGGAATTTGTC
The DNA here is from genome assembly GCA_028627135.1 of Pseudochirops cupreus. Taxonomy (NCBI): domain Eukaryota; kingdom Metazoa; phylum Chordata; class Mammalia; order Diprotodontia; family Pseudocheiridae; genus Pseudochirops; species Pseudochirops cupreus. Next base: position 212,857,203 of record CM053580.1, read on the forward strand.
AACACATTTGACAATGTGTTGTAGGCTAAGGCTGCTTTAGACCATTCTCGTGTTTCAAATTCATGATTGGAATGGATACTTTAGGGAACATTTAATTGTTTTTTTTCTTTTTTTGTTTATTTTTAGTTTACAATATTCATTTCCACAAGATTTTGAATTACAAATTTTCTCCCTGTCTTTCCCCTACCCACCATGCCAAAACAGCCAGTCCCACTGAATATCCCCTCCCCCAATCTGTTCTCTCCTACATCCTCCCTTATCCCCCCTCTGACTTTCCAGTTGTGCAAGATGGATCTTCATACCCCAGTGCCTGTATATCTTATTTCCCAGTTGCGTGTAAAAGATGATAATAATAATAATAATAATTTTTTAACATTTGATTTTAAAACTTTGAATTCCAGATTCTTTCCCTTCTTCCCTCCTCACCCACCCTTACTGGGAAGATAAGCAATTCAATATAGGTTGTACGTGTGTAGTTACATGAAACATTTCCATAGTGGATATATTGTGAAAAACTGACTATATTTCCCTCCATCCTATCGTGCTCCCCACTTGTTCTATTTTCTACTTTGCCCCTGTACCTTTTCAAAAGTGTGTGCTTCTAACTACCCTCCCCCCAATCTGCCCTCCCTTCTATCCTATCCCCTCTTATTCCCCTCCCCCCTGCTTTCTGTAGGGTAAGATACCCAATTTAGTGTGTATGTTATTCCCTCCTTAAGCCAAATTTAATGAGAGTAAGGTTGACCCATTCCCTTTTGCTTTCCTGTTCTTCCCCCATTGTAACAGCTTTCCCTTGCCTCTTACATGAGATAATTTACCTTATTTTGTCTCTCCCTATCACCTCTCATTATATTCCTCTCTTACCTCTTAATTTTATTTTTTAAATATCACCTCTTCCTATTCAATTGGTCCTGTGCCCTCTGTCTATGTATACATGTATACATATATACACAAACTCACATATGCATTCATACACACATATACCCTCCTATATAGACATATATATGTATCTATATATACATACATATATACATTTACATTCCCTTTAATTATCCTCATACTGAGAAAAGTTTCATAAGTTACAATGATTGTTTTTCCATGTAGGCATGTAGATAGTTCAATTTCGATACATTTTTTTTTCATGATTCAGTAATTACTTTATTTTTTTCATTAGTATCTTTTTTAAAAAAATTTGATTTGTTTATATACTTTTAGTTTACAAGATTCAGTTCCATAATCTCTTGAGTTTCAAATTTTCTCCCCTCCTTCCCCCCGCCCCCATGGCAGAATGCAATCAAGTATAGGATCTGCAAATATTTTCAAATTGGACATTAGTCTGGTTGTATAGAAGGGTTGTAACCAATGGAGTGAAAAATGGGAAAAAAGAATGATAAATTTCTTATGATTTCTTTTCCCTTTTTGCCTTCTCATTCTTCTCTTGCTTTTTGAATTTGTATGTCAGATTTTTTTATTCAACTCTGGTTTTTTCATCAAGAATGCTTGAAAATCCTCTATTTCATTGAATGATCATATTTTCCTCTGAAAACTTATACTCAATTTTGCTGGGTAGGTGATTCTTGGTTTTGATCCTAGCTCCTTTGACCTCTGGAATATCACATTCTAAGCCCTTTGATCCCTGAATGTAGAAGCTGCTAGATCTTGTGTTATTCTGATTGTGTTTCCACAATATTCAAATTGTTTCTTCTTTGCTACTTCTAATATTTTCTCCTTGATCTGGGAACTCCAGAACCTGGCTATAATATCCCTAGGAGTTTTCTTTTGGGGATCTTTTTCAAGAGGTGATAGGTGAATTCTTTCAATTGCTATTTTGCCCTCTGGGTCTAAAATATCAGGGCAACTTTCCTTGAGAATTTCTTGAAGGATGATTTCTAGGTTCCTTCTTTGATCATGGCTTTCAGTTAGTCTCATAATTTTAAAATGATCTCTTCTGGATCTATTTTTCAGGAACTATTTAATTTTAACTAAAGGAGGCTTATTTAGCCATATAGAAAGAATACATAAGAAAATTTCGCATTGACTTATTTGAATGCAGTTTCCCTGCCTCTGTGTTGGCCACGCTGGTCCCATGCTATTAATCAAGGCTGAAGTAGAACCCCTTAATATCTCATGTACAAGCTTTTTTGTTTTTTGTCTATCAAGAAGCTGTGTCAATAGTATGTGATTTGTTTCTCTAAATCAGTTAAGATTTGAGAACTATTTCAATACTTAAAAAAAGTTTTTATTGATATCTTTTTTAAAAATATATTTATTTTTGGTTTTCAACATTCAGTTTCATAAGATTTTGAGTTCCTAATTTTTCTCCATTTCCCTCCCCTCTCTCCTCCCTGAAATGGTATGCAATCTGATATAGGCTCTACATATACATTCATATTAAACATATTTTTACATTAGTCATGCTGTAAAGAAGAATTAGAACCAATGGGAAGAACTACAAGAAAGAAGAAATAAAAGAGAGCAAATAATGTGCTTATATCTGCGTTTGGACTCCAATGTTCTTTTTCTGGATGTGGATAGCATTTTTCATCATGAGTCTTTTGGAATTGTCTTAGATCCTTGCATTGCTAAGAAGAGGTTAAGTCTGTCAAAGTTAGTCATTACACAATGTTGCCATTACTGTGTACAATGTTCTTTTGGTTCTCCTCCCCTCACTCAGCATCAGTTCATGTAAGTCTTTCCAGGTTTTTCTGACATCCTCCTATTTACCATCTCTTATATCACAGTGGTATTCTATCATGATCATATACCACAACTTGTTCAGTCATTCTCCAATTGATGGGCATCCCCTCAACTTTCGATTCTTGGTTGCCACAAAAAGAGCTGCTGTAAATATTTTGTACATGTGGGTCCTTTTCCCATTTTTCTGATCTCTTTGAAATACCAAGCTAGAAGTGGTATTGCTGGGTCAGGTGCACAGTATGCACAGTTTTATAGCTCTTTGGACATAGTTCCAAATTACTCTGATATCTTTTTTTTTCATTATAGATTTCCCTAGTATCCCTCCGCATTCTCCTCTAAGAGAAATAATATATGACATGTAGTATTTTTAAAGATAAAAGAAAAAGAAAAAATTAGCAAAATTGATTGAAAAAGTCAGAAAACACATGCAATGTGCAACGATTATGGCCCTTCCACCCTCACAGAGGGACAGGTTGGAGGAATCCTCATATTTCTCCATCAGAGTCATACTAGAGCTGTTTTTTTTGTTATATTCACTTTTGATTTTTTTTGGATGTGGATTTTCTTTCTACTTATATTATTGCAGTCATTGTGTATGCTGTTTTAATCCTCCTTACTTCACTTTATATCAGTTCATATAGATCTTTCCATATTTCTCTATTTATATCATATGCATCATTTCTTATATGACAGTAATAATTCATTGCATTCATGTACGTTTAGACTTCGTCCAATCAATGGGCATCTATTTGTTTCAAAATTTTTGCTATCACAGAAAGTACTGCTATAGTTTGGTGTATATTAGTACTTTCTTCTTGTCAGTAGCTTCTTTGGGGACTAAGGTTAGTAACAGAGTCCCTGTGTCAAAGGGTATAGGCATTTTAGTCACTTTATTTGCAAAGAATCAGTCCTCAGCTTTGCATGGGTAATGTTCCTAGAAAAAGTGTGTGAAGTCAAAAAGGTGAATGTTGATAAATCTATGTGGAAAGGGGATTTTTGATTAGGTTTCTCAGACAACCAAAAACTGTAAGCTTTCAGTAGATATTGCTGAAAATTATACTTTTGTGTATACAGTTCTTTATAACAAAACATTAACCCTAATTAAACATACTTTTCCTAACATATAACATGAAATTACCCTTAACACCAAATGAAATTAGTAACATACTAAACATTTTTTCTTGCTAGTAATTTATGCTAACATCTCAATAACAATCCTTTTATTTCAGACAATATTCACTTTTCATAATACATGAAATCATAAATATTGTACAGTGAAGGAGATTCTTAAAACTAAAACATTTTTTAACCTGAGTCTTGCCTTCTACTCTGTCAGATGGTGGTATGAGGGCATTGTACTGTATATTACACTGCTATAAACCTCTCTACCTTGACTGCCCTCTGAAAACTAAGGAAGAAGTGGCTGGGATTTTAATTGCTACTGCCAGGAGATGCCAACACTAGTAAGGTCTTGACATGACCTTAGATCCCTAAGGACTGCACTGCAATTTGAAGGCATAATAGTAACATAAAATTTGAATTTCAAAGACAAGCAATGAAAATATAAAGAATGTACAAGGAGATCGTTACAATGGTAGGATAAACAAAACCAATGAAACACCTAGTGGGATACCAGTTACTCCACAAACTTGCACACATTGCACCTCTCATTTTTCCCCCTCTACTGCTCAGAGCTGTGTGCATGCTTGTCAATGGGAAAGCAAAAATGAGGTTACTAATAAAATCACATGAATGCTTGAGATTGTGAACATTAAACACACAAATGTTGAGAATGAATTGTCATTCCAAAATAGCTGTGCCATTTTATAGGTCCACGAACAATGTGTTAGTGCATTATATCATTATACAAATCCTCCAACAATGACTATTGTCATTTTCTTGGTCATATTTGCCAATTTTTAGGGTGTTAGGTGTAACCTCAGAGTTGTTTTGATTTGCATTTCTCATCATTAGTGATTTGGAGCACTCTTTCATATGGTTGTGACTTTTTTGCAATTATTCTTTTGAGGAGTTTGTTCATAGCCTTTTACTATTTATCTATTGGCTAACTTAGTCAAATATATGTATATATAAACATATACGGCCAGTAGATAGAGTGCCAATCCTGGAGGCAGGAAGACTCATTTTCATTTCTTGGATATCAGCCATTTATCAAAGAAATTTGATACAAAGTTTTTCCCCCTATTCAATAATGTCCTATCCTAGGTGAATTAATTTTGTCTGTGCAGAAACTTTTCAGTTTCAAGAAATCAAAGATATCTATTTTATCTTTTGAAATTGCTTCTATCCCATGTTCAGTTGAGAATATGTCTCTTACCCATAGTGGTGAGAGATAAGGAATCAGTTTCCATTCCAATTTTTATACTATTATCTTTAATATTAAGATCACGTATCCAGTTAGCATGTATTGTGGCACATAGTATAAGGTGTTGGTCTAAGTATAATTTCTGTAGACTGCTTGTCAGTTTTGTATCAGTTTTTTTTTTATCAAATAAGCAGTTTTTTCCAAAGCAATTCTTGTTTCCCACTGTCAAGTACTAGTTTATTGAGTTCTGTTGATAATGCCAAACAATGGTAGTTTACAGTCTATATCCTGATATAGGTTGACTCCTTGCAAAAAATGAGAGAATATGTAGGACAACCAAGAAGCCCTGGGATTCATATGTTTGTCTCCTGATTTAAATCTAGGATGATGAGTAGGAAAAGCACCAGGAACATTAGGACTATGGCACAGATGATGATACATTCAGTGACCTTCGTCTCAGGTAAGGGTCATCTGTAATAATGTAGCCAAGAGTTAATTACTCTTTTATATGTAAGCTGTTCCAATGTCACCACTTGCTGAGTGTTCTATTGTCCATTGGTGATGAGTTGCACATGTTATGAGTTTCCACCACCCTGAAGGCCAAATACTGCTTTGTATACTTTTGCTTTCCTGTGCTGAGGCCTGAGCTGGGACTCACGTGATGTGAGCTCCTCATTCATTCCTCACTGTAAGTCCCAGACTTATATATAGTTCATATCAGTAGTAGCAGAAGATGTATCTCCTTTCACACTTTGGGAACTGAGGCAGTTCTCATCCTCAGAAAATGAATTGGCAAGCATTTGGCACACTTATCCATAATTTAAATTCCTCAAATATCTTCAGAGTTCTGGGTGAATTCCAGATTTATCTTTTGAAGTACCTACTTTAATACTCTGTACCAAAGAGTTCCAATTATGTCCAATTATGTCCAAGTTCCCGGTGGCCTCAAAAATGCTACACGAGAAATCTCAAACATTTTCTTTATGTAGTTCCTAGACAATACCAAAATCACAATTTTAAGGTGGACTCAGGCCTGTCATAGCTAGTGAGCCTGGAAATCACTCTCATTCCTAAATTTAAAAAAAATCAAATTTAACAAACGGAAGTTTAAAGCTTTTATCATCCTCCTCAAGCAGTTTTTAAAGATGGCACATTCACATCTTTCTCTAGCTGTTTAATGCCTATAGAACAGGTTATCCTCCAGTGCTGCTAAGGAAATGGGATATACCTCATAGAATGTGGCCCATCATCTCTAGAACCACCACTATAAACATGATGGCCATCCATGGCCCACCTCATTCTATGTTGCTCTTCCTCTACTTATATGAGTCTATTTCAGTATGATGTTGATTATCATGAATTTTTAAATTCTAATATTCAGATCAGTCTGATACATTAGACTCAAAATTGGAATGAAGGAAGACACTTACAGAAGTGTTAACAAAAGAATATTTATTCAACTAAAGCATAGAAAGGTTACTAGATAAAGGCATATCATTGATTTAGCTGATTGAAACTTTCCTACCTCAGGGTTGGACATATTGGTGTGCTAGTCAAGACTATGGGAGGGCAACTAATATTTCCTAATGGGTTGGCTTTTAACTTAGTTCACCCAGAAGCTATGTCAATGACCCAAGCCTTAGTATCCTGACTTTAAGTCTCAGGAAAGTTTCAATAACTTTATTGAAAAACTGCTCTAACCAACAGCAGATATTGTTCTAACCCACAGTGTTTAAATGCATTGTTTAAAGAATTAAAATACTTCTTAAGTGTGTCCAGATCTCATTGTCTTGTAGTACAACATTTAAGATATACAGTATCTATATACTGTATATTTCTTCTTCTAACCTTCACTCACAAAGCAGATCCCCAGAGGGCAGCTATTGCTTCTCCCTTCTGGGCTTTATGACTAACCCTGAGGAAATGGAAGGTATCTTTTTAATGTTAAGCACCCCAAGGGTGTGCTTATCAGTTGATATCAGTTGACTATCTGGAGTATATGGCAAATAATTTACCTGTTATGGGTGGTGGTGGAGCTGTCCTTTTCTCATCCCAGCAGCATGATGGCTGCAAACACAAGACTTCTAAAGCACGCACATTGGATGGAATTGAACTGAGGCTGTATGTTGAAGTCCTAGGTGCTTCTGATTTATATTTCTTTCCTGAATGTAGGTGACTGAGTAACAATGCTTTGATAGAATTTTCTAGGGTAGGAACTCATTTTCTGAATTGGATAGTCTTAATCATGTCTTTTATGTGGAGAAAATAAATAGCTGTCCTATACCTATTTCACAATGTACAATGGGTAGTTTTCTAGTCGCCTTTTGGGAAGACACTAGACATGAGCCAGATCACCTCAGTAATTCTCCCTGGGGTTCTGAGACAGTGCAAGGAGACAGAGAGTTAAAGAAAGAGTTACATAAATTGATGCTGAATGAAATCAGTAGGAGGAGGGACATAAGATACACAGTGAAAACAACAATGTAAATGAGAAGGCCAGAAACCTAAAACTGACTGTTATTCCATAGCAATGCCTACGATTCTCCCCCCAGACGAGAGGAGAAGGTGCAGCTTCCTCTGCTCTGCCACAGAGGTGCAGGGCTCCGCGTTCAGAACAACTCAGATGCCCTCAGACTTGGGTGACGTGTTGTTAAGTTTTGCTAACCTTTTTTTTCTTTGTCTTTTAACTGATTTGTTGTCAAGGGTGGCCCCCTGGGCAGGGGGAAGCACAGGAATATAATTGGAATAAAATATTGTAAGAAGAAGATATCCAGAACATTTAAAAGTTGATAAATGTTGATCGATTTTTTGAGGCAGTCCTACAAGCAGGAAAATACGCTCTCAGTGAATTGCTAATTACTTTGGAAAATGAATGTTTTCAGACTATGATTTTAATGCATGTTTATGTTCAATCCCAAAGTTGCCTAATAAGTCATTCATTTTAATAAAATCTATTGCCATGTTATGAAAAAAAAGGTGCAAAAGAACACCAGACTGGTGCTCAAAGATAATAATACAAAGTAGAAATCTCAAATTGTAACAGACTTTGACTCAGAATAGTCTACTTAAATCTTCTTACTAACATGATTTTACAAATGCATTCTTAGCACAGAAAACAATCGTTTTTAGTCACATAGCTGGTACAAAAAAAGTCTTAATTAGTTGTAATGGTCCCAGGATATTATAGGTATAAAAAATAACAAGAAGATATCTTCTGCAGCACAGGTTTCCTTTTAAAAACAACTACCTAAATAGACTTTGCAAATTCTCTTCTTGAAAGTTAAGCAAACAGCATTCAGTGCCTCATATAGTCAGTCGGGCCCTCAGGAACTTAATAGAATGCTCAAGGTGATAGTAATACATTTTATAATTCTCTAAGTGGTTACCTGGAAAGTTTGAAAGTCTGGATAATTGCTTGGTTTGTCCTAGTTGCACATTCAGAGAAAGCAGGAAACAGAATATGAATAGTTTGCATATGAATAGTCGTCTTAACCAAAGAGTAACACATTAATTTTTTTCATCACTAGTACATATATTTTTAATTGCTAGCACATAGCTTGAAGGAATTAAGTTGCATGGCCAGGAACTAAGTAACAATGTATAATTTTGCATATATGATTATTTATTGACAGAGAGGAATAGGACAAAGGTTAATTTAGTTTCTACGTGACCAGTAAAGACAATATTGCTTAAGGTGGAAATCACTGAATCAGTCACCTTTTGACAATTTAAAGAAGTCCTTTCCTGATCCATTTAACAAGTTTTCTTTTTCACTAAGGAATTTATTCTTATTCATAAGGTGAAAAAAAAGATAAAATTATTTTATTTACCCTCAAATTTGGGAACTGAATTCAAAAGATTACATTAAAAAAAATTTTCTTAGATCTTAGAGACCTAATTATTTACTTAGTACTATAAATAAGGTAATTAGTATGTTATATGTATGTCGTCTCTCTCATTAGACTATGAAATTCTTAAGAGCGGGGGCAGCTTTTGCCTTTCTTTTATTCTCAGGGCTTAAACTAATGGCTGCTATACAATCGGTGCTTAATAAATATGTGTTGATTGATTTTACAGATGAGGAAATTGAGGTTTGAAGAGTTCAAGTTTACAGTTACATAGGTAGTAAGTACCTTGGTGGAGCCCAAGTATTCTTACTCCAAGTGATTTCCCAGTCAAAGTTTGTAACAAGGCAATTACTGCCTACAAACATGAGCATATCTCCCTTGTCCTCAAAAACCTCTCACTTGATCCATTTATCTGTATCCACTAGTTATTATCTTAGAAATTTCTTATTTTTGTTGATAAACTCCTCAAGAAGGCTGTCTACAGTCGATACCTCCAGTTCTTTCTCCTCCCCCCTCTTCCCTCTTCCTCTCCTTTTCCCTTCCCTCATTTCATCATTTAACTGAAACCTCTTTTCAAAATGACTAATGACTTCTTAATTGCCAAATCTAATGGACTTTTCTCAATGTTCATCCTTCATGACATAATACTTGATCACCATCTTCACCCTAGACTTTTGTGACACTGTTCTCTTTAGATTTTACTCCAATCTACCTGGCTGTTCCTTCTCCGGATTTTCATCCGAGTCATACCCATTAATAATGGGTATCCCCTAAGGCTCCATCCTTGGTAATTTTCTCTTTTTCTTTTAAATTTTTCTTTGGGGATCTCAGCAGCTCCCAGGTATGCATTTATCTTATCCCTATAGATGATTCTCAGTTTTACTTTTTTCACCCTTAACCTCTCTTCTGACTTTGATTCTCATATCTCTGTCCATCTTGAACTTATTGTCATATAGACATTGATTTTTTTACTGAAGGTGAATTTCTACTTTCAAATTTTTCTCCAGTTACACGTAAAAATAATTTTAAACATTAATTTTAAAACTTTGAGTTGCAAATTCTCTGTCTTTCTTCCCCACCCCCCACTGAGAAGGCAAGCAATTCAGTAGGGGTTATACATGTGTAGACATGTAAAACATTTCCATGATAGTCACATTGTGAAAGAAAACAGACCAAAAGGGGAAAAAAACAACCTCAAGAAAATAAAGAAAATAAAGCGTACGCTTCAATCTGTATTTAGACACCACCAGTTCTTTCTCTGGGAATGGACAATATCTTTTACCACGAGTCCTTCAGAATTGTCTTGGATCATTGTATTGCTGACAATAGCTAATTCCCTTTAGACATCTTAAACTCAACATACCCACAGCTGAATTCATTATCTTTCCATTAAAACCTTCTCCTGTTTTAACTTCTTCGTTACCATTGAGGGTACCATTATCATTCCAGTCACAGAAGCTCACAACCTAAACGTCACCCTCAACTCCTCACTCTCAATCACTTTCAACCTGTTGTCAAATCATGTTGAACCTAACTTCACAACAAATTTTCTATGACTCTTTCTTCAAATACCATCATCACCATGGTATAAGCCCTCATAATATCATCCCTGGACTATCACAGTAGCTTTCAGAGGGGTCTCCTTGACTCATTTTTTTTTCTCTATTCTCTCTACTCTATTTTCTCTATTCTCTACACTCTTCACTCAGCTATCAGTTATCTTTCTAAAGCACAGGTCTGATGATGTCACATATTCTCCCGCCGCACCTCCCCGCCCCATACTTAGTATACTCCAGGGGCTCATTATTACCTCAAGGATAAAATAGAAAATCCTCTGATTGACTTTTAAAACCCTTTATAAACTGGACCCTTCTGTAATGCCAAGCAAAGGCAACTTTCAAGGTTCAGATTACTGGCATAGCAAACCCCATTTATTCAGCAAACATTCACAGAACAGAGAAAGTCCAAATACAGTGTAACTTGTTCATTTAGGAAGTAAGTTCTCAATTCAGTTGCAAAATATTAAGGTCCAAGTATCCCACCCCTGGCCAGTACATTAGTCAAAGTAGTCCACTCCTGTGCAGTACATTTAGTCAGTCAACAAAGTCTCTCCTCTCAAATGGATATTAGTCTCCAATCATAAACAAAGTACATTTATTTGGTCAATCACAGGGCACAAAAAAGTCAAAGGCTTCCCACCCCTGAATCTCAAAAGGGGCAGAAGAGCACAAAAGGCCATCCACCCTTAAGTTACAATGAGGTTAAGATATCATCTCAGCACTGAATACCCAAGGAAAGGTCCTTCTTTTGTCTTCACTCGAGGCAAGCCCTCAGCAATTTCAGTTCCTGGAGAGACAAGGCTTAACAAAGCCATAGCCAGTGTCCTCATCAAGTCACTCTCTGCCTGCAGAACAGTCCCAGAACCCTTGAAAACATCAGCAAAGCCCTCTTCCAGGATTTCTATAAACATACAACAGGAAAATCCTCCTTTGGGGCTTCTGAATCAATAGCCAGGTTCCAGGACCTCTACAACAGCAGCACAGTCCTTCACCAGCAGGTGAATCTGGCAAAACAACATCAAAGCAGACAGACAAAACACCAGCATCACAGTCATGCCTCCTCAGTTCTTGGCAGCTCCAGGTGGCAGTTCTCAAAAGTCCTGGGCAGCTCCAACAGGCTCTCAGCAGTCTTTCTCTCAGCAACTCAGGCTCCATGATACTGGATACTGCTCTCCCAAAAGTCCTTCTGGCCTTCTCTAGGCTTGGGCCTCTCTCCCAATTCATGGCTCCTCCTAGTTCAGCCCTCTCTCTTCACGTCAACAAGTCCATCCCACAGTGGGATTCACAAGCTCTGGGTTTTAACACTCAACCCCAAAACCAAGCCAATACAGGGGCATCTCCAAATTCCATTACCAGTACACCTTCTTATACTCCTTCTTGCAATTTTACTCCCCTTCACATATTCTACAATCCAGTAACATTGACTTATGATGCTCCGTCTCCTTTTGCCATGCATTTTAACGGACTGTTCTCTATTCTTAGAATGCTCTCCTTCCTCACCTTTACCTTCTAGTTTCCTTTGCTTAATGCAAGTGTCCAGCAAAATCCCACCTTCTGTAGGTGGCCTTTCCTTGTACCCTGCTAGTGCCTTTGCTCTGAGATGACCTCCAACTTACCCTGTATACCTATATCTATATCTATATCTATATCTATATCTATAGATATATATATCCAAGTATTACATAGTTATGAGCACATTATCTCCCTCCTTTGTATGTGAGTTCCTTGTGGGTAGGGATTGTTTTTGCCTTTCTTTATATCCTGAGCACCTAATAAAAAATGAGTTGACTCACTGATCAATATGTTTATGAACAATCAAACAGTACACATAATTAATTCAAAGAATAACTGCAAAACATTTTCTCCATAAGTTTGGTGCATAGTCAACCTCTCAAAAATGGGTTCATATACATAGAAATAACGGGAACAAAATTGGAGAGCAAAGATTATATCTGAAACATGTGCACCCAAGGTAAAACATTACTAGAATGAATAAGGGTTTCAATATTCCTTCTTTCCTCTTAGAGTTCTCTCCACATCTCAACTCGCAATTGATACGAATAATTCTTCCTTGAATTTACATTCACCTCTCTTTTTGGGGCTATGGATCAAACTTTTTAATGCTGTTCCTGGGGTCAATCAGTTAATTCTCCTCCCTTTACTTCTCCATCTCCCCCCCACCCCCATTCTTTCTCTCTCTCTCCTTTTTCATGTCTGGTAGAAAATGTGTCTTTTCTCCCTCAGTTCTACCTTGAACATTCTCAAATTGACTCTCCAGTTGCTGGATGGGGTTTCTTCTGCTGGGGGAGTAGATATACACCTATGTACTGTGGCTGATGGGGAAGCAAGAAATATCCCCCTTCTCTCCGTCCCCTAGTATAGACTTAGGAGTCACACTTCACAAAGGTGTTCCTCCCCTGAATTACCTTGAACAGACATATTCTTGAATTATTAGACTGCACTTTAACAACTATACAGGTCACATCGTTATAGTTAGTGTAATACCTAATTATAAGCCCTTTACTTTTGTAATTAGATCCTGAGAAAGTTAGTTGGAGATCAATGACCCCTACACAAATCCAAGCATGGAACACATCAACCTATTTCCTTTCCTAAAGGAGCTTTCACCCTCTGAGGTTGGAGTGTATGTGTGTGTGTGTGTGTGTGTGTGTGTGTGTGTGTGTGTATATGGAGAATTACCATCTTCATAAAGCAAGTAAAGACAAATACATATTTTTATGTGGAAGAAACCAGGAATAGGATGGTTTGGCTGGAACAATGAGTGAGTGTGTGTGTGTGTGTGTGTGTGTGTGTGTGTGTGTGTGTGTGTGTGTGTGTGTGGTGTATGTGTGTGCACATGTGTGTGCATAAGGGAGAGATGTTTTACTTTCTCAGCAACAATTAGTGTGGAAAAAAAAAGACCTAGACTTCTTAATGAAGCAATCACTCAAATCTGGGTGTAACCAAGTGTGAACAAATCCTATATGCTTTCATTGAATCCGTCAATCAAAAGGTGTAAACTAGATATGAACAGGTCCTTAGTCAACATGGAAAGGTTAAAGTACTAACTAAAGTCACTATACTAAATCACAGTACTAAAATCACTGACCAATACCATCCAGGGAAATTTTGGGATTGGTTGCAGGAACTGAGTCAAGCATTCCAGTAGGAGCATTCTGTCAACATCTTTTTAACAGAAGCTTCCAATGAGAAACTAGCCTGCTGGTGGTTGAGGGAATTACATAGGGTTGGGTGAGGAGCATGTATTTGTGGAAGACTATGTCTCAGACTTATGGAGAGAATGTTTGGTATGAACTCTTCTTTCTATATCATTTCAATAAATGTCCCTTTCTAAAAGCTGATGAAAATGACAGTCATTATGGACAACTGAAAAACTGATCCCTAAATGTCTGAATTTCATCAGGAATGTAGTAAATTCTGAAGATCTTCCTCTAAATATTCACCACAAAATGTTGCAGTAAAGCAAGATTTTGAAAGTGATTAGGGAGAACTTGGTCAAAAATTGTTTAGAACTCTTCACCAAACAGGCAGAAGATTAAAAAAAGGTGTTTCATGTGCAGTTCTCTGAAAACATTAAGCTTGGAATCCATGAAAGATTCTCAAGATCAAAACAGCTTTCATAAGTAGGGGAGAACTGGAGAAAGGGCGAGTTTATGCAAATCAGAGAGGACTAAGAGGTTGAGTGATCAGGGGAATGGTTACCTCCTGGTTGAAGGTATTCTACAGTCTCCATTTCAAACAGTTATCTTGTGCTCATGAGCACAAGAACCCCTGCTGATGTACTTACCTTAGTAGTCAGCCAGAGGACATAATTCATTCTAAGCAAAGGTGTTTACTGAGATGACATAAAAACAATTAATTAATAAAATATTTCCCCCCCAAGCTGACATGTGTGTATGTGTGTATTTCGATACATACATCATACATACACACATATACGTATGTATGGAGAAAGAAAGAGAGATACACACATAAGGAATGTGGTCTAGACAGCTGCAACTTCTGGTACTCTGGGACCTTTCCCAATCTCATGGTGCCTTTTTTGTTGCTCCTTGTGGACTTGATGATTCTGCTGAGCAGGTGACTCAACTTGACTCCCTGGCCCTGTTCTTCTCTGTAGCTCAACTCCCAAAGGCTAGGGCTGGCCCACTTTTCAACTGCCAGAGGTTACAATTATAGCTGTATCTTGCCTTGACTTCTTGGTTTGATTTTTGCTGGATGTGGTCCTTTCTAAGTATTTCAGCTGTAAAATGCTATGTCAGTTGGGGTATGGAAGAGGAAAAATCCTCTGCCCCCATTAAGTTGAGGAATATTTTACTTTCAAGGGTTGGGTTCCTTTTTCATAGCTGGTATTCTTCTTGATTGCCAGAAGTCATTCTAATCTGAGCTTTCTCCTAATTTGGCTCCCTCCTAGGTAGCAGGTCTTTTTTTTAAATTAAAGATCAGTAGTGTGCTTGATTCTTGTCCAATCAATAGCTATCTGTCCTCTAATTCCATACATTTTCTTTTTTTCATTTTGCTTTTTGGAGGGGGAAGGTAGGGCAATTGGGGTTAAGTGACTTGTCCAAGGTCACACAGCTAGTAAGTGTTAAGTGTCTGAGGCTGGATTTGAATTCAGGTCCTCCTGATTCCAGAGCTGGTGTTCTATTCACTGCACCACCCAGCTGCCCTAAGATCTATTTTCTATGTCATTTTTTTCCAATAAGAGATTTCATAATTTTTATTTTTACTTTTTGATTTTGTTTTATCGTATCTTGATGTCTTGCTCATTTTTAATTTTTGAGGCATTATTTTCTTCAGGGAGCTTCTATACCTCCTTTTCTATTTAACCAATTCTGTTTTTTAGGTAGCTATTTTCCTTGGTAAATTTTTATATATCTTTTCCCATACTATACAGTGATTCTTTCAGGTTTCTCTTGCACCACTCTCATTTCTTTCCCCAATTTTCTTCTACTTTTCTAATTTGCTTTTTAAATCCCTTTTTAAGTTCTTCCAGGAATTCTTTTAGGGGATTGACACCAAATTACATTTTTCTTTGAGGCTTTACATGTAACTATGCTGACACTCTTGTCCTCTTCTAAGTTTATGTCTTGATCTTCCCTTTTGCCACAGCATCTTTCTATAGTCAAGTTCTTTTTTTTGTTTGTTTGTTTTTTGCTCATTTTTCTGCCCTTTTTTGTGACTTGGTGTTTTTATGTGAGGGTTGGGCTCTTGTCCTGTCCTATCACAAGGTTTTTGTGGTGGATCTCAGGGTCTTTCTGCTGACTTTGACTGGGCTTCATGGCTTAGCTGCTTGCTTTCGCTGGAAGGTAGGTTACCCTTCTGGCTTGTACTGGGTGACAGAACCTCACTGTTGGCCTCCCCTGGGTGTGGGGTTTAGCTGCTGACCTGCCCCAGGAGTGGGGCCTTGCTGCTGGGTTGCTATGGAACAGGGCCTCTCGGCTGGCAAGCTCCAGGGGCAGGGTCTCACTGTTGGCCAGTCTCACAGTAGAGTTTCACTATTAGTGGCAATGGAACCAATGCCTGGCTGGTGCCTTGTGTTAGTGTTGGTATTGCTGGGATGGGGCCTTGCTGTGCTGTATAGACTGCTCACTTGCCTGAGGGGTTGCTGATTTGCAGCATGACAGGGCTTCATTGGTTGATAGCTCCAGGCTTAGAGCCTGGCACTAGACCCCTGCTGTGAGACTGGCAGCTGCTGTTGTTTGCTCTCAGATTGCACATGTGAGGCAGACCTTTTCTGCCAGGATGGGAAGCTGCTTCCCTGCTCCTGGATCAGTTCTGAGAAAGTGTTCTAATTGTTTGGAGGGAAACTTGGGAGGTCTTCCTCACTGCACCATCTTGGTACTGGAAGTCCCCAATTCTTTTCAAATTTGATTTTTTTTATAGTCTGAAAAGTAATTCTATTTATTCCCAATATGATGAAAGGAGTTGATCATATCCTTTGAAAATTATGCTGCCAGTGTTTTTATTTTTTCCCTTAATATTATTTTTTTAAAAATGATACCCTGAGAAGCAAAGTAAAATGAGGAATTTAGTATTAGCTTTCCTGGGTTTCTCCTTGAGTTACTGCTTTGATGGTATCATCCTTGTGTTTAAAGAATTGAACATTCTCAGAACATTAAACAACTGTTTTAAAATCTAGTCAGAAGATTGCAAGTTTACTTAGATTATTCTGATGTTCCTCATTTCAAGATGGATAGTCATGATTTGATGACATAACACAAGTAACCATGTTTACCTTTATTCTTGATGTTCTCATGCTTCCCAGGCTTGTTTGTGGTGTCTTATTTTCCAAACTTAAATTCATTAGATTTTATCTAATTTGATGTTTAACCAGAAGTCTTTCACCAGAGCACAAATTATCATGATCAAACAAAAATATCTTTGTAGTCACTAGCAGACTTTTCAATTTTAGCCTGTGCTTCTGAGTTAAATCTGGAAATTAAGAGCCTAAAAGTGCTGCCTCACTCATTCTACAACTTGTTACCAATCACTAAAATGTTCAGGTTTTCTGGATTAGAAAATGGTGATGATTGCAAACTTGAATCTTGGCAGATTAGAGTTTACATGTCTTTTGGAGACCATCTAGTTCCCACCCCATATGAAATACAAGTCCTCTTTACAATGTTCCAATCAGCCATTCAGTCATTTATTAGGCACTTACTGTATTCTGGGCATTCTGCCAAATGCTATGAGGGATACAAAGAAAGCAATGGGAGGTGGGGGGAGAGCAGCAAAAAGTAATGGGCAAAACAAAACTGAAATAACTACGTACATTCAAGATACATGGCAAGGAGCTAAAGGTAATGTGAAAGGGTTAGCATTAGCAGCTGGGAGGGGGTTTTTGGTACAAGGTGGGATCTGAGCTGAGGTTTGGAGGAAGCTGAGAAAACTAAGTAGTGGAGAAGAGGGGACCAAAGATTGCAGGCCTAAGGAACAGCAGGTACAAAGCTTTACGTGAAGGCAGAGAGGGAGGAAGTGGAAGCCTAAGGAACTAGAAGCATCCAGTATAGTGGGACTGTAGAGGCAAGCAGGCTGTTAGAAACCTTGAAATGTATGAAGGAATCAGATTATGAAGGTGTTTCACAGATAACACATGGGAGGCACTGGAGTGTTTGGACTCTAGTCTCTAACAGATTCGCTCTTGATCTGGTCAGACAGGAAGGACAGGAAGGTAGCTTCAGAGGGGTTAACAATCTTACCTTATTCTAGTTAGTTTTAGAAGAGGTTGCTGATACTGGGAGCACCAACTCCTACAGCATTCTCGCAGGGGCTGATGTTGGGGGACAACTACCCCAATGTCTCAATGCAGATAGGCACAGCTTGTGCATTCCCCCTGAATCCCCTCGAGCCTCAATGTGGGTCAGTCGAGGCAGGTACATGCATTCTTCTATGCATTACCCAAATCCCAAATGGGTTCTCCCACAGGTTCCTAAATTCCTCACTCACTGACCAGTGCCCGCTTGCTTTATAGGACAACAGACAAAGAAGGCATTTTCCAGGAATAGCCTAACAGGTTAAGTTTAGCAATATTGTCATTTGGCTCAAGTGGATACCACATTATGTTGCCCCTTATCTCACTGTGCACTCTCAGTAGGACTATTTATCACTATGATTCTAGGATCCTTGGAGTTATTCTGGGAGTTGTTATCTAACACCTGGAAACTAGACATTGCCATGCCCGTGGATTCTGAGAAACTAAACTCTAAAAAGCATAACAAAATTGTCCTTACTCACAGAAGACTTTTAATTGACCAACAGAAAACTATATTTGATACTATGTATAATAGGACATCACTGAAATTCATTTGGGGGTGCAGGATGGTGGCATCTTCACATGTAAGCTTTAGAAAAATTGGCACTGAGGCAGCCTATTGGAGGATACATTGGAGTAGGGAGAGGCTTGAAATGGGCAAATAATTAGCTTATTTCTGTAGAATGCATTGGAGGTACAGAGGATCTGAATTATGGTTAGCTCTATCAGTAGAGAGGAGGGAATGTATTGAAGCTATGTGGTCAAGGTATACGAGACAAGAATTAGCAATGCATTGCATATGTGAGGGGAGTAAGAGTGAGAAATGAAGGATGACATTGTGGTTGCTGGCCTAGGTGACTGGGACAATTGTGGTACTCTTGATCATAAGAGGAAAGTTTAGAATGTGGGGAGAATTTGTAAGAAAAGAAAATGAGCTCGGCTTTGGACATGTTGAGTTTAAGATGTCAACAGGATATTTAGTTTGAGATACTGAGATGTGTGACTGAAGTTCAGAAACAAGACTTTGGAGTAGATATATACACAGGCATACATATATGTACACATGCTCATAATAAATATATAACATATATTCATGTGTGTATACATACATATACATATGTGTACATATGCTCACAAATATTAACATACAAGTACACAATGTATATATGAGGATAATTGGCATAATAATTGAATTTACTGAAGCTGATAAAATTACTTTGTGAGATATTATAGAGTGAAAAGAGAAAGGAGCACAAGACAGAACCTTAGATGACACCTATGGTTAGTGGACATACTTTGGATAAAGAATCAGGAAAAGAGGCTCAGGAATGATTGTATAGATATGAGGAAAATCAGGATAGAACAGTGTTATGGAAATCTACAGGAAAGAAACTAATCAGGAGAAGAAGGCAAATAATAGGTCAAGTGCCTCTGGGATGTTAAGGAGGAGCGGGCCAAAGAAGCACTTGAAAGTCATGTGATCAATAGTAATTTTGGAGAGGCCGTTTCAATTGCACAGTGAAATTAAATTAGAGAGGGCTTTGAAAAGAGTAAAAAGAAAAGAAGAGGGATCACGATTTTTCAACGACTTTTTCAAGGAGTTTAGTCATGAAGGGGAGAACATGGCACAATCCCTAGCAAAGACTGTAGGATCAAGAGAGCTGAGGAGAGACGGGCATGGTCGTAGTCATCAAGGAAGCAGCCAACAGACAGAGAATGAGATAAGGGAAAGTGAGGGGCAGAGCTGGTCAATTTGTTGGAGAAAACCACCATCCAGAATGATTTACCTTTGGAAAAAGGGTTACCTTTTCATCTGAGACCAGTATGAATGGAGAGATAGGGGTCTCAAATGATGTGAAATGAGGAGAAGGGGAGAAAAGAGACCTCTCAGTGAACAATATAATTTATTATTATTATTGGGTTTTTTTTGGTGAAGTATGAGGCAGGGTGATAGTCAAGTCAAATGAACAAGGATGTAATAAATACCTACTATGTGCAATGCACACGCTAAGTTTTGGGAATACAAGGAAAGGCAAAGTTACATTGTGAAAGGTAGGAAGGTACCAGATTATGAAGGCTTTTAATTGATAAACAGAAGACCTGCTCTCAAGATGCTCACAATCTAATGGGAAAGATAACATTCAAACAACATTGCACAAACAAGATATATAAAAGGTAAACTGGAGTTAATCTCAGAGGGATGACATTACTAATGTGAAAAAAGGCTTTTTGCAGAAGAGAGGATTTTAACCAACACAAAAAATAAATAAGAAATCCAGGAGGAGGAGATGAGGAAGAACGTTACAAGCACGGAGGAAAGTTAGTAGAAATGCAGAGAAAGGCACAACTAGGTGGCACAGTGGGTAGAGCACCAGCCCTGAAGTCAGGAGGACCTGAGTTCAGATATAGCCTCAGACACTCAACACTTACTAGTTGTGTGACCTTGGGTGAGTCACTTAACCCTAGTTGCCTTATCTCCCCTCTCAAAAAAAATTTTAAAATAAGAAAAGAAAAGAAAATGCACTGAGAAGGGAGATGGAGTCTCTTGCAGAAGAAAAAGCAAAGAGGGCAGTGTCACTAGAGCACAGAGTGTGTGGAGGGGAGGAAATTATATGAAGACTGAAAATCTAGGAAGGAGCCAAGTTATAAAAGGCTTTAAAAGTCAGAGTATTTTATTTTATTTTATTTTATTTTGAAATTAACTTTTATTTATTTTTAGTTTACATCATTCATTTCCACAAGATTCTGAGTTACAAATTTTCTCCCCGTCTTCCCCCTACTCACCACCCCAAAACAGCGATCCCACTGTGTACCCCCTCCCCCAATCTGCCCTCTCCTATGTCCTCCCCCAACACCCCTCTGAAAGTCAGAGTATTTTATATTTGATCTTGGTGCATTTAACAGTAATAGAGAAGGAATCAGAGCCAAATTGGCAGAACCATAAGAGGCAGTACGATAGAGTTCCCTACCACAGAATTTCAAACAGATCTAGAAAGTATATCAGACTGAGTCCTGATGGGGAAAAGGCAATAATGTCACAATGAACAATTTTTTCCAGCCTAGCTTGGCATAAGAAGACAGAAAGAGGTCTTTAAACACAAAAGACAGATCAGGTCAGGAGCATGCCATGCTGCACACTAGGACCCAGAGAGAGGCTATGCAACAGGGCAAGAGGCTGTCCCATACCCATAACAGGCCTCCCCCAGACCTATACCAAGATGGCGACAAGTGCCAAATGGTGGCTTTATTGTTCATTACCCATTTCTGGATTATAGATCCAGAGCAGATTGAGAAGGGGACCTGTACACAGGAGTATTATTTCCTGGCATGGGGGGCCTGGACAGTATACCTAGATGGGAGCAAGCTCAGCAGCAAGCAGCGATGGTGTCTAGCCCAACTGTCAGAGGAATAATCAGGGCAGGAATCCCAGACCATAGTGGAAGTTAAAATTTTGCCACTTTGAACCAACAGACTTTTCCAGCTGGTTGATAGGGACTGAATCCAGGACCATCAGCTGTTGCTCAAACTGAAAACCAGATCAGGAACTAACCAAACTCAGATCAGGAGGGGTAGTAATCAGACTTTTCCTCAGATCAGAATACTTTAAGAGTACTAAAAGCTTGCAGGTCTCTAGCCTGTCCCTGAGACCCTGGAATAAAATCATCACTACTCCAAGAAATCTGCAATAAGACAGCTCAGATATTCCCTCAAGAAATGGATCAGAGTCCATCCTCAATATTATGTCCGAAGTCAAGAAGCGGGCTGCAAGAATGGGCAAACAAAAGGAGACTCTCACTGTAAAAAGTTATTATGGGGACAGGGAATCTCAAGACACAAATCCAAAAAAAGAGAACAACTTTAGAATACCTTAAGAGAAAAACGCTCAACTGGAATTCCTAGAAGAGATGAAGCAAGGAGTCTTAAAAAGAGTTAAAAATACATTTATAAATGAAATGGTAAAGAAATGAGAAATACAGGAGCACTGCAAAGGGAATTAATAGCTTGTCACAACAGTTACAAAGCCTTGTTCAAGCCACAAATTCACTAAAAATAAAAACGGACCAAATAAAACCAGCATCTTCGTGAGGCAACAGCTCCCATTAAGAGCAAACTCAGAAGCCCGAAAAAAGAGAGAGAATGTGAGTCACATCACAGCACAGACAAGTGAACCACAAGGAGAACAATGGACCTTTAATGAGGCAGAGTATTTGCGGGCATTCCAGATGGAAAGGTTCACGTGGACGGCAAACACCAGATTAACAAGAAGCACGAAAAGAGCAATCACGAAAGAATGTAACATGACATACATGCTGAAACATAACACCCAATGCGACACAACGACACAGAGACACGACACCATACATAACATGATATAACATAATACATAACATGACATAGACATGACATAATACATAACATGACATTACACAACATGACATAGACATGGCATAGACATGGCAAAACATAATCTATACCATGATGTAACATGACACAACATTCCATATATGATGTAACACGACATTGTCAAGACATGCACGTGTCCTTGTCATTGGCATGACATTGACGTGATGCTGACATGACACAGATGTGTCATTGACATAACATAGAAACATCAAGAAAGACTTGAGAAATACACATCACATTGGCACGACACCAGCACGACATTGACATGACACAGACATGTTGTTGGCATGACACAGGCATGTCATTGGCATGAGAGGGAAGAGGAATGCAGTGGAGGAAGCAGGGAGGGGAGAGACGTGCTTGGGAATTTTAGGATTCAATCAGAACTTTATATAAACAACAGAGTGGAAGGATCAGGTGACCCGTTAATTTCACTCTTATCTGAACTGAACTAAGGAAGGAAGGATGCATATAAACATGCATATATACATATGGTAGGATACAAAAATACATTTCATTCAAGAAGGAAACTGGAGGAAAAAGGAGAAAGGAAGGGGAAATAGAGGGAGGATATATTAAGTAAGGGATTAGTCTCCAGTAAAACAAACTCTAAATAAGGATAAAAAAATATTTATAGCATCTCTTTTTGCCATGTCAAAGAATTGGAAATGCAGTGAGGGATGGGAGGTGCCCCTCAGTTGGTGAGCCGCTGAATAAATCATAATATGTAAATGTGATGGAGTACTGGTGTGCTCCAAGAAATAATGAAGGGCCTGGTTTCAAAGAAACCTGGAAAGACTCAAATGAACTGATGCAAAAGGAAGTAAACAGAAAAAGAAGAAATAATAATAATAATAATAAACACTGCCTAACTAACTATTAATCATCAAGGAATTACTTTAGGCAAATTATTTTCTCCAGAGGGCCAAGCAGCATGGGTGAAGGCAGGCCAGGGAGCGATCCATTAGTAAAGATTTTGATCTATAGCTTGCCACCGGACCCAGATGGCTCTGGAGGAGAGAGCGAGGCTGGCGACTTTGTACAGCTCTGCCTTGCTTAAATCCAATTCATTTGCAGGCCATGGCATCACCTTCCTGATTGCATGACTCTCTTTGAGAAGGAAGAACGAACAACATTAAAGAATGAACAGCATGGCAGGGTCTTCTCAGGATGTGGAAGTTCCAAGGAAGGACTCACTCATCATAGAGCTGCCCTGAGGTTGGAGTCCTCTTAGGCATCTGGTATGGAGTTAGAGAATGGGGGCAGTGCTACTCTTATGAGGGCAAGGAAACTGTTGTGGAGTTGAAGCAGGTTGGAAAGTGTGTTGAAAGGGCTGATGATATGAGGGATCTAGGACCATCTTATTGGGAAATGCCTGGCAAGGCATGATCTTTGTTAGGAAAAAAAGGCAAGGGAGTAAAAGGTGTAGAGTTAAGTTGGTTCACCAAGGGGTTGAGAGAGGAAAAGGAGGAGAGTATAGCCAGTACAAGAGCTGATGGGCTAAGAAAGACTTGAGAAAATCTGGTCATGATGAGGATGAAGAAAAACATTAGCTTTAGGGGTCATAAGACATAGGGAAAGATGAAAAGATAAAAAAAATCAGATAAAAGGATTTTAGAATTCATGAACATAGAAACAGAGCATTTGTGTGTTATGGTAAAGTTATATTTATGGTTAATGTAGAGTAGTTCAAGTTCAAATATGGGTTCAAACACTTACTAGCTGTGCAACCCTGGGTAAGTCACTTAACTTTTGCCTCAGTTTCCTCATCTGGAAAATGGGGAAATAATAACACCTATTTCCCAGAGTTGTGAGGCTGAAATGAGATATTAATTGTAAAAGTGTCTTGACACATAATTATTATTATTGTTGTTATATTGAGGACTTGACATAAATGTGCATGATTGAGTGGTATAAATATATCTGTTGAAGTCTCCTAGTATGAAGGCAGGAGAGGCAGACAAGAGAATGATTAGGAACCAGGTACCGAACTCATGTTGCCTTTGCTCACATTGTTTGACTGAATGGTAAAGTGAATGAAGCAATTAAGTAACCAGTACAATTGGAATTGTTTTGAATCCAATAAAGTATCAGAGTAATCATTCTTTAAACTTAAAACAATACCTTTTTGCATAGAGTTTGACAGAAATTAAAATGATGAAGACTTCCTGATGGTTCAAGTGTGCTCCAAGGAAAGCTAGAAGGTTGTACGGTTAACTCCCAGGGTGTAATTCTAAACCATACAACCTACTACCTCTACCTGGATGCACACAACTTCCAGAGATGATGTAATTTCTTCATTGTATCTTCACATAGTTCCTTCAAATATGGCTGTTACTGTACCCAAGGTCAATGAATATTGATATAGGTAGCAAAATGCAAAATACTATGTTAACCCAACATTTTACCAATAAATACATTGGTCCAATGGCTAGAAAAGTCACTTATTTATAAAAATACAGCCAATGTATTATACAGTCTTATATTATTTCTGTTGCAATCTGAAGATAAATAATTATAGTTCGAGGCAACATCACCCTGAGTTGAAAGGGAAAAAAAAAAACATTGGCAATCTCATAAATTCAGGTATATTTTTAAAATATGGCACTGATATATACAGATATGTCTTGCTGGTATATTTTCTATTCATTCCTTTTGAAACATTTCACATTTTTGTCAATTGACTAGATATGGTATTAGAATTCAACAGATTTTTCCAAATGCTTGAAAACTAAGTCCTAACATATATACTTTTAGACTTTTAGACTTTTAATATGAATGACAACAAAATCGAAAAGAATAAATTTTAAGAGTAAGTATTCTTCCTTAATTTAACAGGACCACAGGTTTGATGGTGTTTTCCTCCCAATATCATCAGAAAGATGGTAAATGTAGCAGTTTTTAGATTACCACACTGACACAGACCCAAAGAAGCGAGCTTGCGAAATCAGCTTCACCACAAGATCGGATCTACGGGTTTGTACCAGTTGGCAATAGCTTACGCAATCTCCCCATCAGTGTAGAATTTGTTATAAATACATGATAAAATTATTGTAGTCAAAGAATTGTATTATTTGTCAAATTAAACTTTTTCAAAAAACCTGTGATAAACTAATATCAGTCCAAGAATACACATTTCAAATGAGACGACTCGTGTGTACGGTTCATGCAGTTCAACTGTACTTTCTAATATAAAGGAGTGTGCGAATATCAATGTGTACGTATGTAGATACATCATGCACACACAATTTGTATACATATAAAGTAAATATTCACATAGAACATTTCTATTTAAAAGGTAATAAAAGTCTGGTCATGTTAATAATCAATAGTTTTAAAAGAGAGAAAAGAAATGGCAAACACAAATCTAGTAAGATGTATATAAGGAATAGGAATATTGCTTACAAAATTACAAAGTTTAAATGAAAAACTACTGCATAAGAATGAGAAGTAGATTGAGCTCAAGACAAATATTTTAAGAACTGGCCCTTTTATGAATTTGGGAGATACTTTCTCAGAAAACTTATTAAGAATTTATTGACACAGCATAGAACACTAAATAGATGTATTTGCCTAGTCCAGTTAATGCTAAAATCTGTCATTTATGTAAATACACATTGGAAATACACAGTACTACAAAATGAATTAATAAAGTTGCTGTGGATATCTTAACAGTCCAAATAGTCTTACAGTCCAAATCTCTATCATTATAATTTATTTTATTTTGAAATCAAAATATAGGCATTTTACAAACAAATTTTTTTATTTAAATAAATTTTTATTCAAATAAATTCCAATAGGATGGGGGAAAAATTAAATGGCAACTTATCTACTTAGATAATAGTTTATTTTAAAGTTACGAGAAAAGTATAATTACTTTTCTCTAAAACACTTAATGAATAAAATATTGTAATTACTATATGGTTTCTTTATGGAAAGTCTTTCTTAAAAAGACTCTGATACTATTTGGAATTGAAATTTGCTCCCCTGAATTGTTTTTTAAAAGTTTACTTTTTACTCTTTTTAAAATTATGCTGAATTCTTTGTAAATGAATTATATGAGATCTAGACATTTACTACAACTCCCCCCCCCTTTTTACTATATATATTGTACTCAATAAAATTGAGCTTTTTGCTATTCAGCTTAGAAATGCTTTTTCTTATTTCATATTGAATAAATAAAAATTAATTTCCTTAAGAAAAAGTTGCTAAATCTTCATTTTTTCTTAGGTATCTGAAACTAATACTGAATGAGAATGTACAATCATTTTTCAATGTCTCTGCAAAACTTAGTGTTTAATAAAACCAAAAAGGTATTCCTGCTCTTTGGGCTTTATTTTTAGTTTTATCTATATTTCTATTGCTAATTAGGGTTAGAAAAAATGAGCTAAAAATAAAAGAAAATTGAGTAGCTATTAGATATAATAAGTCTAAAGTAAAAATATCCCCTTTTATAAAAACAGATGGAAAAAGAAATCAATTATTTTATGTTGGTTATACATGGCACTACAGGTATGTTTCAACTAAGGCAAAATATTGTTTATTTATGCAATAATTTTTTTAAAGCCAAAAAATTCACAAGGCTCATACAGTTATGTTGTTTAAAAAAAAAAGTTATATCACAGCTCTCTGAAATTAAGTAAGTAGATTTTTTTAAAAATTGTTTTGTTTTGGGTGAGATCAAGAGAGACTTTTTTCTTTCTTCAGTAGTACTCTTGCATGCAGCACAAACTGATTTGTTTCTTCTAGAGAGCCCATTATTTCTAAGAAAAAAAGGCAAGTATGCTTGTCTCCTTTTATTATCTTCAGAATTCCAGTCAAAAGAGCATTATGCAAAAGCTACACCAAGCCTTTCCACAAGCAGAATCTCAGAGGCTAAAAGACTGCAGAATTCAGGGAATTCATCTAGTCTGTTGACTTTATAAATGGGGATTGTGCAGGTCTGTGAAGCAAAGAGGTTAAAGGGCAGGATGTACTTTCAGTACTTTCTATTGCAAAGAGTTCATACTCAAATTTGTCTTCATTAAATAGCGGGGAAAAAACCAACTGGTTTAGAAGTTATCCCAAAGATTTTTAAAAGAAGGAATTTTAAAAAGAAAAAAAGACATGCTTTTCCCCTGATTCATTTATTATCTCTAAATATTCTGTCTATATTTTCATTTTTAAACAACAGAATTTATGAGACCTGAAAGGGCCAGCTTTTTGTGGTCTCCAAAAGAAAAAAGCCAGAATAAAAAAAAAAACAAGTTGTGTTTCCAAGCTCAATAGCTTGCTGAGTCTGGCTAAAGTCAAGAATTTTCTATGCCATGTAAGGGAAAAGGGAAAACGTCTGAACAGGTCCTGCTTTCCAAGTCTCAGTTGGCAGAATAACAAAATCTCAACTGTAAGGTCACATGTTTCTCTTCCAAATGTAGAGTTCATTCCCATAAACCATTCTGCTGACACTGCAAAGGCAGCTATTGTCTCATTTAGATCCAAAGTTTAACCCACTCTTCATTGAATTAGCTAAAAAACACATCACCTTTGGGGGCTGGGAGTCATGAAAATATCTACCTGGCAAGCAGCCCACTTTTTCTGCCCATCAACCAGAGATGGAATTGTGCTGCCTAATATAATGATGTTGTGGAATGTTGAAGTCATCAAAAATTAATCTGAGTCTAGAAATGCATGTCTTATTTATACAACAAACTATGACTTCTGGTATTAAAAAAAATCCTTTCTACTACAAGTAGCAATTAAAAGACTGAACATTCCTACTCTGCAATTTTATTTCATAACATAACTAAATGGGTCTCAGATGAAAAGATAATGTAATGCAAGTTTTCTGAGTTAAAGGCACATTCCTTCTCTCTTCTTTCCCCATTAAAATATTCCAATATCCTCTAGGAATTTTTTTCACCCTTTCAATCTACGATTTAAAATCTCTGGGCTCTTCTTTCCTTACATTTATTATTTTCTGATTTTGTCTGTCCCCAATTATGCATACAACATCCACTAGCAATGGTAGAGATACAATTTTGCTGCAATCTTTATCAGAACAGACTCCTGAAGGGGGAAAAATTAGTTTTTCAACCCTATGGAAGACTTCCACTCAATCCTCTTGTAATTCTCATAACATAACAGCTGGTATTCAAGTTTTGAAAGTTTGACACATTTGAGAAGTACACTGTTTTCTGTTGCCGAAACAAATAAAAACATTAAAAACTACAGGTTATCTACACAGTCTAAAGAAAACACTGAAATACAGTAAGCATATTCATAACTTGCTTCTTCCCTAATCTATGGTACAGAGAAAATGGGATTGTCACCATTCTCTTTAAGATTCATAATCATGATAATTTCTAGTGAAAATAAAAGAAATAAATTTACTAAGAAATAAGAATTTTCTTTTTTAAGCAGTATTTTATTTTCCCCAAATTACATGTTAAAACAATTTTTAATCATTTTTTTAGAGTTTGAGGTCCAAATTCTATCCCTCCCTTCCTCCATCACTCCCCTCCCTCCTCCCTGAGACAGTAAGAAATCTGATATAGATTATACATGTACAATCACGTAAAACATTTCCATATTAATCATTTTGTACAAGAATACTAAAACAAAAGAAAAAGAATAAAAAAAGAAAATGAAAAATAGCATGCTTTAGCCTATTTTCAGATAATAGCAGTTTTTTTTCCTGAAGGTGGATAGCATGATTCATCATGAGTCCTTTGGGATTGTCTTGGATCATCTATTGCTGAGAATAGTTAAGTCATTTACAATTCTTCATTGTATAATATTGCTTTTACTGTGTACAGCATTGTCCTGGTTCTGTTCACTTCACTTTGCATTACTTCATGTAAATTTTTCCAGGTTTTTCTGAAATCATCCTGCTTTTCATCTCTTATAACACAATAAAATTCCATCACAATCATATACCACAACTTGTTCAGCCATTCTCCAATTGATGGGAATCCCCTCAATTTCGAATTCTTAGCCACCACAAAAGAACTACTATAAATATTTTTTTTGTATGTATAGGTCCTTCCTACCCTCCCGCCCACGCTCCCCCTTGCAATTTTTTTTTTCTAAATCTCTTTGGGATATAGACCTAGCAGTGGTATTGCTAGATCAAAGGGTATGCATAGTTGTATAACACTTTGGGCATAGTTCCAAAATGATCTCTAGAATTTTTGGATCAGTTCACAACTCCATCAACAGTACATTAGTGTCCCAGCTTTCCTACATCCCCTACGATATTTATCATTTTCCTTTTTTTGTCATATTAGCCAATCTGATAGGAGTGAGGTGGTATTTCAGAGCTATTTTAATTTGAATTTCTCTAATCAATAGTGATTTAGAACATTTTTCATATGAATATAAATAGTCTTAATTTCTTTGAAAACTGACTGTTCATATCCTTTGACCGTTTATCAATTGGTGAATGACTTGTATTCTTATAAATTTGACTCTATTCTGCCCCACCCTCCAGTTTCCTACTTACTTTTTTGGTTGCATTGGTTTTGTTTGTGCAAAAACTTTTTAATATTATGTAAGCAAAATTATCTATTTTACATCTTTTAATGCTCTTTCTGTCTTGTTTGGTCCTAAATTCTTCTTTTCTCCATAGGTCTGACAGGTAAACTATTCCATGCTCTCCTAATTTGCTTATGATATCACATTTTATCTGTAAATCTTGTGCCCATGTTGACCTTTCCTTGGTATATGGTATGAAATGTTAGTCTTTATCTAGTTTTTGCCACTCTGTTTTCCAATGTTCCCAACAGTTTTTGTCAAATAATGAATTTTTGTCCACAATGCTTGGATCTTTGGATTTATCATACACTAGATTATTATGGCCATTTAATACAGTGTATGGTGTCCTTGTCTATTTCACTGACGCACCATTCTGTTTCTTAGCTGGTCTCAGACTGTTTTGATAATTGCCATTTTATAAAACAGTTTGAGA
Source organism: Pseudochirops cupreus (assembly GCA_028627135.1). NCBI lineage: Eukaryota > Metazoa > Chordata > Mammalia > Diprotodontia > Pseudocheiridae > Pseudochirops > Pseudochirops cupreus. Next base: position 212,887,258 of record CM053580.1, read on the forward strand.
TCTGGTACAGCTAGACCATCTTCTTTTACACTTTTTCTCTGATTCCCTTGATATTCTTGACCTTTTGTTCTTCTAGATGAATTTCGTCATTATTTTTCTGGCTCTATGAAATAATTTTTGGTAGTTTGATTGATATGGCTTGGCCTATCCATTAGCAGTTAATATTTTTCCTCCAACTGTTTAGCTCTGACTTAAATTAAACCAGGCCCTTCATTATTTCTTGCAGCACACCAGTATTCCATCACATTTACATATTGTGATTTATTCAGCTGCTCACCAATTGAGGGGCACCTCCCATCCTTCAGTGCATTTCCAATTCTTTGCCATGGCAAAAAGAGCTGCTATAAATGTTTTTTTAATCCTTATTTAGAGTTTGTTTTACTGGAGACTAATCCCTCACTAAATACATCTTCCCTCTAAAATTTAAATTTAATCTCTCTTAAATTTAAAAGTGTTTTGTAATTGTGTTCGTATAATTCCTGAACTTGTCTTGGCAGATAGACTCCTAGGTATTTTATATTGTCCGAAGTTATTTTAAATGGAATTTCTCTTTCTAATTTGCTGCTGGGTTTTGTTGGTTATATTTAGAAATGATTATTTGTGTGGATTTATCCATATTCTGTAACTTTGCTATACTTTTAAATTATTTCAGGTAGTTTTTTAGTGGGTTTTCTTAGTACACCATCGTATCACATGCAAAGAGTGAGAATTTTGTTTCAACATTGACTAATATAATTCCACTAATTTCTTTTTGTTCTCTTATTCTTATAGCTAGCATTTCCTCCATCCATCCATCTATATATATATATAGGATAGTGGTGGTGATAATAGGCATCCTTTTTTCACCCTTGTTTTCTACATTTGTTTGTGATGTTTTTATGCCTTAATACGTGGCCAGTGTTTGTGTAAATGCCATGTACTGCTGTTAAAAGGTATATTGCTTTCTATTTCCATTTAATTTTCTCTAGCGCTCTATCATATCTAACTTTTCCAGAATTCTGTTCACCTCCTTAACTTCTTTCTTGTTTATTTTTTTTGTTAGGTGTATCTAGCTACAAGGGGAAAATTGAGGTCCCCCAGTAGTATAGTTTTACTATCTATATTCCTCCTCTAACTCATTCAACTTCTTCAAAAATTTAGAAGCTGTACCATTTGGTGCATATATGTTTAGTATTGGTATTACCTCATTGTCCATTGTACCTTTCAGCAAGATATAGTCTCCTTCCCTATCTTTTAAAATTAGACCCTTTTTTTGCTTTTGCTTTGTCCAAGATCAGGATTGCTACAACTGCTTTTTTTTTTTTTACTTCAGTTGAAGCATAATGGATTCTGCTCCAGCTTTTTACTTTTACTTTCTGTTTCTCTGCCTTTCAGATGTGTCTCTTGTAAACAGCATTATTGTTGGATTCTGGTTTTTAATTTATTCTGATATCTGCTTCTGTTTTATGGGTGAGTTTATCCCATTCACATTCACAGCTATGATTACTATGTATTTCCTTCCATCCTATTTTCCCTTCTACCCCCCCGTCTCTCTCTCTCTCTCTCTCTCTGTTTCTCTCTCTCTCTCTTTTTCTCTCTCTCACTGTTACTCTATCTGTCTCTCTCTTTCCATCTCTCTGTCTCTCTCTGTCTCTGTCTGTCTCTCTCTGTCTCTTTCTCCCTCACCCTGTTCCTTCTTACAGATATTTTCCTTCTGATCACCCCCTCCCCAATTAGCCCTCTCTTTTATCATTCTTCTCCCTGTTTCTCTTATTTCCATTCCTTTTCACTTCCTTTAGGATAAGGTAGGTTTCTGTGTCCAACTGAGTGTGCATGTTATTCCCTCTTTGAGCCAATTTTATGACAGTAGGGTTCAAGCATTGCCAGCCACACCCCTTGTGCTATAGTATCTCTTTCTTGTCTCTTTTATGTGAGATAATTTATCCTTTTGTGTCGGCTACCTCCATCTCCCAGCGCAATCTTCTTCCTCACCTATTCATTTTATTTTATCATCCCATTGAAGTCACCTTATTTCCATACCCCCATCTATATATGTCTTCTAATTGTCCTTGGAATAACAAAGTTTTTAGGAGTTTCAAATATCATCTTGCTATATAGCAGCACAAAGTCACCAGCCTCATTTCTCTTCTGGAACCATCTGGGTCTAGTGGCCAGATATGGATCAGGACATCTAGAGGTGGCCCAGGATGCAGTGAGAAACCTTGGCCTTCTCAAGCTAAGGTCTTTAACAGGTCTGAGTTTGGCTGAGGCAGCTCCCATTCAGTGATTAAAGCTTAATAAAATGAGGCAAAGAACGGTCTCTTTAAAAAAATAGATCTGGGAGGGAAAGGACCTTTAGGGTTTCCAGCAAAACCAGAAACAGTTGTCATTTATATTCATTCTGAGCCAATTATGGTCCAAATAGTGAAGAAGTATAGACCAGAGAGATGAGGCTAAGACTTTTCTTCAACAGAAAAAAAAAAAACCCAAGAAAAAATCCAATTCACTTGCACTTCCTGGCATCACCTCCCTGATGTCACGGTCCTCTTTGAGAATGAAGGACAAACAAGCATTTTCTTTGGTGAATTTTTGTACCTTTTTCCCCCCCTTTTTTATTGTTTCCTTTTTTTTTCTTAGTAAATTTTAAAAATTTAAAAATACAAAATGAAGAAAGAAAAAAAATTGCCATATACATAGCAGATCATAAGAGAGGATTCAACATAAAACAATAAATTTCCATTTCAAGTAAACCTATATAATAAATACTATACATTGTTTTCAAAGATGTCCAGCTTTTCTTTGCTTCCTTGTTTTTTTTTTAATGATTTACTTTTAGCTTCCAATATTCAGTTCCACAAGTTTTTGCATTCCAAATTTTCTCCTCTTCCCTCTCCTTCCCCCAGCCCCCATGGTGACATGCAATCTAATATAGGTTATACATATACCTTCACATTCAACATTAGTCAAGTTGTAAAGAAGAATTATAACCAATGGAATGAACCATGAGGAAAGAGAACCAAAACAAAATAAAATGAAAAAAAGAAAGAGAGCAAGTAGTTTTCTTCAGTCTGCATTCAGACTCTGGATGTGGATAGCCTTTTCCATCATGAGTTTTTTAAAGCTGTCTTCTAGCCTTGCATTGCTGAGAGGAGCCCAGGCTATCAAAGTTAGTCATCACAGATAGTCTGTAATTGTGTACAAAGTTCTGGTTCTGCTCCCCTCAGGATCAGTTTATAGAAGACTCTCCAGGTTATTATGAAGTCTGTCTGCTCTTCATTAGTATTCCATTACAGTCATATACCACAACTTGTTTAGCCATTCCCCAGTTGAAGGGCATACCCTTGATCTGCAATTCCTTGCCACCACAAAAAAATAGTTGCTATAAATATTTTTGTACATATGGGTCCTTTTCCCATTTGTATGATCTCGTTGGGAGACAGCCCTAGAAGTGGTATTGCTGGGTCAATATTTTTATAGCCCATTGGGCATAGTTGCAAATTGTTTTCCAGAATGGTTGGATGAGTCCACAATTCCACTAATAGTGCATTAGTGTTCCAATTTTTGCACATCTTCTCCAGCATTTATCATTTTCCTGTTTTGTCATGTTAGTCAATCTGACTAGTGAGATGTGGTACCTAAGAGTTGTTTTGATTTGCATTTCTCTAAGGAACAGTGATTAGAGCATTTTTTCATATGATTACAAATATCTTTAATTTCTTCCTCTGAAAACTGCCTCTTCATATCCTTTGACCATTTATCAACTGGGGAATGACTTGTATTCTTATGAATTTGACTCAGTTGTCTTTAGAAATGAGGCCTTTATTAAAGACCACTCGTTGTAAATTTTTTTTTTTGCTTTTTGGAGGGGATAAGGCAGGGCAATTGTGGTTAAGTGACTTGCCCAAGGCCACATGGGTAGTAAGTATTAAGTGTCTGAGGCCGGATTTGAACTCAGGTCCTCCTGACTCCAGGGCCTGTGCTCTTAACTGCGCCACTTAGCCGCTCTGGTTGTAAATTTTTTCCCCCATTTTCTGCTTGCCTCCTAACTTTGGTTACATTGGCTTTATACAAAAACTTTTCAATTTAATATAATCAAAATTATCCGTTTTGCATTTCGTAACACTCTTTATCTCTTGTTTGGTCATAAATTCTTCCCTTCTCCATACATTTGACCCATAAACTATCCCTTGCTCTTCCAGACTGCTTATAGTATCAACCTTCATATTTAAATCATGAACCCATTTTTACTTTATTTTGATATATGGTGTAAGATACTGGTCTATGCCTCTTTGCTTCCTTGTTGGTTTTCTTTTGTTCTCTCCTGTGCACTTTTTACTTTACTTTTTCCTTTCCCTCCACTCCCCCCTACCTAAAGAAGTCTACAATTAGATGTGTGTGTATGTGTATTCACATTCTAAGCTATAATTACTTGTTATATATTTGCCTCCATCCTGTTTTTCCTCACTATCCTTCTCACCCTATTTGCCCCATCCCTTCTCATGCCTCTGCTTCATTTCTCCCAGCTAACTTTTCCTCTTATTCCTTAAACTACCCACCCCTCTAAGAGTTCCTCCCTTATCCGCCCCCCCCACACCTTATCCCATTGCCCTCTTATTTCTTTCTGAATTTAGAAGACTTTTATAGCCTTGCAGATATAAATCTTGTTCCCTCTTTAACCCATTCCTGATGAGAGTAAGGTTCTAGCACTACCTGTCCTCACCCTACTAGCTTCTTCTACACCAATTTTTTCTTTCATGCTTCATTTATATAAGATAGTTACTCTTTTGTATCTAGCCACAGTTTTATTTTTTTAGAATCTCCCCATCATACTAAGCAGAGCTCATGCCTTTCTTTCAAACTACCCAAATAATACTGACAATTACAAGAGTACTAATATTTTCACATATACAAAGTAAACCATTTGATCTTATTGAGTCCCTTATAAGAGGTCTCTAGTTCTCCTGGATGTTCTGTGTCAAATTTCCCCTTAAGTTCTGCTGTTTTTGTCACAAACACCTGAAAGTCTTTGAGTTCATTAACTATCCATTTTTCCCCCATTCAGGATTATACCTAATTTTGCTGGGTAAGTTACTCTTGGTTGTAACTCCAGCTCTTTTGCTCTATGGAATATAGTATTCCGAGACCCATGGTCCTTCAACTTAGTAGCTGCTAGGTCTTGTGTAATCTTTATTGTTGCTCCATTATATTTAAATTGTTTTTTTTTCTTGTTACTTCTAATATTTTCTTCTCAACCTGGGAGCTTTAAAATTTGACTGCGATATTCCCGTAAGTTTTCCCCCTGTGATCTTTTTCAGGTGATGTTTGATAGATTTTTTCTATTTCTACTTTGCCTTCTTATTCTAGAACTTCAGGACAATTTTCCTTGATAATTTCCTATAATAGTGTATCAAGATTCTTTTTTTTAATCATAATTTTCAGGTGGTCCAACTATTCTTACATTATTTCTCCTTGATCCGTTTATCAGATTAGTTGTTTTTCTCATGAAATATTTCACTTTATCTTCTATTATTTTTCATTCTTTTGATTTGATTTTCATTCTTTTGTTTTTTGATTTCTCAGTGTCTTAGAACACCATTAACTTCCCCTTGCCCCATGCTAGTTTTCAAGGAATTATTTTCTCCCTTAAGTTTTGGATTCTCTAGTTCCACTTTTTTGCTCCTTTTCATAATTTTCTTGATTTTCTTGGATTACTCTTATTTTTTTTCCCTAATATTTCCTCAGTTTCTCTTATTTGATTTTTAAAGTCTTTTTTAAGTTCTTCCAAGAACTCTTTTTGTACTAGGGATCATTTGACATTTCTCATTCAAAAAACAGCAACTTTTTTTTTTAGCTCCATTTTCTTCCTTTGAATATGAACCCAGATCTTCTCTATCCCCATAGTAACTATAGATGGTTGGGTTCTTTCTCCTTTGCTTACTCATTTTAAATTTATTTTTTATTTTATTTTATTTTTGTAGCTACAAGTGTAACCAAGTTTTAGTCCCAAGGTATAGGGAATGTTGCCTCAAGCCTCAGGTATTTCTCATCGTTATTTTCTGACATCTGTCTCAGGGCCCAACCTTGGGCTCTCTTCTCCACTCCTAAGCCACCAGTAGGGTACATAGCCACACAAACAATCTTGCTCCTTGTGGTCTCTCTGGTGGCTGCAAACTACAGCTGTCCTCTCTGCCCCAGAACTGAAACCAGGGACTCTGCTCTCCTACAAGTGCCCACAGCCAACAGGGTCCTTGTTCCCTCCCTGTTGGCCTCCCACAGGTATGAGGTTTCACTGCTTGTGCAACCCAGGGACAGGGCCTTGATACTGTATTGCTATGGAGACAGGGCCTCTCTTTTGACTGGCCCTAGGAGCTGGATCTCTCTGTTGGCTAGCCCAAGGGTTGGGGTCTTGCTGCTAGCTGACCCCAGAGGTATGGCCTCACCACTGGTCAGCAATGGGGCCAAGGCCTTGCTAGTGGCCTATGGAGGGGATGAGGCCAATGGGTGGGGCTTTGTTTTCCTGCACAGACTGCTGTCTTGCCTTGGGGTTGCTGGCATGTAGGAGGGCAGGATGTTGCAAGCAGATTGCATTGCCCCAGGGCTTAGAGCCTTGCTATAGCTCCCCCTCCCTGCTATGATGCCTGCTGGTGCTACTCTAGTACTTTGCTTCCCCCCTCTACCCTCCCAGACAAATCTTTTATGTTGTGCTGGTAAGCTGCTTCCCTGCTCTTAAATCAGTTCTGAGGCAGTTTTCAATTGTTTGGAGGAAAATTTGGGAGGATTCAGGGAGTTTCTGACCCACTCTACCATCTTGGCACTGGAAAGTCCAGAAATAAGAATTTTCGTGCACATTTTTACTTGATACTTTGCATGCCATGTAATATCAAATAAAATATTTTTATAAACTAAAAAAACTAAAAATATAAATCCAATTGTTTTTACATAGTACATAACCATAAGTCAATTTTAGAAAAGATTTAAATGACTGTGTTTTTATCTTATAATTAGAATTCATTGCTTATGAATTGTGAAATATGATAAAATAACATAAAATTTTTTCATGAAATGCATCCAAGAATGGCAGGTAAATGGTTTCCAACGGATTAGCAACAGTTGACTGTCACCATGCCACTTATGCTTAGTTTAACAGCTTAAATTTTTCTAGCACTATAAAGACTTCAGAACACTTTATATACATTATCTCTTTAAGCCTCATGACAAAAAAGTATTATTACCCTTATTTTATTTATTTTTATTTTAAAGATAAGGAAACTCTGAGAGATTAAATGACTCCAACCTTCCCAGTGTCAAAGAAATCCAAACAGCAAAAACATTCTCAGTCTAGGACAGCAGCTTTCCAGTGCTAGATGCTGCAACAAAGTACATCCAGAGGATTGGGGAACAAAGGGACCTGCAAAATGAAAATTGTGCATGGCTGTGTGTCATGCCTGAGGGGAAAGGGCCCAACATCTAGTTAGGTTCTATTCTGTTTTGCCATAAATTATTTGGTACAGAGACTGATACATATGAACTGTGAATTGCCTGGCATGAGAGCAGGATGAAAAGGCTTTGCAATCCAGTCTCTGGGAAATTGCCATTAAAAGTGAAGGAATAAGCAAGTAAGTAGTAAGGATAAATAAGGGGAAGAACAAAATTACCAAAGACATTAGAAGAAAAGTCAATTAATGGCTTTGAGTATAAGCAGATGAGCCAGCTAGGAAGATAGTCACAACAGAAAGAAATATGGTCTCCAGATCATGCAAAAGAGTTCAGATATCTGAGAATAAAGATTGCAAGACAAAGGAAATATGGATTCCTAAGAAAGCACTGAACCACAGCAAAATGTTCCTAAATGGCTTAAAAGAGGAATAAGACCTGGGAAAGTGGAATTTATTGCTTGCATAGCAGAAATAATTATCAGAATAGGAATACTTGAATCCATGATGGCAAATCTCACTAGAGAAACAAAAGACAGAATAATTGTTTGCAAATGCAAATATGTGGATGTGAAGGACAATTTGGAAGAAGAGAAGCAAAAAACAGTAATATTGAAAGAAAATCTTGTACAAACAAAAAGAATTAGATTTAAAGATACAATGTGTAGAAACAATTTAAGGACAAGTGAAAAAATCTGATAGCACAATGCAAGAAATAATACTAAAGAACTTCCACGACTTCTGAAAGCAAAAAGACAAGGTGCCAATGGAAAGAACTCACAGATTGCCTCCAGGGGAAGGAAAAAGAAAAAGAAAAAAAAACCCTCATTGCTGCAAATTTCAAGATGCATTGTATTTACATCTAAGAATTTCATTGACAACAAATTCAGCAAATGACCCCAAGAAAGACATAAAGGAGAGGAAAATTTGATAACACAGTACTATTTTGTACCTACCAGAAACTGCAGGAAGAAATCAAGTAATATGTTCTGAAGAACAAAAGACCTCAATTTGTAACCTAAGGGGACCTGCTCTGAAATTCCAAGCTTAACCATTAATGAAAATGGATGGAAGTACAATAAAAAGAGACATTTAAAACATTCCTAGAAAGCAGACCCGAAGAAATTATTTGCTTCCCAAACACCCAAGAAAAAAGAAACACAAGGGGAAAAATACAGAAACCGAGTAAGAACAAAACAAAATAACAACTCAGAGACCATTTAGAGGCCTTTTTGGGAGCAAATGCACAAAAAATAACAAGCATGAGATCAGAAATAAAATATTAGTGATGACAGAGAAAAAAAACTTGAAACATAAATTAAACTTCATAACACTCAATCCAGATGGAAATCAATGTGTGTTTCAGTACTAAATGAAAGAATGGGAGAGCAGTAACAAGAGGGATGGGAGGAAAAAGAGAGAGGGAAGATTTGATGGACCCTAATCAAACTGAAGGCAAACAATGAAGGGGAAATAATTCTGTACTCAGAAAAAAGAAAGCATACGGAAGAACAGATGTGGAGACAAAGGAAGAGATTGCAAAAGGAGAAAAGCAATAGGGAAATCTTTTTTTTAAGTGACAAGAGTGCATTTACTGATAAATGCTTCTCTGGGAGAAGAAAAATATTCTACAAATTGAGATTGGGACCTCATCCTGCTTCAGAAGAATGGGAATCAGAGCTCTTGGGGGCAATTGACAACCAGAGAGTGGGAAGGCATGGACCCAGGGAGGAGATTTCAAGGCTAATGGGAGGGAAAAGACCATGGGGGGCAAGGATCAATAATCAACACAATCAGATAAGAAAATTCCCACCAGGAATTCCCAAAATTCCTACTATTATCTTTCGTATTGCCAGGAGGAATAGGTATTTCTAAGAGTGAGGCACAAGAAAAAAAAAGACTGGGAAATAATATTTGTAAGACAATAATATGGAAACTGCTTCCCCTCTCCAAAGGAACCCAAAATTGATATCTAAGAAGCTTTACTTCCAAGAGGAATCCAGGGACTAAAGGATAAAATGAGTATAAGGGCCATGAATTAAAAATTAAAATTTTGGGTTAGACAGACAGGAAAGTTAAATAATGATGAGATTGAGAAAAAAAATTTTTTTAAAGAAAAGACACAGAAAATGAATTTTTAAAAACAAATGAACAAAATAAGTTCAAGGAGAAGGGGGAGGAAGGAAGATTTTACTTGTTTACGTAATTAATACAAAAAAAGAAAGAATTAAGTAACAATATAAAATAAGAAAGAAAATAGTAAGGAAAACTCTCAAATTGGAGAAATGAGTAATGAATGGGAAGGAGGAAGAGTTGAGGATGAGTCAAAAAGTCTGTTGCAATAGGGTTGCTTTAAAATAGATTAAACTGATAACTGAAGAGACATAGCAATTGTACTGGGGGGCAGGGACAGCCTAATCTGAAAAGGCCAATATTAGAGACAAATGGAGCTGAATAACTTCCGCAACTCTAAATGTGAACGGATTAAATAATCTCACAAAATGAAAAAAAGCAAAATATTGGATAAGAAAATAAAACTTCATAATCTGTTGTGTAGGAGAAACTTATTAAAAAAACAAAGGAATAGAAAAATAATAATAAGGGGCTGGAAAAAATTATTATGCATCAAGGAAATTTTTAAAAGATTTGCCATCTCTCTCAGACAAAGCAAAAACAAATATAAAATGATAAAAACAGATGAGTGGTGAAACTACATTATGCTCAAAGGAACCATGGGCAACAAATGAATATTAATATTAAGCTTATTACATATATATATATATATATATATAAAGCTCCAAATGGCTTAGCATCCAAATACATAATGGAAACATTAAGAGAACTACAAGAAGACATAGACAGCAACACAATGGTAGCAACACAATGGTGTTTTCAATGTTATTCTCTCAAATTTGGGTAAGTCTAACAGAATGATAAATAAAATAAAAATATAGATCTGAACAAATTGTTGAAGGAACTAGAATGGAAAGATTTATGTTGTTTTCTCAATGGGATTGATAAAGAATATAGGCATCCCTTGAAAATGATGGGTTCCACATTCATAGTTTTGGTTATTCATGGATTGACCACTGATTTTTAAATGGGAATTTTTGGAGATTTCCAGTGTACTGCAGAAAATCACAGATGGAGTGTGTATGTCAAGAAAACTAAAAAAAAATTAGTAAGTCATACATGCCTAAATACTGTATATTATCAATCCATTTTATTATTTACTACCATAAGTACACATACATAAATTTATCATAAACAGTTAAATTTTGTTAAAAGTTCAATGCACTAAACAACTACAAGCTACTCACTCTCTGTCTATCTGCCATCCAGCCTCAGTCACACGATTTCCTCCCCCCGTGATCTTTGTATTGTGCCCTTTTCATAGAAGTAAATCTGTGAAGCAGTCGCTACAGCTTGCGGCTATGAAGACTCTACGTAGTGTGCTACGTGCTAATCTCTCTTGCCTAGAAACTGCAAGTTATTTATGGGTACAGTGCATTGCATTTACTTGCATTGTACATTAAATAAATATGATCAGAAATATGGAAAATAAAAGTTTGAGTTGGGGCCTAAAGTTATTCATGGTTTTTCACATTTGCGGGGGATCTTGCACCTCTAACCCCACAGATGTTGAGGGAGGACCGTACATGTATTTTTCAACACCACATGGAATTTTAGCAAAAACTGAGCCTCTGTTAAGACAATAAGATATTGCCAACAAATGTAATAGGCAGAAACAGCGAAAACATCTCTTGCAGTCCAGAAGGCAATAAAAACAATAATTAATTCAGGGAACACATAAAAGAGATTAAGACACAAATAATAACATATTAAATAACGTGAGAGTCAAACCACAAATCACAGAAACAAACAAACACATGAAAAATAACGATGAGACAATGTTTCTGGGGTGTCAGGAAAGCAGTGTTCAGGGTGAAAGCCACACGCCTAAAAACACGTGTTTTACATATGTGAATAAACTTGGGGGACCACTCGATACTTCGCAAAGGCCAGGCTCTGCTCTAAGGGCTGGGGCAAAGGAAGCAAAAGGCGGCCGCCGCCCTTAAGGAGCCGGCGCTTTAATGGGGGGGCGGCAAACCTATGCAAATAAGCAACAGGAAAAGCAGGAATAATCAACACGGGAAAGGTCCTTGAATTAAGAGGATTGGGAAAGGCTTACTATAAAAAACAGGATCTTAGCACTTGAAGAAAGCCAGAAACGTCAATCGATGGAAACAAGGAGTGAGAGCACGCCACACATGGAGGACAGCAAGGAAACATGTCTGAAGCCCAGAAATGGAGAATCCTGTTTGTGTAGAAGCAAAAAAATCCAAGTCACTGGATCAAAGAATATGTGGCAGGTCTAAGAAGAGTGGAAAGGTGAGAGGGGACTGGGTTATAAAGGCCTTTATGGGCCAAACAGAAATTGTTGTGTTTGATCTTGGAAGAAGTGAGGAGGCAATGAAGTTTGTTGAGTAGGGGGGTGATATGTGCTTTAGGAAAATCACTTTGGTGTCTGAATGAGTGGATTGAGTGAGGAGAGATTTCAGGTAGGCAGAACCGATAGCAGACTATTGCCATAGTCCAGGCTTGAGATGATGAGGGCCTGCACCAAAGTGGTAGCAATGTCTAAGCAGAGAAGGGAATGTATTTGAGAGATGGTACAAAGGTGAATTCAACAGGCCATGGCCACAGATGGGATATGGGAGGTGAGAGATAGTGAAGAGTTCAGGATGACACCTAGACTGTGGGCCTGAGACGTAGGAGGATGGTATCACCCTTTACCATTATAAGGAAGGTAAGAAAGGGTGCGTTTAGGAAGAACGACAGTAGGTTTCATTCTGGGTATGTTGAATTTAAGATGTCTTCTCCTAGACATTCCATTGTAGATGTATTAAAACAGTGGGAAATGTGAGACTGGAGGCCAGCAGAGTCATTAGGGCAAGAAACGTAGATTTGAGAATTGTCAGTATAGATACGGTAATGAAATACATGGGAGCTAATGATTTAATGAAGTGAAGCGTACTGAAGAGATAAGAAGAGAGGACCTAGGACAGAACCCCATGAGACATCTATGGTTAAAGGGTATGATCTGAATGGGGAATCAGCAAAGGAGACAGAAAGGGATTCAGAGAAGTATGAGGAGAAGCAAGAGAGAACAGTATTCCAGAAACCTAGAGAGAAAATCAAGGAGGAAAGATCGAACAACAGTATCAAAGTCTGCAAAGTCGTCAAGAAGAATGAGAATTGAAAAAAAAAGCCATTGGATTGGGCACCTAAATGTCAACTAATTTGGCAACCAATGGTAACTGGTGAGGATAGTGTTGGTGGAATGCAATTAATAAGAGAGTGAGAGGAGCCAAAATGGAGGCATCGACTGAGGATGCCTTTCCAAGGAGTTTAGTCACAAAGAACAGAAGAGATACAGGATGAGAGAGGGGATGAATGGATCAAGTGTGTTTTTTTTTCCAAAATGGGGGAGATGTGGGTATGTTTGTAGGAAATGAACCAGTAGACAGGGGAAGATTGAAAATAAGTGAGAGTAAGAATGACAGAGGGGGAATCTTTTGGAGGAGATAGGATAGAATGGGGACACCTGAATAGGTAGAAGAATTAGCCTTGGAAGCAGTAAGACCACCTCATCATGTGAGAGAGAAGTTAGGGAGGCAATAATGGCAGAAGCCATATAAGTAATATAAGATGAAGAAGAGGGAAGAAGAGGGAATTCACAGAGAACGGATTCAATTTTTCTTTCTACAAAACATGAAGCAAGAGGTTCTCTGCTGAGGGATTAGGGAGAGGGAGAACTATGGGAGGTTTGTGTAGGGATGAAAAAATGTAGAAGAGTCATTTGTGGTGAGTAGAAAAGTGAGCTGATAAGGCAGGTATAGAAGGATAGTTTAGAAGCAATGAGAGCCTAAATTTGTAGTAGATCCAATCAGAACGATTGCATGATTTTCTTGACTTTTATTCAGCAGCACACATAAAGGAATGAAGGCAGTGAATGGTGGGAGTTATACAAGGCTGAGGTTTGGCAGGGAAAAATATTGGTAAAATGATAACTGGGCTAGAGATTCAAGAAAGGATAGTGTAGAGTTGAATTGGTTCACTGAGAGATTGAGATGGGGAAAAGAGAAGAAGGTGGCAAGTGTTAGAGAGATGGCCTGAAGAGAGAATTGAGGGGTCAAGGGATTGGAGGTCATGGTATAAAGAGTAGGTTTTGTTGAGGAAGCTAAAGAGGTCAAAAGCTATAGTTTATGGTCAGATAAGGAGACTGAGAAATTCTTGAACATGTAGGTGGTACACATGAGAAGGCTGGTAAGATCATGGTTATGACCATCTTTGTGTGTGACTGAGGCTGAGTTGAGGAGTATGTCCTGTTAAGTGAGTATGTGGGAATAGAGTGCTTAGGGTGTTTGAAGGAGAGTAAATATGAATGCTGAAGTCTCCTAGTATGAAGGCAGGAGTCGGGGTGGAGAGAAAAATTATGAACCATGTACCAAACTCATTGAGGAAGGAAGGGGAGTGAGCTGGAGGTCTGTAGACACCAGTTACCAGGATTCTGATTGGGTAGTAAAGATGACGTCTTAAAAAAATAAGAAAGCTAAAAAACAAATTAAAGCTAAAATGAGCACAAAATAGGAGACCTGAAAAATTAGAAGAGATATGTCCAAAACAAAAAAGATAGAAATTAGAAATAAAATGAAAAGCTAGTATTTGAAAATATTGAAATTTATCAAACTTTAGCCAATGTGATTAAAAAGGGAGAAAATCAAGTAAAAATTGCAAACAAGGTGAAAAATTATAAGAAAACCAAAAGAAATAAAAAGAAAAGCAGAACTTATCTTACCTAGTTATAAACTGATAAAACCAAGAATATAAAAGAAATTGCATACCTTTCAAAACCATAAAATAGCCAAACAGAAGAGCAAATCAAGATTTTAAATAATCCACACTGGAAAAAAAAAACTAGTAAATAAAGTGCTGGGGGAGAGGTGAACTTCTGGTCTTGATGGATTCACAGAAAAATGTGTTAAACTTTAAAAAATGGTATGAATATTGTACAAATTATTCTAAAAAACCAAGAATGAAAACAGCTTACCAGACTCCTATTATGAAACAAATATACTCCTAATACCTAAACAAGGGAAGGAAAAAGCAAAGAAAGAGAACTAGTACCCCAGATCATTAATAAATATTTATTCAAAAATTTTAAATAAAATCCTATCAAATAGAGAAGAATGGCTTACCCAAGAAATAATTCTTTATGACCTAGTGGATTTTATATCAAGGATGCAAGGATTAGGAAAATAATCAACATCATTGCACATACAAAAATTTTAAAAATCCAAAATCATATTATTTTCTCAATAGACACAAAAAAAGCTTTTGACAAAGTACAGCACTTATTTATGCTAAAAATCCTGTGAATTGTAAGCAGAGAGATCTTGTTTAAATTCAATCTTATATTATTTTATAGTTCTACATTCACTCCCTTCTACTTCCCTCCCCCCATTGAGAAGACAAAAACAAAACCTATTACAAATATGTATAGGCAAACAAACAAAAAAATCTTCCATTGACCATACCAGAAAAAAAGAGAGAAAAAAGAAAAAAAAATCTTCAGTTTGTACTCTGAGCATATCAGCTTTGTGCATGGAAATATTTCGCATGTTTAATTATCAGTCTTTTGGTTTTGTACTTGGTCATCATCTTGAGCAGAATTCCTAATTCTTTCAAAACTGTTTAACTTAACATTGTTGTTATTACTTTTATAGCATTATCACTATTTTATAAACTCTTTCCCTGTTTCCGCCCAATGTGTCTTGGTTTGTGTCTACCATTTTTGTTGTTTTGTTGGTGTGTAAGGGATTTATGTACATACTTACTTATGCATAACATTTCTAGCACTGTGGTGATCATGAATATCCACGTAGATGAGCAGTCAGAGGATATGAAGAGTTCTCAAGAGAAAATTCCAAATTATTAACTACTGTATGAAAGGATGGTCCAAGTCACCAACTCAAATGCAAATCAAATGACCCTGAAATTTCTCCTCACATAATACAGATTATGAAAGGTGACCAATGACGGAGATAGTTAATGTTGAAGGGATGTGAGATGACAGGGTCATTAGTACATTGTTGGTGAAGCTGAATCAGTATAATCATGCTGGAAAGCAATTTAGACTAACACAAATAATGCAGCTAAAATTCCCACAGTCTTTGACCCAGAAACCAATATTACACATATCGATAAGAAAAAAGTCTCCATTCACACCAAAATATTTATAGCCACCCTTCTGTGGTAGCAAAGAACTGGAAACAAAGGCGATATCCATCAACGAGGTAATAACTAAACAAACGGTAGTATATGAATGTAATGGAACGTTACTACAGTATAAGAAATGATGAATATAATGAAGACAGAGAAACACAGCAATACTTCTGTGAACTGAAAGAGTGAAGTAAAGACAGAAAAACAATATGCACATGAACTACAACCATATAACCACAGAAGAAGCACCACAGAATAATAAAAAAATGAATATTGCAAAATTACAAAATGTGATTCCAAAGAAGAGATATGAGAAGACATCCTTTGCAGAGTTGGGATTTCCACAGATACAGAATGTTGTGAATATTTTTGGACTTTTTTTTTAAACATTTATCTATTTTGCTAAATTTTCTCTCTTCTTCTTTTCATTAAAATATTGTTTGTTTTATGGGCAATCTCTCTGGGAAGGGAAAAATCAGGGGAATAATACTGTAAGAAATTTTAGTAATGTCAAAATATATAAATAAAATTTCATTAAAAAAAAACATAGTTCTTCACATGAATTGCAGTTCTCTTCAATCCAGACAACTGCAAAGCTCATCAAAGCTACTATCTCTGAGCTATATCTGAGCCCAGCTGAAGCAGTTATTCAACCACCAGGAAGCTGCTCTGTCCATTCAGAATGGAGCTCAGAACAACACAGTTCAAATTCAGTCTTTAAGCCAGTTAAGCAGGATGCCGCACCGCTTACAAATACTCTTCTGGCTCTTCATTATTTTTTTCAGGCCAGAAGTGGTGGCAGATTGCAACATTTCCTTAGGAAGAGCTTTACCTCTTTCTACCTATATGTGGCCCTGAAAGGCAATAGTTTACTGGAACTCTGGGCCGGTGAAATCAGTTCTAACTCCTTTCCATCATCCACGTCCATCTGAAGCCTTCTCTAAACTGACATCTAATGGTCCATCTCTAACAGAGGATCTCAGTCTTTCTGCTGTGTCCTTCAACTCTTCTCGTGTTTCTCTCAATCTCTTGCAACGGCCTGTGATGCCTTTTGACATCACAATAGCTTAAATGAGAATCCCCTTATTGTCAATGATTCTAGTATCACTTAAAAAAAGTGAATCTCCTGTCAAATTATTAGTCCTTTTCTAATTACATCTGAATCTTCCAATGCTTAGATGATTCCTCATTTTCTTAATTTCACACTCTAGTCATTAAAAATCTATAGGTAAGGTTCTCCTTATGCCTCAGCTCTGAAGTTTACAACAAGTAAGTGTCTCTTTGGTATTCTTGAAATGACTTCTTTACAATCATGTTTTTCTAGTTTTTGATAAATAAAAATCTCTTGGTCACTTTTTATGACATTAAATTCCTCCCACATAAATGAGTTATAACTCTACCTTGTTAAAAAACTGATCTGAGGAGGTGGTTAGGTGGCACAGTGCATAAAGAACTGGCCCTAGAGTCAGGAGGAGCTGAGTTCAAATCCAGCCTCAGACACTTAACACAAAACTAGCCATGTGACCTTGGGCAAGTCACTTAACCCCAACTGCCCTACTTTCCCCCCTCCAAAAAGCAAAAAAAAAAAAAATCCCAAACAAACCAAAAACTGATCTGAGTCGTCAAATCTACACCACCAATTATTTTCTCTCAAAATCTGTCTAAATCTCATCTGAAAACTTTATTTCTTCAAATGTATCTTAGCAGTATATTAAAATGGAGTTCTTTTTTTCCTCAAATTAGATACCAAAATGTTCATTCAAAAATAGAGCAAGATACATATTTGACAACCGACATAAATCTCTTCATTTATGCAAAACACAATTTTCGTGCTTTTATCACTAAATCGCTCTATATGAAAATGGTCTTAAAGAGACAGAAGTTGCCAAGAACTGCAGCAAGCATCACACAAGATTTAGTGACCACTACTATAAAGAAGTGGAGAGTATGGGAGAAAAAAATGATATAGACATGCAGTCAAGAATAATTTATCTAGCTAAATTGACTATAATTTTATGTGGGGAAAAGCACATTCATTTATTCAAATGGATGACTTCTAATTATTGCTAATGAAAAGATCAAAGATAAGTAAAAATTTTGAATTATAAAAACAGAACTAAAGAGAAAAATTAAAAGGTAAATAAAGTGAATAATCAGAAGAAACTTTATAAAGATGAAGTATTTTCACTCTAATGGGGAGGGGGATGATACATATATCACTTCAGAACTCTAATGTCATCAAGGATAATAGAGGAAGTCAAATAAGATTGAGGATCTGGGAGTGGTTTTCTCATGTTTTTGGTGATCTTAAAAAATAAACTAAAAGGAGGGTGAAAGAATACACAAAAGAATAAAAGGGCAGGAACTAGAGTGGTGGTTGGCATATTTCAAATATTTGGGTGGAACAGTTGTTACTTGAAACTTACTCTCCTAAGAAACACTCATAGAAAGGTAGAACACACAATCTATATACATTTACACAAAAAGTTTGGTACAGAAATACAATAAATGCAATGGAAGACAGGATGGAACATGCAGAATAGATAGGGAGAAAGAAGAGGAAAGGTGGATTTAGGGACAAATTAATAATAAACAAAAAAATACCCTGAGGAATTGTGATGTGTGATGATGAAGAGGAAGTTAACAAGAAAGAAAAGACAAGAATTTGTGATTGGTCTCTGGGTGAAGGGAATAGAGGAGACATCAGGAAGTAGAAGCTCATTATATCAAGCATAGAACATTTATGCTATTCTCTTCTTCTATGTAAAGAGGGACCATGGAACAGAGAGAAGACAATGTATTAGAAAGTAAAATGAAGATAATTAAATAAATTAACAATCATAACTGTGAATGGGCTGGGATGAAGTCATTCATAAACCAGAAGAATACAGAAGAATGTTGTTTTCAAGTTCACTTTGAAACATAATGACAAGTTTTTCTGGAGCAAAATATACTACGTTTCAGCTAACCTTAAAAAAAAAAAAGAGAAAGATAGCAATAATGATCTCAGACTATATATATATATATTTTTTTTTTGCTTTTTTTTTGGAGGGCAGTTGAAGTTAACTGGCTTGCCCAAAGTCACATGGCTAGTTTTTATGTTAAGGGTGTGAGGCACGATTTGAACTCAGGTCCCCTTGACTCCATGGCTGATGTTCTATTCACTGTGCCACCTAGCTGCCCCCTCAGACTATATTTTGATTAAAGTACCATGGATAGTGAATTTGCTTCATACTAAATGTAATAAGCACCAAATGACAAAACATCTAAACAGTTAAAGAAAAGAGAATTCTCAGGTCAAGAAGAAAGTACTTGGAGCAGCTAGAAAAAAAGAAAAAAGGGGAGAAATAGGAAACAAAACTGTTACATTAAAGAACCTCAATGTACCCTTCTTCAAATTTAAACAAATACAACAAACAAATTTAAGATATGAACAGAATGTTTTAGACCAGTGGTTCTCAACCCTCCTAATGCCCTGACCCTTTAATACTCGTATGTGGGCGGACCCTCCTGGAGACGGAGAGAGGAGCCATGTCTCGGTTCCTAAGACCATCAGAAATATGTTTTACGATGGTCTTAGGTGACCCCTGTGACCCCTGTGAAAGGGTCATTCACCCCCCCAAAGGGGTCGCGACCCACAGGTTGAGAACCACTGTTTTAGACGCTCATTATGATGGAGCTCTGGCATCTATTGAATGGGAATAGAAAGGGTATGCATATTGTCAGTTACATGACAATTTTACAAAAATTGATCATATATTAAGACATAAAAACCTCAAAAATACAGAAAATAAAAAATATTAAACACATCCTTGACTGACCAGACTATGTATGTGTACACAAACAATGTACATGTTAATAAAAATACACGCAGACACACATACAATATGCATTCATATATATGCATGTGGACATATATATATTCTCCACAATGAGTCACTGAAGAAAGGATTGCATATGTTATCTTCACATATAAGAATGTAAACACTTTAACCTTGTTTAGCCCCTTGCGATTTTTCATCATGTTTACCTTTCTGTACTTCTCTTCAGTGTTGTGATTGAATGACAAATCTGCTTGAAAGCTTGAAGTCTACTGTTTTATTAAATGTCTATTTTCTCTTGTAAGATTATATTCAGTTTTTCTTGGTAGATTATTCTTGGTAGATCCAATGATATTTGGAATCATATTCCAGCCTCTTTATTTTTTCATAATGGTTGCTGCTAAATCTTGTGTGATTTTGACTTGGCCTCCATTTTTAATGGTTAGTATTTATTAAATAATTTTTAGAATAATTTCTTATATAATTCTATTTAATATTTTAATCCAATCAATCAATCAATCAATATTTATTATTATGTGTCAGGCACTGTGCTAAGTGCTGGGAATACAAAAGGAGGACAAAGATCTGACAAAAGTCCCTCATTTCAAAGAGATTAAAATTTAATGGGGGAGACCGCATGCAATCAAATATATATAAAGCAAGCTCCATACAGAATAAATAGCAAATAATTAACAGAAGGAAGGCAACAGAATTAAGAATCTTTGGGAAAGGCTTCTTACAAAAGATGAGATTTTATTTTGAACTTGAAGAAATCAGGGAAGCCAGTAAACAGATACAAGAAGAAAAATCATTTTAGGTATAGTGTATAACTAGAGAAAATATTCAGAGATGAGAGGAGTGTGTTGTTCAGAGAACAGAAAGGTCAGTGTCACTGGATCAGAGAGTATGTGGCAGGAAATAAGTTCTAAGAAGACTAAAAGTATGAGGGGGCTAGGTTATGAAAGGCTTTGAATACCAAATAGAATTCTTTTTTTCTGGCTGCTCTAAGTATTTTCTTCTTGACCTGGGAATTCTGGATTTTGACTAATATTCTTGGAAATTTTCATTTTGGAATTTCTTTTAGCAGGAAACCAACAGATTCTTTCTACTTCTCCTTCGCACTCTGGTTCTAGGAATCTGGGCAGTTTTCCTATAAAATTTCATAAAATATGATGTCTAGGCTCTTTTTTGTTGTTTATGCTTTTCAGGTAGCCCAAGGATTCTTGAATTATCTCTCCTCAATCTAATTTTTGAGTCAGTTGTTTTTCCTATAAAATAGTTCATGCTCGTTTCCTTTTTTTCTTGCCAGTTATTGATTTGATTTGTTTCTTGGTGTCTTATGGAGTCATCAGCTTCCACTTGGACAAATCTAATTTTTAAGGAGTCATTTTCTTCAATAGTTTTGTATCTCTTTTACTAAAAAGTTAATTCTCTTTTCATATTTCATTAATATTTCATATTTATTCTCTTTTCAAGTTTTACTTTAATGCTATTGTTTGACTTTTAACATGATTTTTACTCCTTTGTAAACTCTAGCTTTTCCAGGAATTCTTGTTCAGTTTGTATCTAATTTACACTTTTCTGTGAGATTTTGTATATAGATATTTTCGAGTAATTGTCTTTGTTTATATCTTCAGCTTCTTTGTCACCATAGTATATTTTTGTGGCTAGACTCTTTTGCTGTTTTCTCATTTTCTCAGACTACTTCCTGACTATATGTTAGTATTTGGCTCTCCTCACTTCTCACTTTTTTTTTCTGTCCTTCTGTTGTTTTCAAAGCTTAGTATGTAGGTTTATAAATTTTCATTGCTTCCTAAGCTTACTGTCATCCTGGCTTGTGTCCTTCAAGTTCTGACTCAGTTTGGATGTGTTTGTTTCTGTGGGGTTGCATCTCTAAGACTGCAGCTG
Organism: Pseudochirops cupreus; assembly: GCA_028627135.1. NCBI lineage: Eukaryota > Metazoa > Chordata > Mammalia > Diprotodontia > Pseudocheiridae > Pseudochirops > Pseudochirops cupreus. The sequence continues at coordinate 212,908,688 of CM053580.1, forward strand.
GACTCAGTCATAATTAGCTTTCTTAAAGTTCTTCAGGTTCAGAGCAACGGAACCGCTGACTCTCTCTTGGTTTTGGTTGCCAGCTGTGGTTTGTTCCATTGCAGTCTTATGTACAAGACTCAGAACTGAGACCCTACTCAGCTCTTGGGTTCAAAGTCACACTCTATCCTGGGACTATGACCTAGGACCATGTAATAGATGACAGAGCTGCTAGATGGTATTCCTTCTTGTTCCCTGGGCTAATACAGGTGTCCCTAGGATCTTTTTCTGTCCAGTTAATTTTCCTGACTCTCCCTAGGCACTGAGTTGCTTTCCATCACAGCTCACTGCCCCTTCAAAACTTGCTACCATACTGCTGCTGCATTGTGTTCCTGGTCAGCCCCTGCCCCACTGTCTGCAGCCCTCTCAATCTCAAACCTTCCCTGGACTGGAAAAAGTTATTCACTTTGACTTTTTGTTGGTTTTCCTAACCAGAATTCAGTTTTTGTGCACCTTCTGGGTCTTTGTGAAAGAAGTTTTAGAGAAGATAAGGCCAAATTTCTACCTCTCATTATGCCAGCTTCCCCTACCTCTATATCCCCTCATTTTTTACCTTAGCTGCACTACTTTGAGATTTTTCTTACTGTACCCCAGGAAGTTCGTTATTCAGAAAACCTCACCACCCAGCAAGATCCTGTCAGCTTTGGTGCTCCAACTCATTACCACCCTAGGTACCTCTGATTGGAAGGTGGTGCCACAAACTCTAAAATGTCCATTAAGGAGGGAGCTTGGCTCAGAATCTCTCCTCATTTCTCAGCTGGCTGGTCTACTTTGGGACTTCTCTGACTTTTCCATAATGTTTCCAATTGGGTACCTTCCACAGCCTTCCTCCCTTCACTGCCCCCTCTTATTCCCCACCCCCACTTATCAGCTTCCTCTTGAGGTTGTTTTTCTCCATTAGATTGTAGGCTTTTTGAGGTCAGAGATTATCTTTCTTTTAATGTTTTTATATCCTCTTCTCCCCCCAAACCCCTACTCTTTTCCCTAACCCACTTCACTTAGCAAAATGTCTAACTGATACCTATTAGATTGCCAGACTTGACCAAAAAATAGGAAAATAACAAATGTTAGAGTGGTTACAGGAAACTTGGCACATTAATGCATTTTTGGCAGAACTGTGTATTGGTGTCGTTATTCTGCAAAGCAATTTGGTACTATGACCAAAGAAGCATTAAATTTGACCCAGCAATACCATTTCTAGATCTATACCACACACAACATCAAAAACAAAGGAAAAGGAGTCATAAGTATAAAAATATTTACGGCAGCTCTTTTTATTATAGTGAAAAACTACAAACTAAGGGGTACCCATCAAGTGGGTAATGGTTGGGCGAATCATGCACATTAATGTAGTGGAATACTAGTGTGTCTTACAAAATGATGAAAGATGCTGTTTTAATGAAAACTAGAAAAACTTGCAGGAACAGGCCTGAGGGAAGTAAGTAGAAAAAGAACAACTTATACAGTAGCAAGATGCCTGTAAAAAACAAATAACTCCCACAAACTTAAGAGCTCTGACCAACCAATGACCATCTAGGATTCCAGAGGACTAAGAGCTCTGACCAACCAATGACCATTTAGGATTCCAAAGGACTTAAGAGCTCTGACCAACCAACGACCATCTAGGATTCCAGAGGACTGATGAAGCATGTTCTCAGCTCTTGACGAAGCAGCAGTGAACTCAGGGTGCTGGATGCCAGCTATATTTTTTGAACATGATCAATTTGGGAACTTGTTTTGCTTGATTTGTATATTTTAAAATAAGAGGTTTTTTTTTTTCCTTTTCCCAATAACGGAGTGGAAGGGAGAGAAAACTGATTTTTTTACTCAACATAAAACAATCAATTTAAAATAAAGAAGTGATTCTTTTCACCAGCTTCTCTAAATTTGCCCCTTATTCCATTCTTTCCTGTCTTCTCTAGCACATAGCCAGCACAATCATTTATCTCTCCGATTTTTTTATCTTTCTCTTGATTATTTCTTTGATGAATACTAAAGTATTGAGGCTCCTCAGACTAAAAATGAAAATCCTCACTTGATAAAAGCATCCTCCTAAGTCATTACCCCACAGCTCTTTCCCTTTTCATAGCCAAATTCCTAGATACAGTCGTTTAGGCTCAGTCTCCATTTCTTTACCTCTCACTCACTTCTCAACCCTTTCTGATATGTTTTGCAGCTTCATTGTTCATCGGAAACTGTTCTCTTGAAAGTTGGGAATAATATCTCCATACCAACAAATACAGCTTTATGCTCTGTCCTGATCTCCAGTCCCTTAACACCAATTGGCCTTTGGACATTTGAAACCGGTGTCTCACAGCAACTCAAACTCACCATGTCTAAAACAGAACTCTTTCTTATCCTACCCACCCACCTACTCCTTCTCTAAGCAAAAAGAGAGGAATGAGTGACATCATCTCTAAACCATGAATAATTACATCTACCCTCTGGTAATTCTTTCCTTTTCCCAGCTCCTATGCTCTCAAAACTACCAAGCTACCTCCTTAATTCTGTTGTCCAACGGAGTCAATCCATTAAAAAAAATTACTGAGTAATTATCTACACGTTCTTCTTTGAACTAGCTTTAATGGGGAAAGGGCATATTTTCTGTTTGGAAAAATGTTCATTTTTATAAACATGTATCTATAAAAATATAAATTGTATGTGTTAAGAATATAAAGCAAAACAAAGTTACTCTCTGTTTTCTTCCCCGTTTCCTCTTCAACCCATTCCTCAATTATTAGATAAGCCACTGTTTCACCTCTAAAGTCAGCTTCATACTCAGACTTTTTTATTGTTGTTTACATGTGTCTCTCTCTCTCTTTCTCTCTCTCTCTCTTTCTCTCTTTCTCTTGCTGTCTCTTTCCTTCTCCTCTTCCTCCTCTTCTTCCTCCTCCTCCTCCTCCTCCTCATTTCATTAAGCTGAACTCGGACTGCATAGGAATACTGCCAATCATTTCATCTCTTCCTGCCACATCTCAGAATAACAATAAAGCTTCTCTATTGTCTAAATTAAATACAAGCTGTGGCCCTTTTACCATGACAATTTATGGTATACCAGGTGGGCAATGCCAAAACATTCAGAGAGGATAAAATATGGATCTTGCCTGCCAAGATCACTGACGATCGTGCTTGTATTTCCGATTTGGCAGAGAGAACCTTTATGTTTTTCCTTTTGTTTTATACTGGTTGATTCCTGAGAAGAGTAGCTACGTGGTCTGAGAGAGACTTTCTCATTGACAGAACTCCTCTTCGTGGACAGGGCTATGTCCTTATTAGCAACATACAGAAATAGAAACTTTCTATAGTCTTGCACCTCTTACCAGAGAAACTCTCTTCTTGCTTGGGGGAAAAATGCAGTCAAAAAATGAATGTATGAAACTGACCATTCCATCCAATGAATGCAAATACCTTTCTTTCCCACACGCCAGAGGAAGTTGCACTAAGTCTCAGCTGCATCACTGGAGAAAAACAGAAAGCATTTTCTAGGCACTTTGAAACGGTTTCCAACTCTCCCTCCCATCTGCCCAAAAGAAAACTCCAAACCCTCCTAATGTAGGCCAGTGTGCTTTCCAGAATTCCCGGATGGAGAAAAGAGATAGTCTCTAAATATGGCATGAATTTCAACAAAGCTATGTTTCTGTGTGCTTGTGTGTGCTCGCAGAAGTTTTCTTCCATTGCTTCCCTGGATCTGATCACGGACAATAAGCTCAGTTCGGTGAGAATGTAAGAGAGCTTTTAATGCAGCCACAATTAATCTTAGCAGGAATGAGTGCTCATGAAAAAGGAACGGAGGTCAATCCTCAGCACTCATTTTTTTCTCCTCCTCTCAGAAAAAGCCATCCCGGCCATCCCAGAGCAAATAAATGGGGAAAAAAGAGATGATCAAAGAGAAAATCCTTCCCACTTCTGAGATTTCTTGGTTTAAAGAAGTTAAACTGAGTAAAAATATGACTCAACAAATAAGCCCATATTTATTTAACCCACAAACTAGAAATGATCTTCTGAAAATGAATTTGCAAAAAAAACCTGGAAAGCATTTACTTGCTTTACGTAGGAAATTTCATGTTGATATAATTTTAGATTTTCCAAACAGGCAGAAGGAATTTTCATCTTTGCAGTTAGTCTCAGAATGGGAGAAAAATGCGACTATTTTTGTTGCCTTCCATTGTTCTTGCTCTCTCAGAAGCTGGTTAAGCTAACTCCTGAATTCTGTTGTTCAACTTAGCCAATCCATTAAAAAAAATTTTACTAAGTAATTATGTACACATTCTTCTTTAAACTAGTTTTAATGGGAAAAGGCATGTTTTCTGTTTGAAAAAATATTCACTTTATCATTTTAAGCATGTACCTATAAAAATATAAATTGTACACATTAAGAATCTATTCCAAGTGGATGTAGATGGATGGGAAAATTGAAGTGAGAACCCGACAATTGCAGTGACAGTATCACTCTGACCTATTCATCCCATTGTTTGGCTTATCCCTTTTTAACGGCACAATTTTCCACCTGTCATATGATATGTTACGTATTATACCCCTCGAATAATGTGAAGTTCTAAACTGGCTATTCTAAAAGCATTTCTGATCTTCATCTTGGATCAGAGTTTAAGGGAAATTTATCTCTGCACATCTGTGGCTAATCTGAAACTTTCAAGTCAAATCAAATCAACAAGCACTTTATTAAGCACTTTCTCGTGCCAGACACTGTGCTAAGCGCTAGACATACAAGTCAAAGAGAAAAAGAGCATCTGCCCGCAAGGAACATACATTCTAACAGGGGAAGACAACAAATCAAAGGAATCTGAAAAGGGGGGAGGTACTTGTGAGGGAGCAGGATGGCACAGTCCAAAGAAGTAAGGATGGTCGGTTCCCTTCCTCAAAATGGAGCATCTGGAGGGATCTCATCACTGGTGAAGGGGATACGGGAGGCATGGATTTATCTGTCCTTCCTGACTTAGACCTTCCAGACCTAGACTTAACATAAGTCATTGTTATAACATGGTCCCACTTCTCCCTCTTCAAATATATTCCTTTATTACAGAAGACACCTCAAATGTCTTAATGATAAATTTCAGTGTTGCTGTTGTCAACCTGAAAAAAACCTCAGGTCAACTAGGTGATCAGTAAATAAAAAAGGCATTTATTCAACTTCAAGGGATTGCAATTCAGGACAATGCACTGCCTTATTTAGATGGGGATGCAGGGGAGGAAGGGAAAAGGGGATTCTTATAGGGTACAGTTGTGGGAAGCAGCAGAAGGATTTGTGGGCCAGATAAACAGAACGGCTGAACTGAAGAATGGGTGTGTTGAAATCGCTGAGCATTACAAGAGCAAGGCTGCTGAAATGTCCTTGGAATTGACCCTGTCTGGAACAGGGTCAGTTAGAAACTGCTGGTCAGAGCAGGGTATTGGCCTAAAGTTTCCTGGGGGTTGGCATTCCACCCTTTTGGTCAGAGTGGATCAGGATTTCCCCCAGACCAATGAGGTTTTAGGTTTCTTCCAGGTACTGCTGAATCAAGACAGTGTTAGTAACATGGACCTCAACATGAGAAGACACACCTATAGGCAACATTTGAGTCCCCAAAAGGGGAGCAAAGCACATACAAGAAGATCAAGAAGTCCCTGAAGAGAGGGTGGGTAACATTGCTGATGCCCAAAGGGAACCAACTGAAAAGGCCATCAACCCACCAAGGATGGGAAAGATCGGATTCAACTTTGCCATGGAAAGAAACCTCTGAGCCAGAAATACCAAAAGACCTTTCGCCGAGGGTTATAGGTCATATACATCCATTTAATCAGCATGTCTCAGCTTGAATCTCAGATGTCCTACATAGTCATCTGATCTGGGAGTAAGTATCTTCTCTTAGACAATCTGGAATAGGGGATCTCATTCACTCTTCTTCAGCCGGTTTGCTTCTTGGGTTCATATAACTTGGATGTTCTTACTGCATTCTTTTTTTTTTTTTTGGAGGGGGAAAGGCAGGGCAATTGGTGGTAAGATACTTGCCCAAGGTCACACATCTAGTAAGTGTGTCAATTGTCTGAGGCCAGATTTAAACTCGGGTCCTCCTGACTCCAGGGACAGTGCTCTATTCACTGCACCACCTTGCTGCCCTGTCTTACTACATTCTTTACAAAACAGTTCTCAATCCAATTTAGTACAACCTCTTAAATTTTTACTCACCTAATAACCAGTTCATGTGGTAAAAACCATCTTAACCTTATGGTTCTGATAACATTGAAGTAGGAACCCATACTTCACTTAAAATTTCAGAGAATTTCAGTTCTTAAATAACCCTTGTTGTTTCTAGCTTTATCCAAATTCTGTGTCTGACATGAACAGTACTAACAACAAGCAGAATCTTAAGAAAGGATCTATGAGAAATTGACTCAAAAATGCCTCCTTGTTAAAGATTTTATATTGACCAAAGCAGACATATAAGCTAGGGCTGAGGACCTTTCTAAGTTTGCACTGACTCTAGTATCATTTAGCTTCCTATGATGCATAAGCTGTTACATTGATATATATGTAAGAAATTCAAATACCAGTTGAAAAATCAAGAGCAAAAAAAAAAAAATCAAGAGCCAAATATTTAAAAATATCACACAAAGCAGATTTCTTAAAACTTTTAAAATCATATACATTCATCTGATATTGCTACTTTCTCAAGTTTTTACTCCATTTTTCTCTGCAGTTATTTAGAACTCCAAATTCTAAAATTTCTTTCAAATTTTTCCTTTTAAAACTCCAGTTTTGATTCACTGATAATATTCTAACCTAGACATGTAACCAGTTACAAATCCACCTATCAACTAGCTTATATCTTTTCAACTTTTCTGCAAGAAGGGAATGAGATACTTTATCAAATGCTTTACCAAAATGTAAATCAATTATATATATGGCACCACTCTATTTGCCAGTCTGACAACCCCCATCAAAGAAAGATATATGATAGTTGGGAATCATCCATTCTTACTGAAGTCATACTGAATTTTTTTAATCACAGGTTTCTCTTCCAAATGTCCACTAATCATCTCTTTAATTGTACATTCCACAAATTTTCAACATTTTGAAGTCAAGATCATTGGCATAGAATTTGAATATTATCTCCTCTTTGTATTTTTTGAAAATTGGTAAAAATATTTGTCCCACTCCAGTCTTGGGTTATCTTTTCTATCCCCCCAACACTTTCAAATATCTTCAACAACGGTCAGCAATCATATCCATCAGTTCTTGCGGTACTTGAGGGTTTCAGGTCAAGTGATTAGAATTCACCAAGGGCCATTCAGTACACTCCTACTATCTTTTTATTTGTACTGGGTATTAATTCCCTAATAGTCTTTTTATTTGTTCTTTCTAGCCCAAAGTCCACTTTCCTTGGTGGAGAAAACAGATGTAAAATAACTGAGCAGTCTCCTATTTCTTTGATGACTCACTATTATCTCATCCAACACAAGGAGTCCTATTTCTTTTTTGATCCTTCCCCTTTCCCAAGTGTAGTTATTTAGTTGCTTTCATTCATGCCTGACTCTTTGTGACCTTTTTGAGGATTTTCTTGGCAAAGATACTGGAGCTCATTTTACAGATGAGGAAACTGAGACACAGTTAAATGACTTGCCTGGGGTGACACAGCTAGTGAGTGTCTGAGGCCAAATTTGAATGCAGATTTTCCTGATTCCAAGCCAAACATAGCTGAAACAAAACAAAACAAACTCTCCTTTCCACCTCTAACTTGCTATTTTTACTTGCTGGTCTCAGTTCATTCTGAGCCTTAGCCCTACTGACATTTTTCTTTAAAGCTCATACTATGCTTTTATAAGTAGTCCTTTGTTACCTTCCTTTGCTCTCATCTTCTACACAGGACCTGGGCCTTTTATTTCATTGCTAGAGGGGACTGCAATTGAGGAAACCCCCTTTACCAAAACAAAGTGGAAACTGTTCTGCAACTTACAATTTTAGCATTTCCTAAGAGACTCGAGTGATTAAAGGATTTCCCCAGGATCACATTTGCCCATCTTGTATCTTTTGAATAGCCCATTCTGAATCATATTCCAGTCATAGATTTTACCCCAATATGCATCTCAGTGATACTTGTGAAGTCAAAATTACTTACTTGGCTTAGAACCAATGGTTCAGCTTGCTTTTTTTCCTAAATTCTGGGAAGAATGGAAGGAAAAGAGCATTTCTTAAGCACCTACTATTTGCCAGGCACTGCACTGTTTTAAAAAATATTATTATTTTTGATCCTTAGAAAAATTCTGGGAGGTAGGTGTTATTATTATCCCTATTTTGCAGTTGAGAAAACTGCAAAGGTAAATGACTTATCCTGAGTGATATATCTAGTAAGTGTCTGATGCCAGACTTAAGCTCAGGTCTTCTTGACTCCAGGTCCAGTCCTATGTCCACTATTCCACCTAGCTGCCCCAGCTTTGTTAACAGACATTTGAGACCACTGCTTCTACTTTTGCCTTCCTTCTTGGATGTTGTCTCCTGTGAACTTCTGGGTCTCTATATCACTATTCTTCTGTTATTATAACTATGAGCTATATATCTAGCCCTGATCTCTTTCCTGATTTCCAGTCTTGTGTCTCAAATTGCATATTCAAAAATCTCATAGATAGCTCAAATTCAATATGTGCAAATGGAATTATTTCCCCCTCCAAAGAAACACTTCCCGTTTTCATAATGTCTTACTTACTATCCTGGGCACCACCTCCCTCCCAGTCACACAGGCTCAGAGCCCACTTGTCATCCTCAGTCAGTTAGTCAATAAACACTTTTGAGGCATCTACTGTGCCCCAAGCACCACACTAATCATTAGAGATACAGATACCAAGAAGAAACATGGTCCTTGCTCTCACTGAAGCTGAAAGGGGAGAGGGGTACAAAAGCACCCAGCATAGGGCATGATGGGGTCAAGGAGTGCAACTGAGGGGAAAGGGGAAATGAAGACACGGCTAGCTTGGGAGACCTCTTTGAAGAGAAGCTTTGGGAGGAGGCTTTTGCTTCTTGATTTCTCACTCTCTCTCATCCCATCCTATATCCATTCAACAGTCAACTCCTGTCCTTTTTATTATGGCACCATGTCTCAGCTACGCTCTCTGATCTTCTCTGGTGCAGGCCCTAATAACCTCACATCTATGGATTATGGCAATAACTTGCTGCTTCTTGTCCCTACTCCACTCCATCCTCTACTCAGCAAAAGTTTGATATATCATCCCCCCACACACACACACTCCTTTGATCAGTTCCAATCACTCCCTATTACCTCCATGATCAAACAAAAAATCCTGTTTGACCTTTCTAAGCCTTCATAACCTGAACCTTTCCTACCTTACTTTCTACTTCTTACTCTGTGATGCAGTGAAACTGGTCTCTTTGCTATTCCTTGAAGACCTTTCACCCCTGCCCCTTGAGTATGCTCGCTGGGTGTCATCCATGCCCAGAACACTCTGCCTCCTTGTCTCTGTCTCCTGGATTCCTTGGCTTCCTTCAAGTGTCGACACAAGTCCCACTTTTGGCAGGAAGCTTTCTGGTGCTCTTCAATCGTAGAGCCTTCTCTCTGAGATCATCTCCAATTTATCTTGAGTATATCTTGTTTGCACAAAGCTCTCTGCATGTTGTCTCCCAGTCTTAGCCTGTGAGTCTCTTGAGAGCAGGGATTTTTTTTCTTTTCTCTGTGATCTCCGTGTTTAGCACAATGGACAGCATGTGGTAGGTGCTTAATAGATATTTATTGATTTGACTTGACGTACAAAAAAAAGGTAAACATAAGATGTGCCTATGGAATAGGACCCTGGAGATGAGGGTCTTGTGCTTATCTGCTGAGCACGAGAGGGCTTAGAACTTCCTCCTTCTTAAGAGATGGAAAGGCAAGAGCGCTTCTGAGAGTCTATGAGAAACTTGGGTAACCGCTGCTGCTGCCTTCTTCCCGAATCCTCTACCCCCACCCCAGTGACCGTGAAGGACAGAGTGATGAGATGAACAGGGAACATAGGAGCTAGATTATGGGGTAACTGTTAGGCGGCTGCAGACTTCTCCCTTTTCCCACGACCACACTAGTGAGGTCTAAATTTTTTCTTTGAGTTTTCTTGGAAGAGCACTGAACTCTATTTCCAGCCTTTGCTCTTCAAGAATATGGCTGATTTGTTTTCTCGTTTTTTTGCCATGTTCTGTGAAAGAAATAAGTTTCTCCAATCTAATGTGTCTGTTTAATGTACTGATTGTGTATGCATGAGCGTGTGTTTGCATGCGCATGCGTGTGTGTGAGTGTATGTGCGTGTGTGCGTGGACGTGCGTGTGTGTGCATGTGTGTGTATGTATATGTGTGTGAGTGCATGTGTGTGTGCATGTGTGTGTATGTGTGTGTTGCGTGCCCATGGGGTTAAATGCAGTGGGGAGAGGTAGGCACGTATGCAGCAGGTACCTAGAGAGAGATTAAATGTGGTTGAAGCTGAGTGATATTTCCCGGAAGAAATATGGAGCCAGTCTTATGAGTGAATGTAAAGATGTATTTTATATTCATATTTTCTAACTCTCCAAGAGCAGAAAAAGGAACCTCATGACTCAGAACCAAATCAACCTAGGCACAACCAGAGCCTAAAGCCGTCCACACTGAGAAAGCAAAGAAAGAGCCCGAGTGCCTTTTCCAAGTCTTAGGCACCTTCTGTTCTTTTCTTTGCCCCAGGAAAATTCAGTGAAATCCTTCCCCTGAAGAGGATTTCAAGGGTGAGAATTTGAAAGAAAATGTAGCAAGCTGCTTGGGCCATATTCCTGGACTGGAATTTCAGTCAGCTTTTGTATGAACAGTCAAGTCCTTGCCTTGCAAATCTCAGTTGGAATAGAATCAACAACAGGCACTTTGTTACATGGGAGGAACCCAAATGACATTTAAAACCTCTTCTTCAGTTAGAAGTTCAACTAGAGAGGGATTGACTTCAATCCAAGGTTTATAGTCAAAGGCTTCAGCATTGGTTGGTGAAAGTCTGTTGATAACACTGTGGAAGTGTTCAGCCCGTCTCTCCAGGTTCATGTCTACATCACTAATCAATGTGGCTCCATCAGCACTAAGTAGCTGATGCACCATAGGTCTTTGGCCCATAAGTAGCCTTCAGGGTATCATAGTAGTACTTTGGATTGTTAGGATAAGCGCAAAACTGAATTTCATCTGCCTTCTTACTAAGCCAAGAGTCCTGCATCTCTCTAAGCTTTGCTTTTTACTTTGCATTTTACTTCTGATGGAGTCAAATGCTATCTTCTTATAGATTACCTGTTGGTGAACCAGCTGTGGGGCTCTCATTTTTCACTTGGCAGCTTCTGAATTTCTCCATCATTTTCGCCAAACCATTCTTGATGTTTGTGAGTGTTCTGACCTAGATGAGTAAATGCAGTGTTGTACACCAAATCTCTGAAAGGTGCTCCTTTCTTATCTGCTCCACTGCTGCCAAGCATGTTTTAGTTCAGTTTTCCCTCCAAGTCAACAACAAACTGTTCCAGTTCAGAGAAGTGCTCTAATCTGTTGGCTCTAGGCATCTTGACTTGGGGCTACCACTTTGGTTAAATGCAATGTTTAGCTCAGAGAAGGTATGTCTATGATCATATTGCACCACATATTGCCATCGTCGCTCTCATATCCTGTTTGTCTCTTCTCCTTACAATGACATTATCTATTAAATGCTAATGTTTTTCAAGAGGGTGAAGTTTTATTCCATTAAGGTAAATGGAAGACAGTGGTGATGAGAAGGTCATGAGATACACAAGTCTTCAGTAACTAGTGAACATTGTTGTTGCTTTTTCCAACTCTATTCCTCCCAAGAACGCCCCACCATGTTTGGTGGTCTGTGTCTACTCTTGCATTAAAGTCAGTCAGAATTATAAGCTTGCTCTCTTTTGGTACATTGATGATGAGACTCTCCCCATCTTCATAAATTTTTTCTTTGATCTCATTAGGGTTCATTATGGTGAGAGCATGTACACTGATGATGGTGGCAAGGTGCTTTCCTGCAAGTGGCAATTGCATTGTCATGAGCTTGTCATTCACTCCTTTTGGTAAGGATAAAAGCTTGTTTTGACTAAATTAATTTTGATTGCAAAACCTATGCCAGCTTCAAGGTGTTCCCTTTTACTGTGGCCATTCCAGAAAAGATGTATACCAAGTTTCAGCTTTGGTAAGCTGGCCTTTACCTGACAGCCTTGCTTCATTCAGAGCTGCTATTTGGATGGGATATTTGCTGAGTTCTCTTGCACCAAGAACTGTTGGCTTGAGCAGTCCATAAAGAGATGAGTCCAGAAGACTGTCGTGGTAATCAATGCTCACTATAGATCACACTCCTAACTCCTACCAGACTCAACTGAGACTGAGAAATGCAAAACAATGTATCTAAGACATGAGGAAACCAGTAGAATAATGACCAGAGAAATGACTTGCACAGTGTGTACCACTGGACCAACTTACAAGAGACCACAGGACCAGCATGATGACACCACATGAAGATACCAGTGATCTGTAGTGTTAGAGGAGGGAGTTACCTTTCTCCACAGGACTTCCCCATGTGTAGGTGTCTTATGTCTGATCCCAATAAATATTCCTTTCCCCAACAGATGTGTGTGCATGCCCTAAGCTTATTGTGAGAATGTCATTGCACATTTTCTGCTCTGCTATTTAATTAAATGTTTTTACATTGCACTAACTGCATATTCTGGTTGATTAGAAAAAGAAGTTTTATTTAATATTATTATGTAAATATTACTTAATGTTATTATTTATTACTATATTAATATTATTTATTACATATTAATATTATTTAATAACTATTATTTTGAGTGGATATCATCCCTCTGTGTACCTTGTAACTGGTGCACCTATTCTGGAGGCCCCATTTTGAGAGCTGGGTATTCAAAGTGCTAGATAATTTACTGTAACAACTCCTTGGTGTAATAGTAATGTAATTCAATCCTTTTGTATTGGCAAAGCTAACAGGTACTTAGCACTCAGTAATTAACCAAGCCTCTGTTAAAGAAGCAGAAGGTATTAACCTCTGTTGCTGATGTAACAGAAAGAGTTGAAACAGCAAATGGCTAAAGCAGGAAGGAGCTAATGCCATGTGTGTATATAAGGAGAAGCCCCTGCTGGGTCAGACAGATCTTTTTGGAGCCAGGTTCTGGAGGCTGAGGAAGAGAGGCCCAGGATGGAGAGAATGATTTTTATTTTGAGAAGCTGGATGAAGTGATTTTGATTCTGGGAAGCAGCTGAGACTTCTGCTGAGTCTGAGGGCCAGCTGGAGCTGCTGAGAAGCTGCTGAAGAGCTGCTGAGGCTTTCCAAAAACCAGCTGGAGCTGCAGAAGACTGAGGAAGTATGACTGTGGTGCCAGTATTTTGTCTTTTTGTGGCTTTGTTAAGTTTGGACTTCCCAGGAACAAAGACTGTGAAGGATTTAAAATGGACTGGACACTGTGAGTTTCAGCGTGGAACAGGCACTGCACGGAGAGCTGTACAAGGAGCTGGGAGCTATCTGCCTTTGAACCTAGGTGACAGTTTGGTGAATCCAGGTAGGAGCTGGGACCATAGAAGGGGATCCAGGGAATCTGAGAGCCTACTTTGAGCCAAGATGAAGAGATCTCTCTGTGGATACTGAGTAGTGACTGATTAAAGTTGTGACTTACTTATGACCTTGAAATTGTAACTTATTTGTGACTGAGGGGTGGATGGCCTGTGTATTTTACACTATCCCTTAAAAGAGTGCCGAGTAGTGACTGACATTATAACTTAGTGTGCCCCATGAGTGGAGAACTTTGACAATTGTATTTTGTGACCTTTAAGGAGACAAGCCTCCTTAAGGATGATTGAATGATTGAGTTGATTGAATGATTGAGTTACTAGGTGATTGATTGACTACATGATTGTATGTTGTTCAAAACTATGTAACTACTGTGGTGAAATCTGTGGCCATTTTAGTGATAAGTTGTTGTGAATGTTGTATTTTTATTTTCTGTGATAAGTTGTAATATTGTGAATGCTGAACCTTGATTTTCTGTGAATGTTTTGCTCTTATTTGTTATTGAATAAATAAAGTGTTCACTATACTGTATAATCAGAACCTTGAAAAGCTGTTCACAGCAGCATTCTTCTGGAAAACTGCTCGTGCTTGGCTTTACACTTGGCTGGCCTCCTTGACTCCAAATCTATTTAGCACACTACAGTCATCATAATCTAATCCATACTTACACACACACACACACACACACACACACACACACACACATGAGGAGAGTAAAAGGGAGAGGGGGAATGAGACAGGGGGGCAGGTAGAGGGAGAGAGAGAGAGAAATACTCCCTCAATCAAAATGCTTTAATGACTCCCTACTTCCAGTTGTGTCAAATCTGGACTTTATATGGCTTTTAAATGCCTCTCCATAATGTACTTTAATTTAACATGTGTTGACTACTGTAGTCAGACATTGCCTTCTTTTTATTGCCCTTCTCATATCAAATGCCCTCTACTTTTATATTAGTCTATATAAAGCCTGCATGTCTTCCAAAGCAGCTTAAGTGCCATCTTCTCCACAAAGCCTTCCATCATCATTCTCTCTCCCTACAATCAACAACTATAACATTTAGAGTTTGTAACACATAGTTTACCACGGCACTAATGTTTTTGCACTATTGTTCCATATGTGCTAATTTCAGCTCCTTGAAGGTGGGGACTATGACCTATATTTTATCCATATATCCTATAGTGTTTAGAAGAGTGTTGAACGTGGCTAGTTAATATTGGTTATTTTATGTGTCATGATATAACATCATATTTTAAACAATAATTAGAACATTTACTTTCACCTTCTGAATCTGTTAAGCATTTCTTTCCTTCTTTTGCACTCATGGTGACACTTTCCAATGATTTTTTGGAGCTTAAAATTTGTGAGATGACTATGATTTTAGGACAGGAAACTCATACACTAATGTATCATGTAGGACCAACAACGTGTTAGAACTATCAAAATTTCCTGACTAACACACTGATCTCTAGGAACATGAAAGTAATCTCATCCTCACCTTAAATACTAAAGAAGCCCTCAGTAAAGAAGAGTCTCACTTTAGAAGTTCACTTTCTCCCAGGAACTGCCCACAGATGACTGCCAAATTCCCAATATCCTAACAACAACAGTTCTACTCTGCTCTTTATTTAAAAAAAATCATTTTCAGATTTCTGAAAACAGTTCCATTTTCTTTCTGGAGAAGTTTGAAAATCATAAAACTAGTACATTACCACACACTCTAGAACCTAAAATGGTGTGAATAAAAATGGCACATTTTGAAAACATGTATTTTTTTTTTATATTAGCTTGTCATATATTTTCTTTTTATTTTTTTTTTTTTGCTTTTTGCAGGGGGGAGGGCAGGGCAATTGGGTTAAGTGACTTGCCCAAGGTCACACAACTAGTAAGTGTTAAGTGTCTGAGGCCACATTTGAACTCAGGTCCTCCTGACTCCAGGGCCGGTACTCTATTCACTGTGCCACCTAGCCACCCCAGCTTGTCATATATTTTCAAAGGACAAGAGGATTTTTCTTTTGCTTTGATTATGGGAACCTCCACCCAATTCTACTCTGATGTGTCATTGGGGAAGGGCTACTAGATTCTCAAAGGCTATGCCAGGACTATGCAAGCTCTAGCAAGTTCTACCATGTTAGAATGACTTTGAGTATGGCTCCAATGACAGGCTATGCTTACTGAAATCCACTTTAGCTAAACATGGAAGGGCTCATCACCCAAAGAGCTGGTCATTTTGTCATGTTTTCCCATCATGATTGACCAAGCTCTTTTTTTATTTCTGTAGTGATGGTGGCAGATTGGCAGAAAAGAAGGAGATTGCTAAGAATCAAGAGTTTTTACACTGGTTAAAAACCGATCAGTAGAGAAGCAGCACGATGGGGTGGAGATAATGCTCCATACCCTACGCAAGTTACATAATATCTCAGTGCTTTAGAGAAGTCTTTTAAGACTATACTTTGTAGAAAAGGTGTTGACCTCCATTGCTGTGGGGAATTTCCTCATCCACAAATTCCCTATATCAGTGAAATCTCAGGTCCAGTATCTATCTCTATAAACATTCATTTAGGTTATGTTACTCTATATGTGGAGTCCTTGCTTAGTGACTAATGGATCCATATACTACTGGAGGAATTGAATTAGAGTCTTGGCATGAAACCACAAGATAATAAAAAAATGTAGCTCAATAGAAAAGTAGCTCATAGGTTCTACTTTGAGAAACCAATAAAAGTTTTGGCAGCAGTCATCTTACTGTAAAATTAAGGCAGTAATAAACATTATCTGATGGGTTATTTGTTCTGTTTATATTCCAGGTCTTATAAATATTTTCAAAAAGACTGTGAAGAAAAAAATTTTTTCTTATATACCAATATCTATGGCAGAGGATGAGGAAGTAGAAAAAGTACAACACAACGAGACCCTCTGAATTAAATTAACATACACTACATTTTGATGGGAGGGCTGGTGTAATTTGGGCCATTGAAAAATACATTGGAAAACATGGTTGAGGAGCGAGAAATTAGGGAGGCATGAGGAATACAGATAATAGGTGCATACAGGTATATGTGTAGATATAACATATATGATATATGTAATATAAATATATATCATGAATACTTCCTTCACATAGAAAGCCAGAAGGTCCTAGAAATGATAAGGGCAAAACAAAATTCCAAAAAATGAAAGCTGCTTACCACTTTTTAAGAATAAAGCATTTTTATTTTATTATTTATTTATTTGCTGCTTTTTGGAGGGGGGAAGGCAGGGCAATTGGGGTTAAGTGACTTTCCCAAGGTCATATGGCTTGTAAGTGTTAAGTGTCCAAGGTCACATTTGAACTCAGGTCCTCCTGACTCCAGGGCCAGTGCTCTATTCACTGTGCCACCTAGCTGCCCCAATAAAGTATTTTAAATCAAGGATACACATTTAGTTTTTTAGATACAGTACTTAATAGACTGCAGTATATTGTAAACATAACTTTATATGCACTGGGAAAACAAAAAATTTGTGTGACCCTCTGTATTGTGATATTTGCTTTATTGCAGTGATCTGGAATCAAACCCACAATATTTCCAAGGTATGCCTGTAATGGATAAATCTTATAAATTCTCCCTAATAAATGCAGAAGGAAAATAAGCATACCTCCTTTCTCCTCTGTTGTCTGAGAAACTCTGGGAATTTCTAGTGGCATGGAGATAATTTTACCTCCCACCTTCCACCTGAGCTGATTTAGTTCCAGAAGTCCCAGAATGTAATCATAAAGTGTTAATGAAGTCTTAAACTGCCTATATGTTTGTGTGTATGTACACACATGCACACACACAGAAACATACACATACACATACACAATTACCTGAGGGGGGAAAAAATTAGTTGTGCATGTAGCTAAACCTTGAGTAATTCAAGGCAATCAACACGAGTCAGGCGATGTAGAAGGTAATTCTGGAGTGAGGCTCTTTCAGGGGGGATCAGAAAGTATTTCTGTCTTTTCTTCCTCCCCATCAGCCACATAGCTTTGAAGAGGAGATGCAGGACCACTACATTCAATGGAGAGTGGACATACACACCATGGTTAAGTCAGACATCCAACGGAGGAAACAGCTGGAAGAAGCATGACCTCAGGCTAATGCAAGTCAAGTTGTTGGAAACACAGTATGAGCACTCTGTGAAGAGAAAAAGAAGCTCCAGACCCCACAGTGTCAGGGGCTGAATTCCCTTTGCCACATACACATCCTACACTTGTGCTTCACACACCCTAAGTCTGACCCTACTCCGCACAAGTTCTAAAGGAGAGTGTGCCCTAGGTTTATGACGGGACTATTTTGTGACTACTGTTTTTTGATGCCATATGAGTCAATGCTTTGCTAAGAGCTAATTCTGTCTACTGGTAAATAATTTATGGGAAGTGAAACGGCAAGGATTCCTGTTAGGAGCGAAATCCTAATGTTACACCTAGAACCTGAGGCAGCAAGAACCCAGTGGATATGCAGATGATGAGTGTGAATAAAAATTAAAGGGACAGACCAGAGAGAATGTGATATTAGTCACAGAAATTATACAAGAGAAAGAAATGAGCGACACAAAGACAAGAAAAAAGGAGGCAAAGCTATTAGCTACTGACATGATAATTTACTTTGAAAGTCCTGGGGAATTAGCAACAAGAAAAAGGTAACAATGATTAAGCCTGTGACCCCAGTAAACCAGCATGAGGCAAGATAAATCCACAAAAATCAATAGTATTTCTCTGTAGCTTTAATAAAACCCAGGAGGGGATAACAGAAAGGGAAGTCCCCTTCAATCAAATTGTGCAATTCATAAAATATTTGGGATTCAGTCTATCACAGAGCACTCAGTACCTCTGTAGATTCAATTACAAAATTCTCTATGGAAAAATGATGGCTTAAAGAACCAGAGCTATACGAGGCATTCGTGGCAGTGGCAATGTAATAAAAACGAGTACATGACTTAAATTTCCACATTTAAGGTGCTGTGCTAAACTACCAGAGGGGCATACACTGCAAAGAGGTAAACAAAGTAATAAAAAAAGGCCATTTGTGAGAACAAAATGCCCAGAATCTCAGGGGGAATCATGGAAAGTAAAAGCAGGTGAAGGGGGAATAAATCTTAAATTGCAGATTATGTTGTAGAGCAGTGATCATAAAAACAATTTAATATTCATTACAAAACCAGAAAGGTAATCAAGGCATTCTGGCTTCCACCTGTAGACCCTGCTACTAAAGCTGAGGCTGGTAGATCGCTTGAATTAGGGAATTGTGAGCTTCAGAAAGGCTGCGGCTGATGAGCTGTACACACTAAGTCTGGCACCAATCTGGTGAGCCCCAGGAGGGGGGAGGGGGAGAACACCATGATGCCTGAGGGATCTATCGTTCCAGATTGGAAGCAAAGCAGGTCAAAGCTTCGATGCCTGATAAAAAGTATGTTTGAGCCCAGCCTGATCTATCCTGCAAATCTGAGCTCAGCACACAGGTAAAACATATGTTTGCATACAGGTGAATCTCTTATTTTTTATGGGACTACATTACAAAACGTGAAGGCATATAAAAGTAGAAAGGGGAGGAGCAAGATGGAGGGGCATGTGTGAGGTGCTGGGCTCAAATGAAGGGCTAACAACAGTCGGAAGGGGACCTCTGTAGTAGTCTCAGAAATAGAAACACTATAATGGAATGTATGGACAGTAAAAGAGGAGGCCTGAAAGGGGTGGGATGAAAGAGAGCAAGCCTTACCATGATGGTGGGAAGGGGTTGCAGTGAGGAGCACTCCTATGGATGAAGAGGAATGGCCTGGGAAAAAAAGGCGGGGGTCTGTCTTTAGCATGGGGGATTAGATTCCACTCATCTTATTTTGAGAAGAGAGTAGTTGGACCTCCATGGGGTAACAGGCACCTGGGAAAGTGGGAGAGCATGGACACAGGGAGGACATTTTGAGGTAAATGTGGGAAAAATGATACCCAGGAAAGGGTATAGTTTTCACAATCAAGGACGTAAATGGGGACAGGCCCTACCATTAGGCAGTGTCCTCTCTGATACCTGCAATAACTGACATTGCTCTGGGAGCGAGGAATAGTGGAAAAGGACATTCCATTGTGCAAGTCCTGCAAAGCAGTGGCAGAAAACACCTAAAGGGCAGAGCCTTTAATGGATATCTTGGAAGCTTTGATTGCACAAAAAACACAGAGAAAATAGATAGACCAGATCATTGTAGGCATCATAATCAGAAAGAGAGTCTGGAGTAGATGGAAAGAAAGGACACATAATGAAGGGAGTGAGAGAAATTCTTCTTGGAAAGGGGCACAAAAATCAATAGTACTAGTTGAAGGGGAGTATAGGAAGGGGGAATCTACTTGACTAACTGAAAGGAAAGAAGGAGGGAATAAGAGTTATACAACCAGATAAAAGCCAAGGAAAAAAAAACTAATACATAGTACTGAAAATGGGTCCTACTGCCTAGAAACAGGACCACATCTCCCTGTCCTGAAAAAACCCCTCACTCGATGCTTTTATCCCATTATTATTCTATTTCTCTTCTGTCCTTTGTACTCAAACTCCTCAAAAATGCTATAGGCATCTACACTTTTCCTCCTCTCATTCTCTTCTTTACCCCTTTCAATCTGCCTTCTGACCTTATCATTCCACCGAAACTGCTGTCTCAGAAATTACTAACGACCTCTTAGTTGCCAAACCCAACAGTCTTTTCTCAATCCTTATTGACCTCTCTGCAACCTCTGACATTAGTGATCATTCTTTCTCTCCTCCCTAGGGTTTCAGGACACTACTCTCTCCTGGTTTGCCTCCCAGCTATTTGTCCACTCCTCTGTCTCCTTTGCTCGATCAACCTACAGATTATACTCTCAAACTGCAGGTGTCCCTCAGGGATAAGTCTTGGCTCCTCTTCTCTTACCCCTCTATACAATTTTACTTGCTGATGTCACTTTCCATGGATTTAAGTACCATCTCTATGTTGAGGGTTTTCAAACCTACCTTTCCTGCCTCAATCTCTCTGCTGACCATCAATATCACATCTCCAACTGCCTTAAAGACATCTTGAAGTGAATGTGCAGTAAATGTTTTAAAGTTAATGTGTCCGGGGTGGAACAAAGACAGCAGAGAAGAATGTGGGGGAATTGACTGAACTCTCATGAATTCCCCTTAAAACAACTTTAAAACACATCTCAAAATGAATTCTGGAGTGACAGAAACCACAGAAGGATGGGTGAAACAATTCAGCAGCCCAAGATAACTTAGAAGGACTACAGGAAAGATCTGCCTCACTTGGATAAAAGAGGAGAAAGTGGAGGCAGTATCCAGGCAAGCTAGCAGGATGCCTCTACCCCCAATACAGATCAGCAACTGAGGCTCATGGTCCCAAATCAGCAGACCAGTAGTTACAGCAGATCACCTGTTATGTGACCAACCCTGGCACAGCAGGCTAGTGACCAGGTCTGGCAAACCCAGATACAGCAGGCAAGCCACCAACCTTGGAACCCCTGGTATAACAGGCCAGTGGCCAGACACTTGGTCCCTGGTTCAAGAAGCTTGGGACAGTACCCCCTGTGCCCCAGAAGCAAAGCTCAACTTTAAAAGTCACAAAATTGTCTGGGAAATGAGTAAAAAACCAAAACAAACCAAAAAGAAAAATCTCTGACCATAGAAAGCTACTTTGGTGACAGGGAAGATCAAAACACAAACTTAGAAGAGGACAACAATGCCAAAATACTTACAGGCAAAAACTCAAAGAGAAATATGAATTGGTCTCAGGCCCAAAAAGACCTCCTGGAAAAGTTCAAAAAGGATTTTAAAAGTCAAACAAGAGTAATAGAGGAAAAATTGGGAAAAAAGAAGTGAGAATTGTGTAAGAGAATCATGAAAAAGGAGTCACAAAGAAATGGAAAAGGAGGTACAAAAATTCACCAAAAAATCCCAACTCCTTAAAAAGTAAAATTGGTCAAATGGAAAAGGAAATAAAAAAGCTAACTGAAGAAAAAAATTCCTTGAAAATTAGAATTGAGCAAATAGAAGCTAATGATTCCAAGGATATCAAGGGAATCAAGGGGAAAAAAATGTGAAGGAAGGTGCTCTAGCTTTACCAGATCTCAGACTGTGTTATAAAATGGTAATTATAAAAACAATCTGGTACTGACTAAGAAAGAGAGTGGTGGATCAGTGGACTAGATTAAGTATACATTACATCATAGCAAATGCCCATCGTAATCTAATGTATAATAAGCCCAGAAACCCAAGCTTTTGGAACAAAAACTCAGTATTTGACAAAAACTGCTAGGAAAACAAGAAAACAGTATGGCAGAAACTAGGTATAAACTAACATCTTATACTCTATATCAAGTTAAGGCCAAAATGGGCATATGATTTAGACATAAAGGGTGATACCATAAGCAAATAAGGAGAGCATGGAATAGTTTATTTGTTAGATCTATGGATAAGAAAAGAATTTAGGACCAAAAGATATGGATAATGTCACAATATGTAAAATATATAATTTGATTATATGAAATTAAAAAGTTTTTGCACAAAGAAAACCAGTACAACCAAAATTAAAAGTAAGGTAGAAAACTGGGAAGTTTTTTTTACAAGAATCTCTGATAAAGGCCTCATTTCTCAAATACATAGAGAACTGAGTCAAATTTATAGGAATACAAGTCATTTCCCAACTGATAAATGGTCAAAGGATATAAACAGGTAGTTTTCGGACAAAGAAATCAAAGCTATCAGTATTCATATGAAAAAATGCTCTAAATCACTATTGATTACAGGAATGCATAAGCACCTAAGTCCTGTTTGATTGACTAATATGACAAAAAAGGAAAATTATAAATGTTGGAAAGGATGTGGGAAAACTGGGACACATGCACTGTTGTTGGAGCTGTGAATTAATACAAGCATTCTGGAGAGCAATTTGGAACTATTCCCAAAGGACTCTAAAACTGTGGATATCCTTTGTTCCAGCAATAGCACTGCTAGGTCTAGATTCCAAAAAAATCAAGCAAAAAAAAAATGGGGGGAGATGGACCTACTTTTACAAAAATGTTTATAGCAGCTCTTTTCGTGGTGACTATGAATTTGAAATCAAAGGGATGCTTGTCAATTAGGGAATGGCTAAACAAGCTGTGGTCTGTGATTGTGATAGAATATTATTGTACTATAAGAAATAACAAACAAGATGATTTCATAAAATGCTTGGAAAGATTTACATGAAATGATGCAAAGTGAAGTGAGCAGAACCAGGAGAATGTTGTATATAGTAACAGCAATATTGTATTATAGTTTGTCCTTCATTCTCTAATAGGACCATGACCCCAGGAAGACAATGTCATGGCTTGCAAGAGAATTAGATTTGTGAGAGAGAGCTGTGCAAAGTTACCAGCCTCACTTTCTCCTCCAGAGCTACCTGGGTTCAGTGGCCAAATAGTGATCAGGACAACTGGAGATGAACTAGGAAGCAGTGGGAGATCTTGAACTTTTTAAGCTAAGATCTTTCTGAGTTCTCACCTTGACTGAGGCAATGCTCATTTAGTGGTTAAGTTGGTGATCAGAAACAAAACACTGGTTGAGGAGGGACAGAGTAAAAGGAGAGAAAGGGATAAATAGGCAGGGAAATAGAATGGAAAGAAATGCACAGTCATTATAACTGTTAATGTGAATAGGATGAACTTATCCATAAAACAGAAGCAAATAGAAGAGTGGATTAAAAACCAGAATTCTACAATATGTTGTTTACAAGAAACATATTTGAAGCAGAGAAAAACACACAAGGTAAAGGTAAGACTGGAGTAAAATCTATTATGCTTCAGCTGAAGTGGAAAAAAAAAGCAGGTGTAGCAATCACGATCTCAGACAAAGTAAAACTAAAAACAGAGCTGATTAAAAGACATAAGGAAGGAAACTACATCTTGCCAAAGGTACTATAGACAATGAAGTCATATCCACACTGAATAAATATGCACCAAATGGTATTTCTAAAGGAGAATTTAAATGAGTTACAGGAGGAGATAGACAGTAAAACTATACTAGTGGGAGACCTCAACTTTCCCCTGTCAGAAGAGATAAATCTAAAAAAAAAAAATTAACAAGAAATTAAGGAGGTGAATAGAATTTTAGAAAATTAGATATGATAAAACTCTGGAGAAAATTGAATGTGAATAGAAAAGAATATACCTTTTTCTCAGTGGCACATGGTACCTATAAAAAAATTGACCACCCATTAGGGCACAAAACCCTCACAATCAAATGCAAAAAGGCAGAAATATTAATTGCATGCTTTCAGATTATGATGTGATAAAATTACATTTAATAAAGGGACATGGCAAGATAAATTAAAATTAATTAGAAACTAAATCATCGAATCCTAAAGATTGAGTGGATCAAAGAACAAGTCATAGAAACAATCAATAGTTCCATCAAAGAGAATGACAACAATGAGACAACAAAGTAAAATTTATGGGATATAGTTATGGGATATAGCAATACACAAG
>CM053580.1:212941265-212963913 GCA_028627135.1 Pseudochirops cupreus
AATCTATTTGAATACAACCCTACGCCTACCAATTTTCTTCTCTTTACCTCCTTTCCCTTGTCTAGTTTATTTCCCTACTTTGTTTAACTTATTAGTTGCTTTTTCTTTCTTCATTTTATCTAATTACAAAATTTTTTCCTCTCCTTTCCATCCCCACCCCTCACTCCTGGTTAGTCAAGTAAAATCTCCCTTCCTCTCTTTCCCTCCAACTTACTTTGCTCATTAGGTTTTTTTTAAATTTAATTTTCTATACTTTGTTCTTAAAAGTATTCTTTCTATATTCACTTCATTATTTGTCTTCTTTCTCTGTAAATTCTAGATTTTTATTCATTTATTGATGATCTTTATACTAATTTAGTTCTTTGGAGTCTGAATTCCTCATGGAATTAAAGATTCTAAGGAAGGTATCAATTTAGTGTTACTTTCTAAACAGGTTTCCATGGTTTTACTTTGTAGGCTTTCGTAGACTTCACTGTTAAAAATTCCAGTTCCTAGGGCAGCTAGGTGGTGCAGTGAATAGAGCACTGGCCCTGCAGTCAGGAGCACCTGAGTTCAAATCCAGCCTCAGACACTTGACACACTAGCCATGTGACCTTGGGCAAGTCACTTAACCCCAACTGCCCTCCAAAAAGCAAAAAAAAAAAAAAAAACAAATTCCAGTTCCTACAAGTGATAGAGATAATATTGTCCCATGGCAGGAATTTTCTTATGTCACTGACATAAGAACATACATATGTTCATACATATACCATTTCCCTCATATTAGTATGTAAGCTGGTTATTCTTTGTTAGTTATTATTGTCCCCTCATATTTCCTTTAAACATTTTTCTTAATTCCTGTATTTGAACTTCAAAGTTTCTAAACAACTCTGGTCTTTTCATCAGGAATGCTTGCAAGTCCTCTCCTTCATTCAAAGTTCATTTTTTGCCCATGTAGGAACATCCTCAGTTTTGCTTGGTAAGTAATTATTGGCTATTAAGCTTCTGTAATATGGTATTTCAGGTTCTGCACTTCTTTCTAATGGTGATTACTCAATCACGTGAGATCCTGAGGTGGCTCTTTATTTCTGACTGTTTGCAGTATTTTTTTCTTTTACCTGGAAGCTCTGGATTTTGGCTACAATGTTCCTGAGACTTCCTTTTGAGGTTTCTTTCAGATGACTGTTTGATTCCTTCTATTCCCACACAGCCCTATGCAATCTTGGCAGTTCTCATTTAAGATATCTTGAAATATGACCTGGGCTCTTATATTCTGTTGAAACTTGATTTTTTTTTCCTCCTCAATCTGTTTTCCAGGTCAGTTGTTTTTGCTATCAGACACCTGACATTTCTTCCACTTTTTTTTCAGTCTCTTGATTGTTATACCATTTCTTGCTATTTCATGGAGTTGTTGTATTCTATTTAGTCCATTATAATTTTCTGGGGAATTTTGCTTGGGCAAGGTTTGTACCTCTTGTGCCTACCTCCTAATTCCCTTTCCAATTCTTTTTTTCACTGATCTCATTTCTTTTCCATTTTTTTTTCATTTAGGACTCTCATGTTATTAAAAAACAATTTACTCTTTTAAACTTTTGCTTCATCTCTTCCAGGAACTTGAACTGAATTTATAGGCTAGCCCAAGCTAGCCTTTTTGTTTTTGTTTTCATGAGGTTTGGCTCTTTTTCTTAGTTTGTATCTTTAGCATCTGTCACCAATAGAGCTTTTAATGGTGAAACACTTTTTATTTTCTCCTTCTTCGAACCTTTTTCCTGACTCTGGACTTGATGTTAAGACTGATCTCTGGGCACTTCTATAGGGAAGGTCTGGGGTGGTTCTGTTGCTGTTTTCTTGGGTTATTGAGGGTCACATTGTTCTAGGACCTCAGGGACCATTCAGGCTATGGACCTCCAAGCTAGGCAAAGTATGATTGCTGCCCACCTTGTCCAAGCTCTGCAAGTTCCTAACCTGGATTTGGATTTAATAGTAGATTGCTACTGGATTCAGTTATTGCCAGCCATCTGGAAAGCTCTGCTGGTTCAGAGTTACAGATCTGCCCTGGTTATCTTCTGTAGGCATCAGACTGAGCTGAAGGATGGAATTAATACTACATCCTTAGTACTGAACTATACCACTGCTTCTTGCTTCTATACTTACTCTTCTATAAGTCTACCACTAAAAGCTTGAGATTGCTGGGGAAAGGGATGAGGGTATGGTCACATATCCCTTTTTCAGGCCACCTTAGGTCTGTTGACCAGGAACTGGGTGATGTGCAGCAGAGCTGCTAATTCACAGCCATTCATGTCACAGTGCCCTAGTTTGGATCTGGGACTCTTTCTTGCCCTACTTAGCAACCTCTTCCTGGACCCTGGTGTCCTTTGAGTCCTGCTCTAGGTTTATCTCCAACATCTGTAGTGTCTTCAGACCTTTCTATATTTCTCCCAATGTCAATCTGTTCTGGAAAAATGATTAGCTTTGACTTTTTCTGGGCTTTCCCAATCAGGATTCTATCTGGTGCATTTTCAACATTTGCATGAAAGAGTTTGGAATGGGAGCTCCTCGCTGCATTGCTTCCTGATACTCCACCATATTGGCTGCCCCCTCTTGTGAGTTATCTACTCATAGATATCTGGGATCATTTAGTTCATTTCAATCCTTCTTTTACGAATGTGTCATCTGCTGGTTAGGCTGCTGGTGCTCAACCCCTTTAACTGTTATTTTTTTCCCCTAACTACAGTACTGTTTTAAGAACAACTTTCAGTGACTAAGTCATTGTGACTCTCATAAACATCTAAATTAATGGGGCAGCTAGGTGGTGCAGTGAATAGAGCACTGGCCCTGCAGTCAGGAGGACCCGAGTTCAAATCTGGCCTCAGACACTTAACACTTACAGCTGTGTGACCTTCAGCAAGTCACTTAACCCCAATTGCCTTGCTTCCCCCCCTCCAAAAAGACCAAAAAAAAACCAACCCAAACAATTAATATCCAAATTAACTACAAAGGACATATGAAGGAAAATGTTATCAACATCCAGAGAAAGAACAGGTATGTATAGAATGGTTTTAATTTTTATACACACACACATAATGCATATTTGTGTCTAATGGTAGCCATCTCTAGGATGGGAGGGGAGGGGAGGGAAGAAAAAAGGGGAAAAAAAGGAAATTACATGATAACATTTGCTGTGTCATGTATAATCATCGTTTTTCCCCTATTCTATTATATTGTGGAAATGCTTGTATTATTTCTTAAGTTCAGAATAAAATAAATAAAATGTAAAAATATTTCTGGTGATTTCTTTTTTTCCTTTATAGCCTAAAACTATCTTGCCCTGCCCCCATCCCGATGCTGAGCAATTCAGTCTCAGTACCAAGTGACTTCTGGGGGGAGAGAATGGTCCCAGCTAGATACTGGTTCTTTCTCTATATCTTCACAGAGAGTCACATAACCATGTATACTGGTGTCCTGCCCCAGTTAATTCTGTTTCTCAATTGTTTGGCTGAGCTCATTGCACTGGAGTGATAGTACCCTGCTGTAACAGCCAGAGCAAGCTTCTGCTTTTTGGTTTTCATCATTGGGCATGGGGGAATTGTTGGGGGTGGGGGTGGGGGTGGGCAGAGTTGATGTATATTGTAAGCCAGTGGGTTCACTTGTGTTTCCCTGCCAGTGTGTTAACTGGTTGGGAGAAAGTACTGAGTGCCCTAGGGATTAGACATTATCCTTCTTTGCTGTTGGTTTATTGGATTGTTACATTATTTTGATTCTTGGCTTCCTCAGCAATGAAGAGACCCTGAAATTTCTTTATCTTTTGTGCATAATTCTATTTTTGAAAGGTTTGAAGATTGAAGAAAGGACTGAGGACTGAAGGTGTCTAATCCTCCATCTCATTTGTCTTATGACAATTCTTCCCCTCATTCTTAAACTCCCTTCTCACTCTATCTGATCCTATTTATTTCCTCACTGAGTTTAATATAATTCTTTGTGTGCTTGTATATGGGTGCATGCTCAACTTTCCTTGGCTTACTTCAGATGAAAGTGAGGTTCCTGGAATACTGATTCTCCTCACATGTCTCCTCAAGTATAATTACTCTGCATCTAATGTACCCCTGTTATGTGAGATATTCAGTTCCCCCCCTTCTTCCTCCTTTTCACCCCTGCACATTCCTCTTTTCTTCACATTTCATTTTTCCACGAATCCTATAAAAATAGAACAAAACTATGCCTTCAATGTTCTCTGGGACCCTTGAAGACATTTGAGTTGTTAGAGGTCACTTGTTTCTTCTCACCTTCTTAGGAGTTAAACAATTCATCAAACCTTTCAGTTTATCAAGTTTGTTTATCTTCCTATGTTTCTCTCAGTTCCTATAATTTATATTCAAAATTTCTGACACTACTGGCCTTTTTTAAAAATCAGGAATGCTTGTAATTGCTCTTTAAAGATCCATTTTTGACCTCTTTTATGATGGTATGCAATTTTGCTAGATGGGCCACTCTTTGATACGCCTTTTGGTGCATCCCAAGCTCTCTGCTCCTTTATGGTAGCAGCTATCATGAATTGTTTGATCTTCACTGAGAGTCCTTGGCACTTGAACTATTTCTTTTTAGCCTTTTAGCATTTGCTTTTCTTTGATTTGGAAGTTTTGGATTTTAACTATGATGTTTCTGAGAATATTTACTTTGGAGATTAGCAATATATTCTATTTTCACTTTGCCCTAAAGCTAGGAAAGTTTTATTATGGCTTTTAAAATTGTTACATAAAGGCTTTAATTTTGGTTATGATTTTCATGTGTCCAGTTTCTTAGGTGACTTATTTGGGGTATAATATACCTCATATTTTCTCCTGGTTATTTTTTCAATCTTCAAGTTTATTTTAAATATTTTTATCTTCTCATGAAGTCATTGCATTCTGTTTGCCCATTCTAATTTTCAGGGCGCACAATTCTGTTCTAAGCTATTGGTTCTACTTGCCGTTGTTTCCTCCTTAGCTGTCATTTCTTTTAACATTACATTGTGCATGTCTTCTATCATTCCTTCCAGGCAGTCTTGTAGTCCTTATGGCTAGAGCGTTTTTTTCTCTGATGCTCTATTTCAACATGTTGTGGAATTACATTATTCTTCTGAGTTTAGTTCTTAAGCTTTTCTCAGTCTATAATGAAATACTGTTTTCACCATTTTCTATTGGGCACTCATATTTCCATGCTTAGTTTCTGAATTGGAGCTTTGTGTTTTGGATTCCACTCCCTCTAGTATTATTAATGTCAAAAGGACCAGCTTAGAAGTGTTGTTGACCAACACAACATCCCTCTAGGCATGAATTCCTGGTCTTTGATTCAGTCTCATGGGGGTCTCAAGGTACATTTTGTCACTGGATCCTACTTTCTTTTCTTATCCTTGCTTGATTTTAAACTTGGAGCTGGTCTTTAACAAGTATGTTGATTCACTTCATTCCATTTGCATTGTTAGAAGCTGATACACGGGAAAAATTGGGGACATTGTTTTCTCTCATTGTGCATTTGTTCCTCTTGCCTGAGCAGAGGAGGGCCTATTTTTTAAAATAGATGCTCTCGCGAAAAAATAAGCCTCCCATACAAAGGAATTGAGAATCATGCTTAACTTTGAGAAAAGTACTTCCCTTGTAGGTACAACCAAACCCAAAAGTTTTTCATGTTAGAGAAATATTAATTGGATACAATAAGTAAGAGACTGGGACCCGACACTTGCATACATTGACCATCCATGCAGGCATTGCAGAGGTCAGTTTGAAGTGAAAATATAAACAAGTAATAGAAGTGCATATCATAAGAACACTGTTGTGTCAGGACTGAAATGATTTTTGCAATTTTTTTTTCGCTAAAAGGAAACAAAGCTATCCCTGGGATTTGACAGACTTGAAAAGAGAAGGCTCAAGCTGTATCATACTTGATGCACCTACCTGGTAGATTTGGTATTTAGATAGCTTCCTAGACATCTAATAGCATAAAGAATCTAACCTACATGGAGTCAGGGCCCTTCAGACTGGTCAACATCCTAAGGCTAATTGAATCACTGCAGTCTGACCTGCTGACCACACAATTTTCCACAAGGAGGCAAGGGGGGAATGTGTCTACCCAAGTTAAGCACTACTGCATCCTCTTTTAATATCCTTAGCTAAGTAAAAGTCCTTTTTGTGAAATGTCAATGCCTTATGAATATATAATTTCATTCTAGTAATGAACCTAAACTACAGGATACAGGCAGGAAACCAAAGCAACAGGATATAGGCATGAAATAGACACATGCCTTTAAAAATTCAGGGTGAGATCTTGAGATATTTTACTTTAATCATTCCCCATTACTTGGATTAGAGAAAGATCAGTTGAGAATGTACCTTACAAAAGGACAGATTTTATATGTGTGTGTGTATATATATATATATTGGTACATGTGTGAGATGTGAGATATGCCAGAGGAACAATCTATATCATCCAATTCCTTGACGATTCCAGCAATATTCTAAAGACATCTTTATCTATATAAAAATCTTCAAAAAATATCTGAAAGGAACAGCTAGTCAGTGGCATCATCATAGAGCCCAGTAACCCATATATATCACTTATAGTTATCATAACAAAGAAGAAAGGAAAGATCCAAAAGTGTGTACACTACGGACTTCAAACAAACAAAAAATAAATCAGACCAGTACTGTATGTTTATGGCCCTCAAGCATATGTCAGACAGACAATGGTTTTCATTCTTGGATTTATGCAGTGGATACTCTCATATTCCTAGAGCTGAGGAAGATAAAGAAAAGGTTGCTTTCATATCCACAACTGGATTTTTACCAATCTGAATGTACGCATCAAGTCATTTTCAAGGCACTTGCCACTTTCCAATGGTTAATGGAAAAAGCAGTCAGAGATAAAAATGTTGGGAAAGGGTGTATTGTATGGGAAAGAGCTTATTGTGTTTAGAAAGCCAATGGAAAAACATGGAGAATTTTAGATTAAGTTTAGATTTGGATTAGAAAGTTTTAGATTGGCTAAAGAGAGCTGACCTAAAACTGCCAGTTATGTATCAGTTATTGCAGAGCCTCTGTTAATGAAGAGTCTCAGCAAGGTATGAACATTGTCCAGGGAAAGACAAAAGTGCTAAAGAATTCACCATTTTCACAGAATCTTCAAAATCTAAATATTTGCTTCTGTGCATCATGACCAACAACATGGAAAACTTTCCTGAATTCCACAATCTTTCAAACCTCTCCAAATTAAGAACTATGTATAAGAGATAAAGCAAGTTCATCTATCTCTATGGTTTAAAACATCAAGAACCCCAAGGATGTAACAATTTGATGAACTAACAGCAGAGGAAACTCAGTCCCTAACACATTCACTCAGCACTCTCCCACATCAACCTCCATGATCTGGCTGGGCTGCACAAGCTCACCACTGGCTTGCAACAAGTTCAGTTAGAATATTGAGGGATAAAAACATCTGAGGCAGTGTACCAGGATGCTGTCTAGATTGACAAGGACCAAATCAGAGGGGACTGCTACCCAACTGGAGCCAATTCTGTTCCCCTAGAAGTAATTTTGGGCAGGGATCAAAGCAGAGGAATCATAAGTTGCCCAGTACTGAAAGGGACTGAGAGCTTTGAGGTTCAGCCCTCAGGGAAAAGCCACCAAAGGATAAGGAACCAAAAAGGAAGCTCCAGAGGAATAGAAAGGGGTGGGGGAAATTAAATTGAAAAGAATTCAGGAGATTAAAAAAACAAAACAAAACTCATCTAATACCTTGAGCACAAGTGGATGAAACAACATGGAAGTACATTAACGGAAGCAAAGATGGCTCCAGGTCAGCTAAGTGAGTCCAGAAATTTATGGATAAATAGTGTAAGATAGCTGCTTTTCCTCTTTATTTTTGCTGCTCTGCATTCATTTTGTGATGATTTTCTGTCTTTTTGTGGAGGAAATATGGAGAACCTGGAAATTTCTGACCTATTCCAATTTACATGTAAAATTATTACATGAATAATAAAATAAAAAATCATATGATTATATCAATGAGTGCAGAAAAAGTCTTTGGTAAAGTCCAACACTCATTTTTATTTAAAAAAAAAACACTTGAAATGATTGGTATAAATTGATTTTTTCCTTAAATGCATAAAAAAATTATTTATCTGAAACCATTACCAAACATTATTTGTAATGATGATAAAATAAAAGCCTCCCCAGTAAGGTCAGGTGTGAAACAAGGATGCCCACCGTCATCAATATTACTCAATATTGTATTGGAAATCTTAGCCATAATAATAAGATAAGAAAAAGAAATTGAAGGAATCAGAATAGGGAATGAGGTAATACAACTATCTCTTTTTGCAGATGATATGATGATATACTTGGAAAATCCCAAAAACTCAATTAAAAAGTTAGTTGAAACAATTAATAATTTTAGCAAAGTAACAGGATATAAAGTCACTCCACATAAAGCATCAGCATTTAAAATAACTCTAAACAGTATAAAACACCTGGTAGTACACCTGCCAAAACATACAAAAAATTATTTAAAAAAAACTTTTCTACTAATAAAATCAGATGTAAATAATTGGAGAAATATTAATTACTTATTGGCAGGTAAAACAAATATAATAAAAATGACAATTTTACCCAAACTAATTTATATATTCAACATCATCCCAATTAAATTACAAAAAAAAAATTTCCTGAATTACAGAAAATAAAAAATTCATTTGGAATACCGAAGTCAAGAATACCAAAGGAAATCATGCAAAAATGTAAAGAAAAGAGGTTTAGCAGCGCCAGATCTTCAACTCTGTTATAACGAGGCGGTAACTATCAGCACTACTCGGGACTAGCTAAGATACCGAAAGCTACGTCAATGCAATAGAGCAGGCACACAATTTATAGCAGCAGATAAACATAATACCTTTCTATCTGACAAGTGTAAAGACTTGAGATTTTGGGAGAAGACTTAATTATTTGGTAAAAATTGTTGGGAAAACCAGAAAGTAGTATGGCAGAAACTGGGCATAGAACAGTATCTTACAACATTTGTTTAGAAAAGGTCAAAATGGCTGCATGATTAGATATAAAGAGATTTTGCAAGAAAATTTGAAGAACATGGAACATATTACTCTTCAGACTTAAAGATAGGCAAAGAATTTATGAATAAACAAAAGACAGAGAGTAAAGTTAGGTGTAAGATGCATAATTTTGATTACATTAAATTAAAAAGGTTTTGTACAAATAAAACAAATGAAGCTAAGATTAGAAGGAAAGCAGAAAATTGAGAAAAAATTTTTTATAGTTTCTCAGGTAAAGCTCTATCAAAAATGTATGAAGAACTTTCTCAAATCTATAAGAATGACTGTGAGTAAATAGATTATTTGGATTATTATAAATATCCAAATTAGATATAAAGGACATATGAAGAAAGACATTATTGTACCCAGGGAAAGAGCTGATAAAGAGAAATATGTACAGAATAATTTTACATGTTAATTTTACATTTACATGTGTAAATAAATTTGCGATGTAAATTTACATTTACATAGTTGAATATATAAATTTATATATATCTAGTTGTTTCTAATGGTAGCCGTCGCTAGGGCAGGAGGGCAAAAAAAAAAAAGAAAAAATGTACATGATAATTCTGTTGTATATTGGAAAAGAATAGTGAGTTGTGTCCAGTAGATTTGCAGTTTCATGTACAATCACCTTTTTACTCTACTGTTATGGAAATTCTTGCTTTATTCCCTAAAAATGTATCGACATGAAAGAAAAGGGAGGGCGGCATGAGGAAGACAATAGAAAATGAACAAACATCTGAAGAGACAGAGGGCCCTACAGATTCTCAAAACCTCTAAGTGGTTTGCAGTAAAAAGAGGTGTGTTTGTTTGTTTGTTTGTTTTTCTGGAAACAATCTGTTGATTGTTACAAATGAGACATTGTTTTCTGTGTTCAGAACTTCTAGGCAGTTTTCTTGTATTATTTATTACATCGTAGTCTTCAGGTTTTCTGTCTTGTCAAGACTAATGATACTAAAGTCTTCTTCCTGTTTGAAAACATCCTGTTTTCAAGATCTATATTTTTTGCTTACAAAGGCCTGTATTATTTGAATTTCCTTTCTTTTCTATTTGAAGTGCCTTCTCCTTGTCTCCTGAAGATTTTTTTTTGTTTTCCTTTGTTTTGTTTCCTTCAGAAACTGTCTTAAATTTATAAGCTTAACATTTCTGAGCACTGAAATATATGAGAAACCTTAACCACATTGCAAATCTATATAGGTAGCAATGCAATCATGCAAGAGATTTTAATGTTCTCTCAGTTTTTTGTGTGTGGGAGGAATATCTAAAAGAGAAATAAAGAAAAGAGAAAATATTGAATTGAAAAATGTTCTGGAAAGACTTGTGATTTGGGAGGGGAGCAGAGCCAAGATGGAGGAGTAAAGGCAGGGACTCACCTGAGCTCTCCCTCAAATCTCTCCAAATGCCTTTAAATGATGACTCTAAACAAATTGTGGAGTGGCAGAACCCATAAAAAGAGTGAAACAAATTTCCAGTCCAAGACAACTTAGAAGGTCAGCAGGAAAAGTTGGTTGTACCAAGGTGAGAGAGAAGTGCAGTCCAGAGCATACCAAGTCAGTGCAGACTGGGCTCCAACAACCCAGGAGCAGGCATTGGGGCAACTGAATCAGTGGCAGCAATGGTGGTTTCCAGACCTCTCAGCCCACAGACAGTAAGGAGATTGGACAATGGGTCAAAAAGAGATTTACAGGGGTCCCTTTGCTGGCACCAGGGGCAGAACTCTGTTGCATTGCCTTATTTGAATCTGGGTTGCAGTCCTGGGTCTTAGCCCCAGTATGAGGAGGAGCACTAGCACAGCAGAGTTTGTGGCTGCAGGAAAGCAGGGATTCTGGTCACATCTCTAGAGTTGAAAAGAGTGCTTGTGATCACTCACAAATCAGTGCACAGTACAGGAGAGTAGTAAACACATCTCTCCCTAGATTATAGCACCTTGGAAGCGCCAAAAAGCTTACAGGTCCCCAGAATTACCTCTGAAAACAGCTGCACAAAAAACCCTGAAACTTGGGATAGTGTCCCCTCCACTTGAGATGCAGAGCCCTACTTTAGCACAAAGTTAAAAGTCAAGAAAGAGGCTGGAAAAATGAGCAAACAACAGAAAAAGATTTTGACCATAGAAAGTTATTATGGTGACAAGGTTAATTAAAACACACATTTAGAATGCAACAAAGCCAAAATTTGTGCATCCAAAGGCTCAAAAAATATATGAATTGGTCTCAGGCCATGGAAAAGCTCAAAAAGGATTTTTAAAATCAAGTAAGAGAGGTAGAGGAAAAATTGGGAAGAGAAATGAGAGTGATGCAAGAAAATCATGAAAAAAAAAGAGTCAACAGCTTGGTAAAAGAGGCACCAAAAATACTGAAATAAATAGCACCTTAAAAAAAAACAACAAGAGAATAGACCAAATGGTACAAGAGGCACAAAAATCCAATAAAGAGAAGAATGCCTTGAAAAGCGGAATTGGGCAAATGGAAAAGGATGTACAAAAATTCAATGAACTGAAGAACTCCTTAAAAAGCAGAATTGGCCAAATGGAAAAAGATGTACAAAAGCTCACTGAAGAAAATAATTCCTTAAAGATTAGAATTGGGCAAGTGGAAGGTAATGACTTTATGAGACATCAAGAAGCAATCAGACAAAACCAAAAGAATGAAAAAATAGAAGACAATGTTAAAAACCTCATTAGAGAAACAGTTGACCTGAAAAATAGACTCAAGAAAGATAATTTAAGAATTATTGAACTATGTGAAAGCCATGATCAAAAAAAAAAGAGCCTCGATATCATTTTTCAAGAAATTATCAAGGAAAATGGTCCTGATATTCTAGAACCAGAAGATAAAATAGAAATTGAATGGATTCACCAATCACCTGCTGAAAGAGATACCAAAATAAAAACTCCCAGAAATATTACAGTCAAATTCCAGACCCCTAGATCAAGGAGAAAATACTGCAAGCAGCAAAAAAGTTTTCTACATTAAACGACTGAAGGGCTTGGAACATGACATTCCAGAGGGCAAAAGAGGGAGGATTACAACCAAGAGTCACCTGCCTAGAAAAATTGAGTATAATCCTTCATGGGAAAAAAATGGATATTCAATGAGATAGAGGACTTTCAAGCACTCCTGATGAAAAGAGCAGAACTGAATAGAAAATGTGACTTTCAAATACCAGATGTGAAATAAGCATAAAAAGGTAAACAAGAAAGAGAAATCATAAAGGATTTGATAAGGTTAAACTGGTTATATTCTTGTATGGGAAAATGATATTTATAACCCCTAAAAACTTTCTCATCATTAGGGTAGTTAGGAGGAGTACACATAAACACAAAGCAGAGGTGTGAGTCAAATGTGATGGTATGATTATCTGAAAAACTAAAATTAAGGGATGAGAAAAAAGAAGGCACTGTGAGAAGGGAAATGGAGAGAGGTAGAATGGGATAAATTTTCTGAGACAAAAGAGGCCTGAAAGAGATTTTACAGTGAAGGGGAAAATGGGGGAAGAGGAGAGGGGAACACATGAACATTACTCTCATTGAAATTGGTTCAAAGAGAGAATAACTTACACACTCAGTTGGGTGTAGAAATCTATCTTACCATACATGAAAGTAGAAAGGGAAAGGGTTAAGAGAAGGAGAGCAGCTGATAGAAAAGAGGGTAGTTTGGGGGAGGTAAAAGTCAAAAGCAAAATACATTTGAGAATGGATAGGGTAAAAGAAAAGATAGGATAAATGGGGGAAAATGTGATGGAGGGAAATACATAGCTGGTAATCATTACTGTGAAAAAACATTTTTTACAGTGAATTTCTCTGATAAAAACTTCATTTCTCAAACATAGAAAATGGAGTCAAATGTATAGAAATAAGAGCCATTCCTCAATTAATTAATGATCAAAGGGTATGAATAGGCAGTTTTCAGATAAAGTAATCAAAGTCCTCTATAGTCATATAAAAATGTTCTAAATCACTATTGATGAGAGCAATGCCAATTAAAACAATTCTGAGTTACTTACTGTCTCACACCTATCAGACTGACTAATATGAAAGAAAAGAAAAATGACAAATGTTGAAGGGGATTTGGGAGGATTAAAACACTAATGTACTATTGGTGAAGTTGCATACTGATTCAACCATGCTGAAGAACAATGTGGAACTATGCCCAAAGGGCTATAAAATGATGCAAACCTTTTGCCCAAGCAACACCACTACTAAGTCTGTATTCCAAAGAGGTGAAAAACAAAAGGGAAGGAGACCTATCTGCCCAAAAAATATTTATGGCAGCTCCAGCAAAGAATTAGAAAGTAAGGGCATGTCCATCAACTGGGGAATGGCTGAACAAGTTGTTATATATCATTGTGATGAAATACTATTGTACTTTAAGAAATGACGAGGAGGATGCTCTCAGAAAAACATGACTTACGTGAACTGATGCAAAGTGAAATGAGCAGAACCAGGGGGAAACTGTACACAGTAACAGCAATATGATAATGTACTATAAATAATTTAGCTATTCTCAGCAATATAATGACCCAAGGTAATTCTGAAAGATTTATGATGAAAGATGCTGTCTAGAAAAAAAATGGTAGAGCATGAATGTAGATAAAATCGCTTTTTCTTTATTTTTCTTGATTTGGGGGGGGGAGGTCTGTTTTGTTTCACAGAATAACTTATATGGAAATGTGTTTTGCATGACTATACATGTAAACATGTCAAATTGCTTGCTTTCTCAATGGGGGAAGGGAAGGGAGAGAGATAATTTGGAACTCAAAATTTGAAAAAAAAATAATGTTAAAATAGTTTTTGCATGTAATTGGGAAAAATAAAATATTAAATAAGATTTGAAAAAGACATGATATATTCTAAATGGTTCTGTTAAGAATTTATTAAGTATTTCTCAGCACTTCATGGGAAAAAATGACTATGTACTAGGACACAGAAATATTGCAAATACATATTAAAAGGGCAGAAATAGGTTTACACATAATTTACATACCATAACAAATTAAAAATAGAAATAAGTTCAGAGAACACAAACAAAAGACACAGATCCAAATGGAGACAAAACAATGAATTCTTAAATAATGAGTGAATAAAAGAGCAAATAATAGAGAAAAGGAAAAAAAGTAAAAGAAAAAGCCAATGAAATCAAGTAAAATAAAGTTATGATACAATTTACCAAATATACC
Organism: Pseudochirops cupreus; assembly: GCA_028627135.1. Lineage (NCBI taxonomy): Eukaryota > Metazoa > Chordata > Mammalia > Diprotodontia > Pseudocheiridae > Pseudochirops > Pseudochirops cupreus. The sequence continues at coordinate 212,955,499 of CM053580.1, forward strand.
AAAATTTTTGGAATGCAGTGAAAACAACCTTCACCAAAAAAATCATATCCCCCAAAACACACATTAGCAAAATGCTTTATTGTCTGTATATTATTGGAGAACTATATCAAAGGCTGCTCTGTGACTCAGATGCTGCATACATGATTTTGAATTGGGTTTAGCTGGAAAATTCTAATACATAATGAAATTTGAGGAACTTACCAGGGAAGATATAATTAGTTCCTTAAGTAGACATGGTTTGTTCTGAAAAGGAAAAAAAGTTAATATTTTTACAATTATGATTATTTGATTATTAGAAATTAATACAAATTTTAGAAGCAATATAGAAATGCTTCATATTTAATCTATAAACTATTAATTTTTATAAATTGTTATTTTTATCTTAAATCAAGCACTTAATAATATGATAACTTGATGTTTGTTGCCTCAAGTAATGATTATCAATTTCTAATTTGAAATTTGGGGTGTAAAACTGTCATGAGGAACTCTGATAAACACAATGGAATCAACCACAGTTCCAGAGGACTCAAGGTGAAACATACTATCCACCTCCAGACAAAGAGGCAATAGCCTCAGAAGTGCAGGTTGAAATGTGAGGAGAGGGGAAATCTGGTTTGTTTTGCATGACTGTAAATATGTGTAATGGGTTTTGTTTTTCTTGCTTTCTCAATAGCTAAGTGAGTGGAAGGGAGGAAGAAAGAGAGAGGGGGGGAGGGAGGGAGAAGGAGAGAGAGGGAGAGAAAGAGAGAGGGGGAGAGAGTTCAGAACTGAAGATAAAATGAGACTGAATTTTTAAAATTTTAGAAAATTTTTAAAAAGACAAAAAAAACTGTCAATGAATGGCAAAATATTATCAAGGTAGCTAGATGGCACAATGAATAGAAAACTTGACTTGGAGTCAAATAGATCTGAGTTCAAATCTTCCCTCAGGCAGATAAATGATGACCATGAGCAAGTCACTTAACCTGTTTGCCTTGATTTCCTCATCTGTAAAATGGGGATAATCATAGTACCTCCCTTCTAGGATTGCTATAAGGATAAAATGAGATATTTGTAAAATGTTTGCAAACCCTAAAGCACTATGTAAATGCTAGCTATGTAATCAATCTAGAATGATTATCATTGTTTATTCTGCCCAAAATTACAAATGAATGCTGATATTTTTCCATCACTGTTGATTCATTTTCTGATGATGGGAAAGTTAGATCAACCAAAATCATTTCTGAAAAGCAAATGCTCTAGCTCATCCCTCTTTCTGAGTGAGAATCTGTCTTACATATGCTGAGCAGCAAACAGTACATCTATAGATGATATATGAAGTGCACGTCATTTAAACAGAGAAGAACTTGCAAACTGATGATGCCCATGTTTCATCAGGGAGTCCTGGAATGCCATATGGCAGATTTTAATCAGAAATGGATTTGTAGATATATTGATAGACATGGATTGATAGTAAGAATGGATCTTAGAGGTTATTTAGACCGGTTCTCTAATTTTGCTATTGCATCCTTTTGCCTCATATACATTTCTCTTTATCTGTCTAGCTGCAGTGCATATGTACATATGGAGTGACATTCTCTAATAACTATATTCATATTATATATATATATGCACATGAATATATCATTATATATATGTATATATATGTATATATATGTATAAACACGCAAGATAATACATGTACTTAAAAACCAGTCACACTACCAAAAAATTAAATTGCTGAGCTCTTTCAAGAAAGTTACTCTATAATACTTATAAAAGCTCACATACAAAATAGAAAACTTTTCTTAAGCACAGATCCACAAATGTATATACGTGAGAGTTTCTCACATCTATTACAATTTTAGAATTAGAAGGTCAAGTAGGTAGAATCTATTCCAAGTCTTCAATTTATAGATGAAGAAATTGAAGCTAAGACCTACCCAAAGTCACACAGTAAGTGTTAGAGTTAGGAACCAGGTCCCTTAACTCCAAGTCCAATGGGTTTTCCAATAAAAAAGAAAAGCTTATTATTAAATACTTATGAAACAAATATCTGAGTATACAAACTGAGAAAAGGATGTCTGTTCTGAGTCACAATAGTGATGAGGGGTTATACTGAGCCCTGTGAAGAACAGGTTTATGCATGAATATAAAACTTCCTTTCCTTAAACAGCTAGATTAAAGATGCTTTAATATGAAGTATAAAGCACTTAGAATCAGTCTAAGATCAGAATACCACTTGCTGAGTAAATCTGATTTAGTCAATTAACCTCTTTGCACGTCAGTTTTCTCACCTTCAGAATGTGCATAATAGTTGTAAAGCCTTTCTACAAGATCGTTATGGAGTAAGGCGGCTTTGAGAACTTCAAAATGCTATGTAAATGTGAGACAATGTTATTATAAATGCGTTTTAGATGAAAATCTAAAATTGCCTGCCAGGGAATGATATTCTCACTCTGTTGTATTTAGTTTCTAAAACAAAATCCATAGAAACTTCATTAGCCCGTGTAACTTCATCTTCCATGAGGAAAAAAACCCAAACAAATGCATGCTAGATTGGAATTAATTTTATAATATTCTAACATCCATTTGCATGAATGAAATGACAAAATATTACCATTAGCACTTCATTGTAAAATGACATCTTTTTTTGGGGGGGGGCATATATCCCTTCCCTACCCCCCTTTAAAAACAAAGATTAGAGTCTTTTATTTCCTCATGTAATTTGTAACTTCACAACTAAGGCTTCATTGTTAATCTTTTATATTAACAAATCACTGGAGTTCTGCCAAAATTGTATAATTAGGTTCTATTTATTATAATAATTTATTTACCTCATTTCTTGAATTTATACCATTAGAACAAAGCATTTTGTTTATATAAACATATAAATGAAATTCTCTTTAAAAATCACCTTGTTACATAATTACTCACATTTTGAAAGTCATGGGTCAAATATGAAAGAATTAAACCTCCCCCCCACCCCACCCAAAACTGAACTAACGCTGCTCTCTAATAGTCTAAATGTCTAAGCAGAAAAAAAAGTGCGTTAGGGAGTATTACATATTTGAGCCAAATTTAGGTCATCATACTGCTTTTATGATTCAACTGGGTATTATCAAAGTGTTAGAAATGGAAAAGTTTCATGGTTTCATTAAGAGAGATTTACAGAATAATAATCTTGAATAAAGAAAACATTACTTTGAAATGGAATTATCATTTTTTTAAAAAATGTTAGGGCAAGAAATATGAAGAAAAAAACTGTCTGTGTTATTCTTATTTTGTGGCAAATTCACCAAGTGTTTAAAAAGTGAATATAATAATACTGAAATAAGAGTATTTCTGATTTTTTAAACAAAAAGTTGGCTAAATTAAGAAGTTAGAAATTCATATTTCACACTTAAATTCTTTAAAAAAATTAATCAACCTGCTGAAATGACTACCTTGTTGAAATATTCCACTATAATTAGGTGTCATCACTAGATGAGGTAGGTTTCTTAGCTACTTCCACTAATCTTGTGACTTAGATTTGCCTGGGGATGGACATGTTTTTAATTTGACTCTACTAATATTTTGCTAGCATCTTCAGCTGAATTTAACTTCTTTGCTATATTGTCAACATTTGCTCTTCAAGTCTTTAGATATATGGCTTCCATTTCAAGCCATTCACTTCGATATGTTCTCCATCTAATTGACAAATGACAAGAATATAATGTCACCAGATTTACTGAGTAATACATGTGTTTACTGTAAGTTTTTTTTTTTTTAGTTTAACACCTGACAATTTAAAATCAATACAGAGGAGTTGCAGTGCCCTGGCACGTAAAGTTTTTCTTTGGGGATAAAGACTAGGAATTTGGAGAGTTGTGGGAGAGAAATTCATGCTAAAAAATCTTATTTTAACAGACATTTTAGTGCTAAGTGCTATTAATTACACTATTTTTACTGAACCAATTTTTATGAGTAAATCATGAATAAAACTTATCCTTTATGAATTCTCTCCCACAAACTCTGGAATTTAGACCTTGATATTAATATATGATTCAAATTTTCTTGAAAAGATTTATATTAAATCAGTCCATAATCAAAGAAGACAGGTTCTGGCTTACAAATATTACTTAATCACTTTTTTTTTTAGTAATATTAACGCTGCCAATTTATTATTTCCACATTTTTATGTTGCTGATATCATTGCAAATTTATAGTTCAAATACTGGTAAAGCATATACAGTATCATAATTCAATCTACTCTAATACAATAATGAATTCTATACTGAAATGCTAATTTTCAGGTCGCTAAGTCTCCCTAAAGCTACTTAGGTTGTTGCCCATCCCTCAAGTTAATGACATCTTGCACTATATTGTAATAAAAAGAAAGCAATCATATATAGAAAAGCCAATTAAAATATCCAGTTGTCTAGGAAGACTTATCAAAAGTGCCCTGTACAAGCAGAATAGAATGAGTTTACTCTGATGATTTATATGAGAAAGAGGACGATTACTTTCAAGTCAACAAAATGTAGCAATATTGATTAAAAAATATGAGAAAAATGAAAACTATTTGAGATAACAAAATTGCTGTTCTATGTGGACTTTTTAATTTCTGGTGATTCCATCTATTGCTTATAAATTCAGTTCCCATTAAAATGTGACTATCTTTGATGATTAACAATTTTGCTAAAACCTTCTACATAAAATATGTGTGCATAGTTTCTGATAACTGTAGTGCATTGTTGGTAAATATGATTTAGCTCTCAGAACAGTGAATTGCACAATAATGTATCTGCTTACATGATAATTTTTACCTATAAAATATCAAGAGAAATTACAATAGGGAAACTAAGTATAAATGTATAAAAACTTCAGATTTTAATTATTGTAAATTTCAGTTTTGACTCAAGAAAACTCAAGAAAAACTTCCTTGTAAAATGTCTAGCAAATACAAAATCTCTAACATATTTAAATATAAACATTTTAAAGTGTTTGCCAAGAGCAATTCCAAACTAGATATGATTCGTTTGATCTTAAGTAATATCAGCATTTTAAAGTCACACATTTCATCCTACTTAAACACATAAAAGATCTCATTGAAACAGGTTAACAGTACACACAAGGAAACTTCTAGAAGACTTCATTACTTACTGTTCACAAAATCTTGCTTTCAGAGATTAACAGTTTTAGGAATTCATTTGCTATTTGTCCTGGAGTGTGAGATGATTAACCCTGCTTTAGTCGGCTAAGGAGAGAAAAAAATAGTACAAATCTCCCCCCTTTAAAACTATTCTCCATAACCTACTTTACATAATGTGCAGCAAGGAAATTCATGATAACAATAATTCAATACATTAGGAAAAAAATCAGAAACAAAAACCAATTTCAAATCTACTGTATAAAGTCATTTTTGACACGCCTACACAACTGGTTGTGGCAGTTTTCAGAGATGATTTCTAATCTCTCTCTCTCTCTCTGACACACACACACACACACACACACACACACACTCCAGGTTCTTTTAGAGAAAGCTTGCTGCTGAGAAGTTGATTTTGGCAAAATGCCAAAATAATGTGCAAAAACGATTCATTACTGATTCATGGCAGCATTCTGCACTTATTAAAAAAAAAATGTGACCCAACAGGCTAAATCCACCACTAAACACAGGCACTACAAAACGAAGATCACTTACTTAATATTCTTTCCAGAATGGCATTGCACTTCTGCAGAGATGAAATCCTTGTTAGTTCAATGCCATGTTTTGCTGCTCTCCAACGATTGCACAGTGCCCTGTAAAACTTGGTATTCCTTCTAAAACAGTTTCACCCTCAAATAATCTAGAAAGAATTTTTCCATATAACAGATCTTCGGGCTGGCAGAATAATTTAATTTTCAGAAAGCAAAATGATGCAAACAAAACCATTTCCCTCTAGTTTGAATTTTGTTAAAAAGTACACAATAGTCTTCTATCTTTTAAACTTCTAGAAAGCTGATACACAGTGTAAACTTAGAGTTAGTTAACCAAACTCCACACGACTCCCCACCCCCACCCCAACTTTAACATAGAAGTAGACGCAATGTACAATCTTACCGAGATGTCTTCTGGCTTTTCCCCCCTGTGGATCAAAACTCTTCCTGCTTAAGTACACAGATAGCCTTTCACAAACCATAAAGGGCCCTTTTATTAATCCAGCATGGTAACTGACTGCTTTCTATACTATTTTGAGACCCTAATTCTTAAACTTTCAAGATAAAATACATTCACAATAGATAATTAGTGGGAAGCACTGCACAATACATTTTCCTTAAAGAAGAAAAAGGCACTTTTTTTAAAGCAGAGAGGGTGGGGTCAGATGTGGAGCTATGCCTGAGAAGAGAAGCCTGCCCTGCACTAGCACCTAAGTACTAGCAGAAGCTGACCGGGAAAGGAGCCAGTGGAATGACTTTGTTTGACCCAGCTGCCAATCTCTCCCCAAGCAGTGCGCCAGACTAAACACTCACACTATTTGAACTCAAATCAGGCTACAGCAGCTGTTCGCTTCCCAGCTCTGAGCTCTTCACCCTCCATGGCCTGCCTGTGTAACACATAGGATATAGTTAGATGGGCTGTATGGCTAAAATAGGGTCCTTGCTTAAACTTCTTGTTTAAGGAGAAATTTTAAACCCTATTCTGAAGAACAATGATGAGATTATAATTCCATGTAAACTCGGTCTGGGTTTCCATTTTACTTTTAAAAGAACAATAACACTTTACTCCATGGAAGAAGCCTGTGATATGGAAGTAACAGGGGCTCCTATACTTTGAAATCATAAACTAAATGTTTAGAGTCATGTTGTAACGAATAATAATATCTATTTTGGTGTGTGAACAACAAAAATATTTTTATTTCTTCTATATTTACAATTTCATATAGTGCACCTTAAATAAATGGAGATGGGGCATCATTTCGTTTTACTTGTGTTTTTAACTTTGTAGATAGAGGGCAAAATACCTGATTCACTAACAGAAAATAAATATCATAATAATATGGCATGGAAATTGATTTACCATGTGTGTTCTGAAAATAATCCAGAACTAAACATGGAAAATTCCATCAGATTTGATACACTATCTTTGCAAAGTTTGCTGAAACAAAGACTCATATGAAAATCAAACATAAACATGTTAAACCTTCTTTTATGCTATAAAAAATCTGACTACTTGGTGTGATCTATTGGATGAGAGTTATTAGAATTACCTAAACAAACGTTTACTCCCTACCATTTTACTGTCTCTATTTCTCCAGAAGCTACAGAATGGTGCTCCTGTTCTGGGTTTTGTTGCCAACCAACCTGAGTAACTCTCACATCCATATTGCATTGTCCTCAATAACACCTGTCCAAGTGCATAGTGACATTTATTTCACATTGTTTCAAAAGGAAAAAAAAAGGAGAAAGCAAGGCTGGGCATTATTAAAGTGATGCTCTGGGGATGGTTCAATGATTACTGTCTTGGCAAACAGATAATAAGAGTTAAACTATTTTTGTATGAAATGACATTTTATGGACATTTTAAGAAAGCAAATAATCATATGAATATACCATAAGCTCTCATAGAAAAGCCAAAATAGTTAACATTAAGCGTGTCAAGAACAAAAGAAAATATAACACAACCACTTCTATAATGTCTGAATTAATTTACAAACTTCTATTAGAAGGATGATGTTGTGTCTAGCAAAGTATCTTGCACAGGGTAAGAGCTCAACAGCATTTATTGATTTATTTTGGAGATTTCCTTTGCCAAGGAATATTCAAATTACTGAACAATTGTGGTCATTTCACAAGGCAGCAAGGTTATGCTTAACATTCTGCAAGCCAGACTTCAGGAATATGTAAAACGAGAATCACCATAAAGGCAGGTTGATTTCTGAAGAAGCAGAGGAACTAGAGACCAAATTGCCAACATTCACTAGAGCATGAAGAAAGCAAGGGAGTTCCAAGGGAAAAAAAAAATCTACTCCTGCATCATTGACTAAACTAAATAAAGCCTTTTACTGTATGGATCACAACAAAATATGTCAAGTCCTCAAAGACATAAGAGTAGCCAGATCATCTTGTCTCCTGAAAAGCATGTATATGAGCCAAGAAGCAACAGTTAGAACCAAACATGGAACTGGTTGGACTGTATTTGTGATTAATGATATTTAGTAATTGTGAATCTAGAAGAGTGACTGATTAAGTTAATGGTTGCCCCATGAGTGGAAGTTTGAGTATTGTATTGTGAATTGACTGAATGACTAAGTAAGGAGGGCTTCTCCCTTAGGGAAACCAGATGATTATTCTTTTGTTCCTTGTTCTAAATATTGTGGCCACTGTAGTGAAAACTGTGTGGCCATTTTCTGTCATAACATGTAATGTTGTGAATGTTATATTGTGATATATTGTGAATGTCTGCCTTGATTT
>CM053580.1:212973283-213053308 GCA_028627135.1 Pseudochirops cupreus
AGGGCCAGCTGGACTGCTGGAGGGCTGAAGAAGCATGACCAGGATAAGACTTCATTGGTGGCCTGGCTGATCCTTGAGCTCCAGGCAAGAGAAGTGGTGAAGAGTTTGAGATGTGCTGCACCCTGTGAACTTCAGTGTATGCCGGGGACTTCCCTGAGGACTGGACAAAGACCTGGGAGCTGTGTACCTCTGAGGATTGGACAAGGACTTTGGAGCTATCTGCTTCTGAATCCAGGTGACTGTTTGGTGGATTCAGGAGGGAGCGGGGACCATGGAAGGGGATCCAGGGGATCAGAGAGACCACCCAGAGTCAAGATGAAGAAAAGTCCTCCCCTTGGATGAAACTGAGGTTTGCTGGACACCAAGGGGTGGAGGGTTTGTGCGGTTTTCTAATGACTGTATTTGTGATTAATGATATTTAGTAATTGTGAATCTAGATTAGTGACTGATTAAGTTAATGGTTGCCCCATGAGTGGAAGTTTGATTGTTCTATTGTTCCTTGTTCTAAATATTGTGGCCACTGTAGTGAAAACTGTGTGGCCATTTTCTGTGATAAGATGTAATGTTGTGAATATTATATTGTGAATGTTTCCCTTGATTTGTATTGGAATAAACAGAGTGTTTGCTATATTGTGTAATCCAAACCCTAAAAGCTATTCACAGTAGCATTCTTTTGGGAATCTGCTGGTGCATGGTGTTACAGTGAGTTTTTGAAATTCCTTTTCCATTTGGGCATTTTGGCTTTTTAAGGCATTCTTCTCCTCATTGGCTTTTTTGGCCGTTTTTGCCATTTGTGTTAGTCCATTTTTAAGGTGTTATTTTCTTTAGTATTTTGGGGGGGTCTCCTTTAGCTAGCTGTTGACTCGCTTTTCATGATCTTCTAGCATCATTCTCATTTCTCTTCCCAATTTTTCCTCCCCTTCTCTTACCTGATTTTCAGAATCCTTCTTGAATTCCTCCATGGCCTGTAAGCAGTTCATATTTGTCTTGGGAGCTTTTGATGCAGGAGTTTTGACTTCTTTGACTTCTTCTGGTTCCATGCTTTGATCCTTTTTGTCCCCCCAAAAAAGGCTTCTATGGTCTGATTGTGCTTCCTCTGCTTGCTCATCTCGCCAGCCAATTACTTGACTTTTGAGCTCTTTGTCATAGTAGAACTCTGCTTCTAGAGTGGAGAGCTGTGTCCCTAATCAATGGGGTTTCCACAAATGTTCCCAGAACCATGAGGAGGGCACCCTCTATACAGACACCACAAGCTCTGGCACACTGGCCACATACCCCAGGATCACCAACCAACACCACAATCCAGATCTAAGTAGGTCAGAGCAAGAACAATTACCCTCTGAATGGTCACTTGGTCCCCCTATGATCTGCAGGCCAGGAGCTCCTGAGACAGCTACTTGGCAGCAACTGAAGCCCAGCCACCTGCCCTCCACCGTCTCTCACGCTGGGTGCAGGGGCTGGACCATGCTCTTCCATTACCCAGTTCCAACAGAGTTCCCCACTGACCTTTTACATTCTCTTTGGCATTTATGGGTTTAGAAGTCTGGAAACCACCACAGCTACTGGTTATTCACTCTCCTGGAGGCTGCTTCAGCCAGTCTGTGCCATTTGTTGGGCTGCCCCAGGTCTGAGACCACATGGCTCATTCAGGCCTGAGCTTGGCTCCCAGTCTGGTGCAATAGATCCTTTCTGTCAGCCTGCCAGGCTGCCTTCAGTGGGAGATTTGTTTCTCTGTGTCACTTTGTGGGTTCTATGGCTCTAAAATTTGTTTAGAGTCATTTTTTTTACTGGTATTGGAGGTGGTTGGAGGGAGAGCAAAGCCAAGTTCTTGCTTCTATTCCATCGTCTTGGCTCCACCCCACTCTTCATTTTTTCATGCAAGTCTTTCCATGTTTTTTCCAAAACCAACCTGATCATCATTTCTCACTGCATGGTAGTGTTCTATCGAGATGACACACCACAACTTGTTGAGCCCTTCCCCAAACGATAGGCATCCTCTCAGTTTCTAGTTTTTCATGACCACAAATAGGGCAGCTATAAATATTTTAGAATATGTAGATTCTTTTCTCCTCTCCCCCCAATAACCCTGAGGAACAAACCTGACAGAGACACTGCTGGATCAAAGGGTATACATAGTTTTATAATTCTTTGGGTATAATTCTTGATTGCTCTACAAAATGGTTGGATCAGTTCACAGTTCCACCAACAGTGTATTAGTCTCTCAATTTTCCATATCCTCACTAATATTTGTCATTTTCCCTATCATCTAGCCAATCTGGTTAATATGAGATGATAGCTCAAAGTTGTTTTAATTTGCATTTCTCTAATCAATAATGATTTAGAACATTTTTCATATGAATATATATATAGCTTTGATTTCTTCATCAAAGAACTGCCTTTTATAGCTTTTATTTATCAATATTATTTATCTCTATATATAATAAATATATTATTTATCAATTGGGGAATGAGTCATATTCTTATAAATTTGACAAAGTTAATTATATTTAAGATATGAGACCTTTATCTGAGAAACTGTTTATAAAATTTTTTCCCCAGATTTTCTTTCCTTCTAATTTTGGCTCTATTAGTTTTATTTGTACGAACCCTTTTTAATTTAATGTAATCAAAATGATCAGTTTTATATCTCACAATGCTCTCTTTTGTTCATTCATTAGTTCTCCTATCCAGAAGTCTAATAAGTAATATGTTCCATGTTCTTCTAATTTTTTAATATCTCCATTGATATCTACGTTATATAACCATTTTGACCATATCTTTGGAAATAATGTCAGATATTGCTCTATACTCTGCCAGATTGCTTGCTAGTTTTCCCAAAAAATTACCAAATAGTGAATTTTTATCACAAAAGCATTTATCAAACACAAGGTTAGTATAATCATTAACTGCAGTATATTGTATATCTACTCTGTTCCAGTAATCCATCTTTCTATTTCTTAGCCAGTACCAGATAGTTTTGATGATAAGATAACATCTTATAATACAACTTAAGATCTGGTACTACAAAACCTACTTCTTGTAATGGTAATGGGAATTCAAAGATCTTCCCTGTCTCTTAATAAGCCTCAGGGAATTTGAAGACCTTACTTCCTTTGAAGATATACCCTGCCCTCTAATAGGCTGAATGTAATCACATGTGGCCTGTGTAAGGAGGAGTTTGCTGAAGGGTGGAGCAGAGCCCACAAGAAGTTGGGGGTCAGAGGAGTTAGAGACTAGAGAGAAGAGAGGATATACCCGAGGGAGACAGTTAGGCTTATAAGTAAATGTTGGTTTGTAGGAAGGTTAAAGGATCCTGTGGCTCTTTGTGCTGTTATGGCTTATTAACTTCTTTGCTACTAGGATGGAATTGGCTTACTGGTTTTGGGATTCAGTTTTCTGGTGTCTGAATAAATGTTTTGCTTCTGTCTTCTATATGGAGAGTCTGTTATATTTTGAGATTGAGCACTATGCCAGCATATTTACAGTGGCCATTGGCACTGTGAATATTGCATTGATGCTACACTTCTTTATATATTTTTAATTTTTTTTGATATTCTTAATCTTTTGTTCTTCCAAATGAATTTTGTTATTTTTTTTAGCTCAATAAAATAATTTTTTGGTAATTTAATTAGGATGGCATTGAATAGGTAGATTAGGTAAAAATTGTCATTTTTATTATATTGGCTCTGCCTACCCATGAACAATGAATATTTCTCCAATTATTTAAATCTGACTTTATTTGTGTTAATAGTGTTTTATCATTCTAAAACACAGTAACAGTCGCATTGCTCTGTGACTGACTTTGACAGACTTAGCTGTTCTCAGCAATGCAAGGATCCAAAACAATTCCAAAAGAGTCAGGATGGAAAATACTATCCACATTCACAGAATTTTTGCGTCTGAAGGCAGATGAAAACAAACTATTTGCTCTCCTTTTGTCTTGCTGTTTTGTTTTGTTTCTTCTTTCTCATGGTTCCTCCCATTAGTTCTGATTCTTCTTTACATCATTTCTATTGTGAAAATATATTTAATGTGAATGTATTAGTAGAGCCCATATCAGAGTGTACACCATGTTGGGGAGGGTAAAAGGGAGAGAGGAGAAGAAAATTTAAAATTGCCTTGCCAAGTATACCCCCAGGTATCTTATGCTGTCTTTGGTTATTTTAAACAGGGACCTCTTATTATCTCTTCTTGCGGGGTTGATGATATACGATGATATATGGTGATATATAGAAATGTTGATGATTTATGTAGGTTTATTTTATAACCTGCTGCTTTACTAAAATTATTAATTGTTTCAACTAACTTTAGTTGAAGCTCTAGTGTATCATCATATCATCTGCAAAAAAAGTTTCATTACCAAATTGCCTATTCTGATTCCTTCCATTTCTTTTTCTTCTCTTATTGCTGGCATTGCTAGCTTTTCTAATACGGTATTTGATAATATTGGTGATAATTGGCATCCTTGTCTCACTCCTGATCTTATCAGGAAGATCTGTAGCTCATTCTCATTACCAATAATGCTTCCTGTTGGTTTTAGGTAGATGCTTCTTATCATTTTAAAGAAAAATTCATTTCTACCTATGCTTTCAAATAATATATAATAGTTACGAGTATTTTATCAAAAGCTTTTTTTGCATCTATTGATACAGTCATATGATTTTTGCTACTTTTGCAATGGATATAAGTTAATAATTTTTCTTATGAGCCTCACACCACCCTTGAGTAGTACCTTGACTATGAATAAACAACAAAAGACCTCTGATAGAGAAACTGAATCCTGCCAGCACAAAAAGCCCCAAAACACAAGAGGGAGTCAGCAACAGGAAACTAGAAAGTGAAATAAAGAACAAAGAGGCTTTGACCACCAAAGTCAATAGTATGGGAGAGAGCAAAACCTGACACTAAGCCAAATTCCCAACTCAGAAACTGGCCTGAGTAAACAGGAAAAGATTTGAAATACTGGGAAGAAATGGTATGGGCCTTAATTTTTCTTGTTTTGTCTGTGTTTTTGTATTGTTGTTGTTTTGCAACATGGCTAATATGGAAATATGTTTTTCAAAACTTTGCATGAATAATCAATATCATATGACTTGCCTTTTCAAGTGGAGAAGGAAGAATTTGGAACCCAAAATTTTTAAAAAATGAATGTTAAGAAAAATGTACATGTAATTGGGAAATGTTTAATGAAACAAACGGAAACATATTTTTAAAAAGAATATTATGGGTCAAGAATTACAAAGTAGGGAAATCCAGAAGACCATAGTTTCACAAAAAGAAACATAAGCAGGACCTCAGAGAAGCTTTAGCCTTAAAGACTGTAAGAGTAACCGGCAGAAATTAAACAAGACATAAAAATTGAATTAAAAAGTCTGTAGGAAAAAAAATTAGGAATACAAATAACTTTGAGCAATAATTTATATCTTACCAAAGTAGGGGACTCACTGAAAATTAAAATGAACCAAATAAAAACCAGTGCTTTCAATAGAAGAAATATATTTTTTTTAAATCAAGAGATTGAAAAATAAGGAAAAAATAGATATCTATTATTTTTAAAACTGACCTAGAAAACATGTCAAAGAGAGACGACCTAAGAATCATGAGACTCCCTGGAAACTATGACCCCCACAAAACAACAATTACACTTAGATACCATATTACCAAAAAAAAAATGTAAATTAAAACTTTTATTAGAACCAGAGTGAAAATTCTAAGGAAGTCCTAGGCAAATTCCAGTGCTTCCAAGTCAAATACAAAAATTCTTCAAGTATCCAGAAGGAAAGCATTCCAAAACCTAGGAATCACACAAAAGTACACTGCAGCTTACACAACAGAGAAAAAATCTTGAGAAATGATATTTTTAAAAGGCAAAATTAAAGGTTGACAACCAAGAACGACTTGCAGAATCAAAGAATTTGACTCAAGTAAACAGATATGTATTACGTACCTCCCACGTATCAGGCACCATGCCAAGAAATGGAGATACAATAAAGGCAAAAAGAAGCAGAAACAAAATCAAAATAAAACAAAATATGTTAATCCTTACTCTCAAGGATCGTACAGTCCAATAGGAGAGCCACTAGCCAAAACAACTCGGTTCAAACAAGATATTGTTGGGGAATGTTAGGAGGTCCCCTGAGCTTGTCTTTTCAAGTTGCCATATTTTTCCAGAAACACTGGACCCAGAGTTTGCAGGAAGCCCTGAATGTACCAAGGATGAATTCTCCCCCCTCACCCTACCTGACATAATTTGTTGTTTGCATCCCAAACTGGACTCCCTTTCTGTCATTGGGAGTCAAGACAGGCACCAGTCAGTCACACTAGGCTGGGGGGGTGGGGGAGGGGGCGGCTTAACAGCTGCCCAGAGTCTCGTCTGGCCAAATCACACAACTCTTCCCTAAGCGCACCCCAAAGCAAAACCTCACATCAGGGCGTATATAGAGCCTTCTCCTGGCTTGGAGAATGTCACAACCCTCTAGACCCACTGCCCAATCATAAAGTTACAAGGCACAGGCATTCCTGGAAAACAAGCCTGGCGCCACAGGCTCCACATGACCACATTCAGCCTATTAGGGAACAGAGTATATTTTCAAATCTGGGAAGGTTCTCAGAGTCATGTAGCCATTTTAGCAAAGGGCCTAGGGGCAGGGAAGATCTTCAGATTCCCATAACATACATGCATGTGTCAATATGTAAATGTTGTGGTTTTTTAAACATGCATATAGGTGCATGTATGCGTGTATATGTATATGTGCATATGTACATGTGCATGTGTATGTATATGTGCATATGTACACGTGCATGTATGTGTATATATAAAATTATACTAGGAACACATGTGTGTACCCCATGTTTGTGTGGAAATGTTTTATTGTACTTTTTCCCTACTGTACAACTTTATTCAATTATTTTATTTTGAATCATGTCCCTTTGCTGAGTAGTGAAAATGAAGGTATCAGTAGAGTGCCTGGAACCTAGGGGTAGGTGCTTATCTAGGGGACACATATGCAAGATTAAGGGAGCCCCCAGGTGCTAAATTAATAATGACTTCAGTTCTTTTGTAAGCCCCCTCCCACAAGTCCAGTATCCCCTTCCCCTCCCACAATGAACACCTATGCTGATTGAATATTCCAGTACCCAGGAGTTCCAGGGAAAATCTCCACTACAAAGGTATGGTATAAGTCTAGGGCTTTCCTAAATTAGATTAATAGCATTCCTTCTAAAACCAGTATTCACACTACAAAGTAGTTATTTGGAATTAAAACTTTTTCTCCACCACAAACACAAAAATGAAAGACTTGTTGCTTAAACAAACAATTAAAAAAACAAACATGAAACAATAATCCATCACCTATTCAACTGTGCCTTAGGGCAAAAGCACTTTGTTGGACTGCTGAACAGATATTTTACTTTCATATCTGACCTACATCGTCCATACAACTCACAAGCTCAGGTCTCCTGGCAAGCTAGGGCATAGCTGAAGATTTATTAGTCCTGTCAGCAACAGCACCTTCCTGGCAGCTTCTCCTGGTTGCAGTGCACTTTCTCTTTAGGAAAGCAGTATAATTGCAAGAAGCACTTCCTACCAGATAACCTATATCAACTAAGGAACTCCTGATCTCTTGAATTCAGGAGGTTATCATCAGGGGTATAAACATTCTTTTCATTTTATGTGTCAGATCTATGGAGAAGGGAAGAATTAATGACCGAAAGAAAGAATTATGAAATACAAAAATAGATAATTTTGATTACATGAAATCTAAAAAGTTTCCCATAAACAAAATCAATGCAGCCAAGATTAGAAGGAAAGCAGGAAATTGGGGGGAAATTTTACAGCAAGTTTCTTTGATAAAGGCCTCAAGTCTCAATTGTATAGAGAAATTATTCAAATTTATAAGAAGATAAGTCATTCCTCAATTTAAAAATGATCAGAGATATAAGCAGGTAGTTTTCAGAAGAAGAAATCAAAGCTACCTATAAACATACAAAAAAAATGCTCTAAATCACTGTTGATTAGAGAAATGCAAATTAAAACAACTTTGACGTACCACCTCACACTGATCAGATTGGCTAAGATGACAGAAAAGGAAAATAATAAATATTGGAAGGTATTTGGGAAGATTGAGACACTAATGCACTGTTGGTAGAGTTGTGAACTGATCCAGAAATTCTGGAGAGCAATTTGGAACTATGCACAAAGGGCTATAAAACTGCACACCCTCTGATCCAGCAAGGCCCCTACTAGGTCTGTATCCTAGGGATCAAAGAAAGGGGGGATGAGAAGGACTTATTTGAACAAAAATATTTATAGCAGCTCCTTTGTAGTTCCAAAGAATTAGAAACTGATGGGATGACCATCAAGTGAGGAAGGACTAAACAAGTTGTGGTATATGATTGTGCTGAAATACTATTATGATATAAAAAATGACAAACAGAATGTTTTCAGGAAAACCTGGGAAAACTTTTATGAACCAATATAAAGTAAAGTGAGCAAAACCAGGATAATATTGTACCTAGTAACAGCAGTATTATATGATAATCAACTGTGAATGACTTATTCTGATCAATACAATGATCCAAGATAATTCTTAAGGACTTATGATAAAAAATGCTATCCACCTCCAGAGAAATAACTGATAAAGTCTAAATATAGATCAAAGGATGCTTTGTTTTGGTTCTTTTAACTATTTTAAAATTTTATTTATTTAATTTTAGTTTTCAACATTCACTTCCATAAGATTTTGAGTTCTAAATTTTCTCCCTCTTCCTCTACTCTCCCCTCCCCAAGACAACATGCAATCTGATATAGGCTATACATTTACATCCCTACTGAATATATTTCCACATTAGTCATGTTGTAAAGAAGAATTAGGATCAATGGGAAAAACCAAAAGAAAGAAAAGACAATTTTTTAAAAAAAGAGCAAATAGTATGCTTTGATCTGTGTTCAGACTCCACAGTTCTTTCTGGGGATGTGAATAACATTTTCCATCATGACTCTTTTGGAATTGTCTTAGATCCTTGCATTGTTGAGAAGAGCTAAGTCTATCAAAGTTAGTCATCACACAATGTGGCTGTTACTGTGTACAATGTTCTCTAGGTTCTGCTCATTTCACTCAGCATCAGTTCATATAAGTCTTTCCAGGTTTGTCTGAAGTCCACCTGCTCATCATTTCTTATGGAATAATAGTATTCCATCACATTCATACACCACAACTTGTTCAGTCATTCCCCAGTTGATGGGCATCCCCTCAACTTCCAACTCTTGGCCACCACAAAAAGAGCTGCTATAAATGCTTGCACATATGGGTCCTTTTCCCATTTTTATTATCTCTTTGGGAAACAGACCTAGAAGTGGCATTGCTGGATCAAAGGGTATGCAGTTTTATAGCCCTTTGTGCATAGTTCAAAATTGTTGGATCAGTTCACAACTCCACCAACCATTCATTAGTGTTCCAATTTTCCCACATCTCCAACATTTATCATTTTCCTGTTTTGACATATTAGCCAATCTGATAGGTGCAATGTGGCACCTCAGAGTTGTTTTGATTTACATTTTTCTAATCAATAGTGATTTAGAGAGTTTTTTCATATGAGTATAGGTAGCTTTAATTTCTTCATCTGGAAACTACCTGTTCATATCCTTTGGCCATTTATCAGTTGGGGAATGACTTCTATTCTTATAAATTTGACTCAGTTCTCTATATATTTTAGAAATGAAGCTTTTATCAGAGACTTTGGTTATAGAAATTGTTTCCCATTTTTCTGCTTCTTGCATTGGCTTTGTCTGTGCAAAAAAACTTTTCAATTTAACATAATCAAAATTATCCCTTTTGCATTTCATAATGTTCTCTATCTCCTGTTTGGTCATAAAGTCTTCCCTTCTCCATAAATCTGACAGGTAAACCATTCTTTGCTCTCCTCATTCGCTTATGGTATCAGCCTTTATATCTAAATTGTGTACCCATTTTGACTTTATCTTGGTATACAGTGTAAGATGTTGGTCTATGCCTAGTTTCTGCCATACTATTTTCCAGTTTCCCAGCAGTTTTTGTTATATAGTGAGTTCTTAGCCCACAAAGTGGAGTCTTTGGGTTCATCAACAGTACATTGCTAGAGTCACTGATTACTGCATCCTGTACACCTGACCTATCCCACTGACCCGCCACGCTATTTCGTAGCCAGTACCAAGCAATTGTGATGGCTGTTGCTTTATAACTCAATTTAGGGTCTTGTACAGCTTGCCTAACTCATTCTTTGGTAGATCACAAGTTCTGGACTTCCTATGTTTCCTCAGTAACATATTTAATATCACTTCTTATGCTTCAGGCTTACCAGTAACATGCTTTAGCTTATTTATAATCTTAGTTTTCCTGAGATCACAACTGTCCCATGCTCTGAAATCTATATTATACATTTAATACTGTATGGAAACAGGAAACCTAGCTACAAGTTGTCTCATGAGTATACATATAGATTTTGCTGAAACAACTCTGATGTTGGAGAGGAAAAGGAAGGAAGGAGGCATTTATTAAGCACCCATTAGATGCTAGGGACTGCCCTAATTGCTTTACAAATATTCTTTCATTTGATCCTTGCAAGAACCCCAAAACTCTGGGAGGTAGGTGCTATTATTATCACCAGTTTACAGTTGACAAAGCTATAGCAGACAGAGGTGACTTGCCCAGGAATACAGCTAATAAGTGTCAGAAGCCTATTCAAACTCAATTCTTGATTCGAGACCCAAGACTCTATACGTTGTGTCTACTAGCTGCCTTTGGAGCTGGGATTATAGTATCCAAAAAAATGATACAAAGAAAGAATTCTTAGGATAAAGCCCCTAGGATTGAACTGGATCTGTGTAAGTCTAGCTCTAGAGCCTTGGTGGGTCCTGAGTCACAGGTTATATTAATAATCCTCTATTTCATTTGATTCAATTACGTAAGCACATACTAAACTGAAAGAGCCTGAACCTAAAACATCCTGAGACAAAGGGCTGCTTGATTGCTCATATCATTTGAATAAGAAGGGAGTCACTAATTCTAATAAGAGTTTTGTCAATATAATTCACTGGTCTTAGCAAAGTCTTTTTCAACTGCCCAAACAATGACTCTAGATATGGACATCGCCAAAGGGTATATATTAAAATCAGCTTGATTATGTACTTTCCATCCAAGTGTAAAGAAGCTCTATACAGTCAGTTAAAACAAGACCTGCAGCTGACTGGCTCAGATCATAAGCTTCTTATTACAAAATTGAGACTTAAATTAAAGAAAGTAGGAAAAATTATTAGACCATATGGGAATGACCTAAATAACATTCCTTACAAATATGAAGTAAAAGTGATGAATAGATTTAAAGGTTTAGATCTAGCAGAGTGCCTGAAGAACTACAGATAGAGGTTAGCAATATTGTACGGGAAGTAACAATAATTTTTAAAAATCCCAAAGAAATAGAAGAGCAAGAAAGCAAAATGGCTCTCTCATGAGGTTTTACAAATATCTGAGGAAAAAAGGAAAGTGAAAAGGTAAAAGGGAAGGAAAGATATACCTACCCAACTGAATGCAGAATTCCAAAGAATAGCAAGAATAAGAAAGTTCTCTTAAATGATCAATGCAAAGAAACAACAAAATGGGAAAAATGAGATCTTTTCAAGAAAATGAGCAAAAAAAAAAAAAGTAAAAAGAACCTGAGGCCTGGGATACTATTCCACATATCCTGGGACAAAAAACTGAGTATAATAATAAGCTTCTAAAAAAAATAAAACAAAAGTAAAAATAAAAATGAGCAAGCAAAAGAGAAAGAACTTGTGCTAATAGAGAAGATCTGGGTTCATAATCAGAGGAAGACAGTGGAGCTTAAAATGCCATTTCTTCTTCAAAGAGAAATGTCAAATGGTCACAAATCCAGTAAGAGTCCTTGAGAGAACTTAAAAGGACTTCAAAAATCAAATAAGAGAAATAAGTGAAAAATTAGGGAAAAAATAAGAGTAATCCAAGACAAATCAAGAAAATTATGAAAAGAGAGGTGATCACTTGGAAATAGAGATCCAAGAACTTAAGGAAAGAAAATAACTCCATGAAAACTAAAACTGGGAAAGGGGAAGTGAATGACATCGTAAGACACCAAGAAACAATAAAATAAAATCAAAGGAATGAAAAATTAGAAACTATGAAGCATCTCATTAGAAAAACAACTGATTCAGAGAACAGACTGAACAGACAATATAAGAATCATTGGGCTACCTGAATGTTATTACCAAAAAAGGAACAGTGAGATAATTTTACAAGAAATTATTAAAGAAAATTGCCCTGAAGTTCTGGGATAAGAGGGCAAAGTAGAAATAGAAAGGAAACCCACCAATCACCACCTGAAAGAGATTCTAGGATGAAACATACAGGAATATCAGAGTCAAGTTTCAAAACTCCCAGGTTGAAAAGAAAATATTTTAAGCAACAAGGAAAAAAAACCCCAACTAAATACCGCGGAGCTACAATCAGGAGTCCAAAAGACCTAGCAGCTTCCCCACCAAAGGACCACAGGTTTTGGAACATTATATTTTGAAGAACAAAAGAGCTGGGGTTGAGACAAAACAAAAACAAAAAACTTACCCAGCAAAGTTGAGTATAATCCTGAACAAAAGTAAATGGACGTTTAACAAACTGAAAGAATTTCAGGTATCTGTGACCAAAAAAACCCGACAACTCAAAGGAAAATTTGACGATAAGATCCAAGAGAAATGAAAGGAAAACCTTAAAGACCAATCAATCATAAGGAACTCAATAACATCAAACTACTTCTTATACATGAACATGTTATCAGCATTCTTAAGACAATCCCTATTACTCAGGTAATTTGGAAGAAAGGTTGGGGCTGAGCTGGGTATAATAATGGGGCAGGAAAAGGTAAAAAGGTGTAATTATCTCATACAAATGACTCCTAAAAGGAAGGATTGACATAGAGGAAGCAGGTGGGGTGGAGGACTGGTATGCTAGAACCTTACTCTTATCAGATCTAGGCTAAAGAGGGAACAACATATATATCAAAAGGGTATAAAAGTTTTCTAAATTTATGAAGAAATAAGAGGGTGAGGGCATAGGATAAGGGAGAGACTTTTAGAAGGGTGTATAGACTAAGATTTAGTTGGTTGTTGTCCTTAGTTCTTGAAGAAGACCAAAATGACATCACTGAGGAGGGATAGGTTTTGGGGGATTTCGAATGAGAAATCCTTTCTAGGTTCGCGTCTGAAAAGAATTACAGGCTCAGCTGTCCTTTGGCAGATTTATTGATTCACAGGACAAAAGGGCTAGGGTGAGGAAACCTGGCTAGGAAAAGCTCGCACGCAAGGTGCAAGGGGGGGAGTCAAAGAAGGTCTGGAAGTGTGTTGCTCTGCAGCAGGCAGATGGCCTGTTAGAATGCCTACCTGTCAGAACAGGCTCCCTGCTAGAAAAAGCCATCTGCAAAGAGCAAGAAGTGAAATAGAGTTTTTAAGACCTAAGACTGTCAATCACAAGTTCATTAGGCTAATGAGGTGTACAAAGGTGGAGTTAGGGAGGGACCAGGGAGTGGCCAATACTTAAAGGGACATGCACCCTTGACATCAACTGAGCGTGTGTTTTACCCATAATACACTGGGACAAACAGCAGGGCACCAGGGCTTAAAGGTGTGGTTTTGGCCCTGATACTTCATAAGGTCGACCAACCCTCAGATTTGAGGCCAAATTAAATGAGATGTACTCATCCAGATTTGCAAGTGGATGGGTTTGGTCTGCTAGGACAAAAGGAGGTAGTACCTTGAATGAAGAGTTAATGGTTTGAGAGGAAATAGCTCTAGGCTGGGGCAGGGAAAGACAAGTACAGCTGGGGGAAGGGGAGAAACAGTTAATGCTTTACAGCTGGGGGAGAAGAAATGTGACTTTTACAACTTAACACAAAACTGAATTACAACAATGTTATAAAATCATAAAGTTACCCCAAAATATGTTACATAGGCCATTCAGCACCTCTTCATCACTATACTAAAGTCAGGTTTCAATGAGGGTGACTGTGGCTGATCAGACCAATACAAGCTCAGAATGCTCTACCACAGATTGGGCACAAATAGTTCATGTGAACATTTGGGGTGGATACTCGAAAGCTTTTGATACTTTGAACACTAAATTGATCAACACTCCAGCTTTACCCAATCTAGGGAAAACCTTTTAGTCTCTATGGTGATAGAAGGAGAGAACAGGCTTTGGGAGTTGTTGCCTGTTTTTGAAAACTATTAGATTCTGTGGCTGCTATTGCTTTCCATGTGCTAAATGTCCATGGAGCAATTTGGAAAGGAAAGGGATATCTGGCAGCATTTTGGTCTTTGTTTAATCTCTTTGCCAGGTTTGTCTCCCCCAGGGTTGAAGCCATCAACCTCCAGATGGCCACTCAGGCTTTACCAACCTCTGACTGAACCCAAGTTCTCCAGCCCACTGGACCTGGCATCAGGCATGTTCCAGAGTCTGATCCCTTGGATGTGAAGTCTGACCCCCTTGAATGGGTAAAAATGAAGAGGGTTTACCCACTAAGAGGGTTAGGGTTGCCTGAGACCCCAAAATACCAACATGCAAAGTCCTGCCGAAAGAATTTGACTCAAGTCTTCTCAGCCACCGAAAAGTAAAAGTTTATTGAAAGTTCACCAAATGGGATAGACTCTCAAGGAGTCAGTCTATGCTAGGTCATTCTATGGTGCTCTTACACAGAGCAACTCTGTGCTAGGGCATTCTGTGGCACTCTCATACATGGAGGGAAGATGGGATCCTACATACAGAAAGGTTGTGGGAGGAATCTAGGGGTGGTCTAGAGGAGGAGTTTGGAGAGGGTCTTCAGGGGTGGGACTCTAGTAATGAGTGATTAAGGGTAGGAAGTTGCTGGAGGCTACCTGGAGACCATAGACAATGGTGGGCCAGGCCAGTTCAAGGGTGGGAACAGGAGCATCAAGGGTGGGAAACTATTGGAATAAAGGAGGGCTAAAGGCTTGGACAGAGCCACAACTTAAGGCCCATGACCTCAGGCTAATGCCTTCCCTTGGGAAGATTCAAGGAGAGCTCTAGGGGCCTCCCAAAGCCTGCACCTCATCAATATCTACATTATAAAGATGAACAGTTTTGAGAACTTTTGTAACCGCATGAAGAATGAAATAAACCAAATCAGGAGAACAATTCCCACAGTAACAATAACACTTTAAAGACAATTTTTAAAGCTCTAAAAACTATGATCGATGCAGTGATGATTCATTATTCCAGAAGACTAACGAGGGTTCTAAATGAGACATACACATTTTGTACTCAATGAGACTCGTTCTGCCTCCCTGTGCACTATTTTTCTTTTCTTTTTTTCCCAGTGAAGTAGGGGGTGGGAATAGGAGAAAACAGATTTCTGTTATTTTTTCTTTTTAAATGAGAGTGCTACATATGTGAAATGTCACATGTAAGATGAGATCACTGTGTTGAAAGGAAAATTCTTCATGTGGGTTTTCACCCTGATTAATGGGGCAAAACGAGACAAAAAGAAGCAAAAGGAGCTTCTTATAAGTACCTCAGACAGCTACTGGCAGACGGGACTGATGTCTGGAGATGAGCAATAGCTTCAAGGTGAGGCCAGGTTTCATAGGTAATTTTGAGACAATTCAGATAGGTCAAAGAGGTTGAGCCCTCCCATCTTAGTTCCTTCCCAAGATAGCAAGAATGTGACAGTTTGCAGGAAGGAGACAACTTGGTTGTATCACAAATAACCCGGGACTGGGTGATGCCTCCCCCAACATTGACAAGCAAGGCTGGGAACATGGGTCACTGAGTCAACATAACTTTCGGTAACTGTATTATTGGTTTTTTTAAATTGCTTTACTTTGTAATGTGACCTCTCAGAAACTGAGTGTCATTTGTAAATATATCTAATGTTTTTTCATCTATAAAACAAAGGAGCTTGATTAGACAATGTCTAAGGTTCCTTTTCACCTCAAATTCCTTGAAGCTTTAAGGAAATATGTCTATGAGAAAATGATCACATTTGAAACTGGCCCAAATAATTTTAAGTTGCCTTTTAAAATTTATAAACCTGAATTATCCTTACAATTCAACTAGTCCAGATCTTTTATTTTACAACTAAGGAAACAAGCAAAGACAGGGAAGTCATTTGCCAGAAGGTCACACCGTAAGTGACAGACGGTAATGCAAGTCAGCTGGCTTTAAATTCAACGTTCTTCCCCTACTCTACACAGTCTTAATACTATAAAGTGCACTATATGTGCAGAGTTCAGAGAGAGACCCAGGGCTGAGAGGGATTACTGTGAAAAATGGAGAAAAATCAGTCTAAAAGTGAGTATTCATTTAGTGCATACTGAGTTAGTGGCTGTGGACGCAAAGATCCCCACCTCCAGAAAAAAAAAATGAGTACCTGACTTCAGTGAGTTTCCATTCTATTGAGGAGAAATAACAAATGCATATAAATAGTACACAAACTATATACTCATGGCCAATCTGAATTAAAGAGAAGACCTCAAATGTAGCAAACATTAGGATCTTGACAAAGTGCGAGAGTATGTGAGGAGGGGGTTGGACATGGGGTTCTTCCAGAGTACCAGGGCAGAGGGAGAGGGGTCCAATTCTTGGAAAGGTTCCCGCAGCAAGTTCATGGAGGTTGGGACATTCCAAGTTTTCACAAGGTAAAATGTATTGCATAACAACCAAAAGTCCTTTGAGAAAGCCTAGTGAACCTCCCTTCCCGGAAGGGAAGAGTTGAGTATTTACAAAATAGCCAGAGGCTGGGGCGGGAGGAGGGAGGAAGAGAGGGGGTGGTAACACCTGGTGGTCTCAGGCATTTCATGGGTCTGGGAATGAGGACAAAGTCAGCTTCAGTCAGCTCATATTCTGTATAGCTCTCTAGGGCAGCTGGGGGTGGGGGGGAAGAGGCTGGGGAGGGGGAAACTGAGGCCTTGAGGGAGGACTAGTGTAATGGGGTACACAGCATGAAAGCAATTATATACAAACAACTAGGATTGTATAGGAAATGATCGACATAGGGAATGTGCTGAAATTAAGAGATTTGAAAAGGCGTCCTGAAGATGAGATTTAAATTAGAACTTGAAAGAATGCTGGAAATCTAGGAGGCAGAAGTGAGGAGAGAGAGCATTCCAAGCGTGGGGCATATCCAACAAAAATGCTTGGACTTTGAAGAGTGAATGTCTTGTATGAGGAACAGCAAAGAGGCCGGTGTGATTTAATCAGAGTGTGTGTGCAAGAGTAAAGTATAAGAATACTGGGGGGAAGAGCGGGGAAGGGGGGGAGAAAGCTGACAATTCTACCTAAACTCATTCATATATCCAATGCCGTTCCAATTAAATTACCAAAAAAATTATCTTTACTGAATTAGAAAAAATAATAAAATTCATTTGGAAGAGCAAAAAGTCAAGTTTATCAAAGGAACTAATGAAAAAAAATGTTAATGAAGGAAGTTTAGCAGTAGCAGGTGTTAAACTCTATTGTAAGGCAGTAATTACCCAAACTGTCTGCCACTAGCTAAGAAGCCGCATAGATCAGTGAGACAGAGCAGACATATAATTTACAGCAGCAAATGCATACCGTAACTTTGTGTTTGACAAGAGGAAAGACAGGTTGTTTTTTAAGATAAAAATTCATTTTTTGGTAAATATTGTTGAGAAAACTGGACAACAGTACAGCAGAAATTGGACATCGATCAATATCTTACACCATTTAATTAGATAAGGTCAAAATGGATACATATAAGGAGAGAGATTACAAGAAAATTTGAAAAACATGGGACATATTACTTTAGCACACTTATGATAGGAGAATAATTCATAAATAAACAAGAACTAGAGAGCAGAGTGAGGTATAAAATGTGTAATTTCGATTACATTAAATTAAAAGGGGGTTGTACAAATAAAATTAATGTAGTCAAGATCAGAAGGAAAGCAGAAATTTTGGGGAAAATTTTTATAGACAGTTTCTCAGATATCTCATCTCAAATAAAGAACTTTGTCAAATCTATAAGAATATGAGTCAGTCCCCAATTGATAAATGGTCAAAGAATATGAATAAGCAGTTTTCCAATGAAGAAATCAAAATAATTTATAGTCATATAAAAAATGCTCTAAATCACTGTTGATTAGAGAAATGCAAATTAAAACCTTGAGATATCATTTTATATCTATCAGATTGGCTAAAAGGGTAGAAGGGGAAAGGGACAAACATTGGAGGGAATGTAGAAAAATTGGGACACTAATTCACTTGAACTGATCAAACCATTTTGTAGAGCAATCTGGAATTATGCCCAAAGAATCATTAAACTGCTTACACCATTTGACCCAGCTATACCACTACGAGGTCTGTTTCCAAAGAGGATCAGGGAAAAAGGAAAAGAACAATATATTCTAAAGAAAAAGAACAGATATCTTCCAAAATATTTATAGTAGTTCTTTTTGTGGTGGCAAAGAACTACAAATTGCAGGCACGCTAGCCGACTGGAAGATGTTTGAACAAGTTGTGGTGTATGATTTTGATGGAGTACTGTTGCTGTGCATGAGCAAAATGATGAGCTCCATGATTTTAGAAAAACTTGCGATGACTTGCATATAATAACAAAAAGAGAAATGAGCAGAACCAAGAGAATAAGAGTGTTGTAGATAGCAATGGCGATATTGTTTCGAGGACAACTTTGAGCAACCAAGTAACCGGCTGTTATAAACACCCACACTAGATGCAAAGGGCTTAAGGAGGAAGATGCTTCTGCGTGCACATATAAAGGTGTACGTGTGTGCATTCACTCAGACTGCATTTTAATGAAAACAGTCAATGCAACAAAGTTAAGATCTTTATCTGGGCTGGGCAAGTGAGTTGCAGCCTGGGACCATTTAACAAGTGCTGGGGTCCTCAAGAAGGGGGCTCGAAACAGGGTTTATAATAGGGTACTAAGGCCAAGAAAATGGCTAGGCTACCGTAGTGCTAAAGCAATATTCACAGCACCCATGGTGACTATAAATATTCCAGTATAGTCTTTGATCACAAAATATAACAGACTCTCCATGTATAAGACAGAAGCAAAACATTGGTTCAGACACCAGAAAAACAAATCCCAAAACCAGTAAATCGATTTCATCATAGTAGCAAAGAAGTTAATAAGCCATAACAAAACAGAGAGCTACAGCATCCTTTAGCTTTCCCACAAACCAACACAAGCCTAGCTGTCACAGCAGGTGAAGAACACCAACATTTACTGACAAGTAGAACTGTCTGCCTCAGATGCATCCTCTCCTCCCACCTTGTCTAGCTGCTCTGACTCCCAGCTTCCCGTGGGCTCTGCTCTACCCTTCAGCAAACTCCTCCCACCATAGGCTCCATGTGATTACATTCAGCCTATTAGGGGGCAGGGTTGATCTTCAAAGCAGTGAAGGTCTTCAAATTCCCTTGGGCTTATTAAGGGGCAGGGAATATCTTCAAATTCCCATTACCATTTCAGCTGCAGATGGGAGCAATTTCATAAAGTAAGTTGTTTCACATAACAAGCAAAAGTCCATGAAGAAAGCTTGAGAATCTCTAGAGGGGAGAGTTTGGAGGGTCTACAAAATAATCAGAGGCTGGAATTGACAAAGTATAGTCAAACTTAAGCAATTCATTAGCCCTGGAATGGAAACCAGGGCAGTTTCAGCTAGTTCTTAGTCAACTGAGTTTGTGTGTGTGTGTGTGTGTGTGTGTGTGTGTGTGTGTGTACATACATATACATACATATTTTCAACTAATAGGAGGGGGGAGAAACAAAGGGAAAAAATACATCTCTTTTTATATATCTTCTTATACATCTCCTCTTTATTTACACATGTGGTATCATGCTTAGAGTACTACAATAGCTGTCTTGCTTGGTTCCTTGTCTCAAATCTATCACCAGTTGGGTCTATCCTCCACTCAGTTGCTAAAGTTATTTTCCTAAAGCACAGGTTTTACCACATTATCTCACTCTTTCTTACTCCCAATGATGGGGTGATAGGACCTGAACCCCTAAAATGGAAAACACCATGTCTTTGAAAGCAACCCAGTCCCTGAATTTTCCCATACATTTTAGTAGCCTAGATCAGTGGCAGCTCACTTGAGGCATCTGGCCCATCCAAGCCCACCTAGATACTTAACAATCTTTTCACAGTCCTCTGGACCCACCTCATACCACTTTTAAATCTTTTTACTCTCAGTACCTGGGTCACCCAGGCTATTTACCACTCCTTAATTCCATCCAGATCTTTTTACTGTCTTTTTTTATATATAAGTATCAATCTCACCCCATCAAAGCACAGATTCATTAGGAATCTAGCCTGCTCTATTGGTGTTACAATAAACCTCCCTACCTTGACTGAAAGAAGGCTTAAGTGCTTGAATTCTTTCCAGGCAGACTTGCCCTGTACCCTTACAGCCAGCACCCCAAACCGTATCACTTCCATTCAATAAACTACAATGCCTCCCTATTATCTCCAGGATCAAATATTAAATCCTTTACTGGACTTTTAAACCTCTTCCCAACCTAGTGTGTTCCTACCTTTCCAGTCGCATTACACCTTTCTCCCCTCTATATACTTAATAAACCAGGTACACTGGCCTGTTTGCTGTCTCACACATAACCCTCCATTTCCTTTCTGTGTCTTTTCACTGGCTACCTCTCTTTCCTTGGAAGGCTCTCCCCCCTTACAACTACTTGGGTTCCCTCACATGTCAACTTAAATTCCACCTTCAAGAACTGATAAATAGAAATATGTATAAAATAATCATATATATGTATATGTACACACACACACATATACACTAATGGCAGCCATCTCTAGGGTGGGGTGGGAAGAAAAAAGAGAAAAAGAGAAAAAGAAATTTACATGATTATTATATATTTAAGAGGAGTAGCAAGTTGTACATAATAGATTTGTGGTTTTATGTGCAACTATCTTTTTTATTGTATTATGTTAGGAAAACGCTTGTTTTATTCCATAAATTAAAAATAAAATAATTTTTTAGAATCCCATCTTCTATAGTATGTCTTTCTCAATCTCCTCCTTCCCCTTCCCCTCCCAATTCCAAGTGATTTTCTTCTGAGATTATTTTCCATATATATTTACATTTATATATACCTGTATGTTCTCTTTTCCATTAGAATGTGTGTTCCTGGAGGGCAGGAAAGGTATTTTCGCTTTTCTTTGCATACTCAGTGCTTAGCAAAATGCTTTGCTTAGTAAAACTTAATATTTTTTTGTGTGTGACTGACTAGCTGAGGAGTTCTCTCATAGGAAGGGATTAGTAATCACAGCACTTCTACCTGATCTAATACAGAATTTTAGGTAGTCTGAAGATTTTATCTCAGAACTACAGCTGAAGCAGAAGGAAGCAGAAAAAAGGTTGTCAGAGGAAGTTTTGAAGAGAGGCTCATTAATCAATCATAGCACTGCTCAGTGAACGGAGCAGCTGGCTTTCTAGATGGTGAAAAAGCTGCGACCAGCTTTCATAGTGGACCTTGCTTCAGATTACCCTGAAAATAGAGCTGATGATCAGCTGGCTTGTAAAAAACTTTTTCAGGAAACAAAGCCTTGTGGGGGAGCTGGACTGGACAACGACAATGTGATGTCTTTTATAGAAGATACATCCAGCTTTACAGTGTCACAAGTGTGAGTTGCCCCTCCAACACATATCATCCTATCTCTATGTATACATGGGGAGGGGGGGACGGGAAAGGGAAGAGAAGAAAAAAAAGGGAAAAAGACATTTACATTATAACTTTATACATACACATACCTATTTGTGTCTCATGGTAGCCATGGGGGGGTGCGAGGGAGGGCAGGGAAAAAGAAATGTGCTCTTTCTGTGTATATCCTGGTAAACAGAGGTACCTCGGCCACATTTCCAAGTGTGGATCCATCATCCCCATATCTAATTCCTCTGGATGTCCACTCTTCTCACTTAGTGTGTATGTATTCATGGAAACTCAATTTTTGTGGGAAGAATGCTATATTATTTCTTCAATTAAAATGCCTCTTACAAACTATGTGTTGTTATGACTGACTGGAAAAAGTAAAACGTTGTGGGGGGAGGGGAAGGGGAGGATTGTGAATTATAGTTTGTAAAATTTCTCTACCAGGGGCGGCTAGTTACCGCTTACTAGCCATGCGACCTAAGGCAAGTCACTTAACCCCGATTGCCCTGCTTTCCCCCCTCCAAAAAGCAACAAACAAACAAACAAAAATTTCTCAACCTTCCCAACCCCAAATATTTAGGATTTTGGATGACTAACTGGGGGCTTACATTAAGAAAGACCCTGTGGGTTACCTAAGGATCATAAATTTAGAGCTGGAAAGGACCTTAGTATATATATATATATATATATATATATATATATATATATATGTAGTATAATCTCAATATTCTCAATATTCTACAGAGGAAACCAATCTCGGAGAAACTGGACTAGGTTAGCTTATGGAGGCAGTAAATTCTGAGCCAACTTTTAAACTTTTTGCCAATTTTTTATCTTCCTGACTCCAAATCCAGCATCCTTCCCACAGCAGCTATCATTTCTGGCCAGAGCAAGTTTACTGCATCCTGTTTTAACTTCATTGTAACTGAAAAGAGGGTATTTTCTGGCGAGCTAGGTTAACTAGGGACAGATCCAGCAGTTTTCGAAATTAAACATAAACAGTTATCCAATACTTAAACCATTCTTAAAGTGTATATATAGTACTTATTCTATATAGTATATACACTACCTACAACTTTGCCTTTAAGAAAAATCTGCCTATGTTCCCCTCAGTGCGTCGCTTTAATATACACATATAAATAATATGTACAACCTGTTTTCTTTAATATACTTAGTCCAGGTCTTGGTTGTCAACTCTGTTCAGAGTTCAGACAGTTCTTTCTCTTTCCATTCCTTACTCTCTGGCTGAAATTTAAGGCGCTTTCTTTTTTTCCCCCAGGGGATACATCGAGAGCCTGCGG
This sequence comes from Pseudochirops cupreus, assembly GCA_028627135.1. NCBI lineage: Eukaryota > Metazoa > Chordata > Mammalia > Diprotodontia > Pseudocheiridae > Pseudochirops > Pseudochirops cupreus. Next base: position 212,996,296 of record CM053580.1, read on the forward strand.
CTCTCCTTTTAATTACACTAGTCCATTCTTTAAGGCGGGGGGTGGGGGGTGGGGGGGGTTAGGTAAAATGAAGTGTAAATCCGTTTGTGCGTAACAGCAGTCAGAAAAATGTATCCTGTCTCGGGGGACAGCTTCCAGACTTGGTTCTCCCAGCCAAAAGGGGCGCGGGTCTTGGGTGGGCTACACCTTTTTTTTTTTTAAATGTAATTGCTGGCTGGCCTATTTAAAAGAAAAGACTACAGAGCTTGGGCGGTGGCAAGTGCAGATGGGATTCCAATTTTTCCGGCTCCCCCTCTCCGTGCGTGCACGCGCAGCCTTCCTCTCCACCATCAAAGTCACCGAACCCCGAGAGGGTGGTCTCGGGGAGTCGGTGTGGGGCTCGCGGCAGAAGCGAGAGCAAGGTGGGGAGTCAGGTCAGTCCTTGAAGCCTCGGGCATAGGCGCGGGGCAAAGCCTAGGCAGGGCAGCCCGAGCGGAAGTGACGCCAGCTTCACCTGCTCGCCCTGGTGCGGACTGGGAGAGGGAGAGGACAGCGGCTCCGAGGTGCCGGTGAGCCGGGCAGGGCGGGTGCGGACCGGAGTGAAGGCAGCCTGTGGCAGAGGCTGAGGCTGGGCTGGAGCGCGGAGCCAGGGCGGCCCCTCGCCATGAAGCTCCTCTTGTGCGTTGCGCTCCTGTGCTGGACAGCGGGTGAGTAGAGGAAAGGATGGATCCCCATGGAATTCCTGCAGCTCCGGGAATTACCCCGCCTGTGTTCACCCTGGCTCCAATGGGGCGGAGAGACAAAGGAGCAGGACTCTGGCCCCGGGGGAGGGAGAACCCTGGAATGCCGAGCTTGAAAGGGATTTTGCGAATGGGGGGGGAGGGGGTAGATGCTTTGCCTAGTTTGGTGTTTGGGGAGATCTTTGGGAGGTGGCCCTCCCTCCGGGACCTCGAGGCTTGTTTGTTGGTTTGGGGGAGATAGTCTGGTGGGAGAGATGAGGGGCCCCGAGGGAGCCATGAAACAAAGACATTTTCGAAACCCATCTCTTGGTCTTTTAGGGGTTCAGGATCGAACTCGTCCTGCAATAGAGCTGAAATTGTGCTGTCCTTTTGATGAAAGGGTTTGGTGTGATTCCCCCTCACTTCTAGGGTTGGCTCCCAAAATGGGTGGTGTGTGTAATTGATGTGTTTGGCGGGGGTAGGGAAACTGAGGGTGGGAGGGGAAGGGAGAAAGGTCTAGCCTGGGAAGCACTGTGTTCGGAAGGGACCTTTCAGACACAGCCAACTCTTTGCTTTCTCTTCCTAATTTGCTCGTATCTTTTTTTTTCTTGCTTCAATCGTATCGATGAGTTTCCACTGGTTTTCTGTTTCTCTGGCCCACTTTTGTTTGTCATTTTATCGTTTCCGGTCTGGGTCACCTGTATTTTAAGTCCTAAAAGGTAAAATTGCAAATAATTAACGCTTGCCTTTTTAAAAAGGTCTCTGTGTCCTGGTGGCACCTGTGATTCACCAGTTCTAGTTTAGGGAAAGGTACTGAGTGAAAATTAGCAGGAGTTAACATAGACTATGAATTATCTAAGCAGGAAGCATTTCTTATTAAAAATACAGAGATGTCCGAGTAATGATACAATTCTGAAAAAAATCCAATGGAGATTTCTGTAGAAAAAAAGTATCAATGTATCAGAGAGGATTGAGTTGCTTTATTTCTTAATTTCTAATTAGTAGACTTCTTTTGGATTAAATGCCATGTGGGGCTTTAGAATTCTTAAAGCACTTTATGCAATATTTTCTTTTTGGAGGGAAGTATAGTATCTCTATGGTATATATCCTTACATACACTCATGTACACACATATGTGTGAGTATTTGGAATAGGAGTAGACCTAGCATTTGTTTTTATTCCTGTGGAAGCAGTGGTTTTTGGTGCCAACTCTTTTGAAAGTAAAATGGTCCAGTTTATTTTGTCAGGCTTCCCTACTTCAGAACTTGATGATTTGTGTTTTGCACAGCACCTGGAAGGTTAAATGTTAAGTGTGCTTTGCTGCAGAATTGGGATGGCACTTTCCGTTTCCTGTTGAAATGTGAAATCCATTGTTGCTGTCATGGATATGAATCTTACTCATGGCATGAAAATTCTATTTTGAAAGTAAATCACTGATTGGAAACTTTACCACTATCTGTTTTTTGTTACCTAAAGCTGACTTAAATTGTTTGGTAAAACTAGGGCTTACCATGGACTGCTAGAAAGCTACTCATTTTTGAAATAATTTTATTTTTCCTTCATTTTTCAGTATCTCTTTGGAGAGCCTTTCTTTAGGTGAAAGCAATCACATTTTGATCAGTCCAATGAAATCTCTTCATTAGGTTTAACTAATTGTTTTTTGTAGATACATTTTTCCCTAGAATTCATCATTTTGCTAGTTTTATTTTGTATTATACATTAAAATTCATATTCTTTTCCCTGAAATTGGAACTCTCATACAGCAGTATGAAATTATCATTGTTTAAAGAAGGGACGTAGAGATTACTTAACCTAACCCCCGTCCTTTTATAGACAAGGAAACCTTTTGTAACTTATCCAAGGTTACAAAGGCAGTAGAGTTCAAACCCAGATCTTCTAACTTTAAAATCTGAAGTTCTTTACCACCCCTGCTCTTTTTTCAGATTTCCTTATGCCAGTTTTAGAAATCCTCTGGTAAGATTGAAGAGGTTTTGTGGGTGCTGTGACTCAGAATGCCAAGGCAGAGTTGCCTGGAATGAGTTCACACACTCAAGCCTTCTCTTAGTCAAGTGGCAAAAAGTTTATTGTAACGCTTTAGCAAAAGTGGGCAAGGTCCTTAAAGTGTCTTAGAGAGACTGAGGATTGTACTGGGGTTTATATGGAATAGGGGCATGTGAAAGGAATGCCAGGGGTACTAGTTAGGTAAGCTAAGAGTCCAAGTGTCTTTGGGAACTGCAGATGGGGAAAGTGTAGGGAGTATACCAGACATTGAGGGAGATGTCAGAGGCATGGAGCAGGGATCTGGCAGGAGGAAGAGTCCTTGGGCCAGGCACCCCTCTGTTCTGATAAGAGAATGTGTTCTGCAGCAAGAGAAAATTTTCTTACAGGACAGAGCCCTACTGAGAAGTTGGGAGGCTTCCAGAGACTTGATCTTAGGGTCGGGGCCTTAGCATCCCATCAAGATCATCTATATTCACTGTACCTACTATTGGTTTCCCTAGGTAGAGCTCTAACCACTAGAAAGTAGTTGAGAGATTAAACTATGAATCAGAGGGCTTGTTGCCACATCTCCTTTGTGCAGCATTTCCAAGTACTCTTTTCTCTTCTCTTTGGATTCTATGACACTATTCTTTTTGTTCTCTCTTCTACCTTTCTAATGATAAAAAAGGCTTCTTGGTAGAGTGGAAAGAGTACTGGCTTTGTTGGCAGCTAGGTGGCACAGGGTCTGAATACTGAGTCTGAAGTCAGGAAGACATTAAAAATGTAGCCTTAGATGCTAGCTGTGTGACCGACCGGTATGATCCTGCAGAAGTCACTTACCCTCCGTTTCCCTCATTTTCTTCCACAGTAAAATGAGAGGATGATAGCAGCACCTCGGTTGTAGTAATGAAGATACAGTGAGAGCCTGGCACATAGAGGGTGCTCTATAAATGCTTATTCCCTTCCCCACCACCTTCTGAAGACCTGGGTTCAGATCCTGCCTGTCACTTATATCTCTGATTTCAGTTTTCTCATGAAAAACGAGGGAGTTGGACTAGATTAAATTTGTCCGACTGAGTCTTTTTCAACTCTAAATTTTATTTCTAAGTTCTTCCTTTGTAGACATCCCAAGATCATCCTAATTACACATAATCCCTCCTTTTTTGAATCCACCTTTATGAGAATCATCCAGATTCCCATATCTATGTTTAGCTGATATCTCTCCCTGAGATTTAGTCCTACATTTCTACTTGCCTGCTGGATATCTCAACTGACTTGCGCAAACATTTTTAAAAGATCTAATGTGGACACATCCATATACTTAGTCTCTGGGAGAGATGAAAAGATTGCATAAGTCTCTGCATGGATTTCAGCATCTATTGATAGGATCTGACATAAACACAAATAATTAATACAAAATAGTAGTTAGAAGGGATGGATAAATGCTTTTGCCAAGCACTATGCTTAGTGCTGGGGATGTAGATATAAAAGCTATGGCCATTTCTTTACTTAGGACCTTACATTTTAATGGAGGAGATAACATACTTAGAGGAGTGGTGGCCAGGGAGAGGTTAGAAGTTACTTCATAGATTGGGCTCGGCTAACTTTTTCTGTAAAAGACTAGATAGTAAATATTTTAGGCTTTGGGGGCCAAACGACAAAATCAAGGATGTTATGTAAGTACTTAGATAACAAAAGAAAACAAATTTCCACAAAGTTTTAATTGATAAAATTCAAAGTATTATAATAATTGAATGTAATTTTTTAATAATCTGAGTCTACTAATGAGAAGAATGGAATTCTTTTGGGGAGGATAATACTTAATTGGCATTCAGAGTTACTGCTACCTATCATCAAAATCAGTTAAAAATAATCAGACATTTATTAGGCACTTAGCGAGCACCTGGCCCTGTGCTAAGTGCTGCATATACAGTAAAGAGGCAAAAGCCCCTGGCCTCAGAGAGTTTATAATCTAATGGGGGAGCCAACATGCCAACACATTCAGGATAAATAGGAACAATAAACAGGTTTATATGTAAACAGGAAATTAAGAGGGACTTCTATGTAAATAGAGAATTAAGAGGGGTTAGAAAAAAGCTTCCTGAAAAAAAAATGGGATTTTAGTTGGGACTTGAAGTCGGAAAAGCCAGTAGTAGGTAGAGATAAAGAAAAGGATTCTGGGCTTGGGGGACAGCCAGAGAAGATGCCAGGAGCCGAGAGAGGGAGTATTTCATTCATAGACCAGCAAGGATGCTAGCATCACTGGGGTGAAGAGTGTGTGATGCGGCAGAATGATGTAAGAAGACTGGAAAGGCAGGAGGAGACTAGGTTATAAGGACTTTCAATACCAAATAGCATTTTGTATTTGATTCTAGAGGCAAGAAGGAGCCACTGAAGTTTGAGAAGGAGGAAGGTGACTGTACATTAGGAAAATCACTTTGATGTCTGATTGGAGGATGAATTGGAGTGAGGAGAGACTTAAGGCAAGCAGACCCACTTGCAGGCTCAGGGTGATGAGGCCCTACCCCAGAGACGTGGTGGTGTCAGGAGAGAAGGGGGCATATTGAAGAGGTCTTGACTATGGATTGTGTGGGGGTGAGAGATACTGAGTAGTAGTGGCAAGCTGAGGGACTGGGAGGATGGTATTACCTACAGTAATAGGGAAGCGGGTGGGGGCAGGGGAAGAAGATGATGAATTTGTTTTTGGACATACTGTGTTTAAGATATCTACTGGCCATTCAGTTCTAAATACCTGAAAGGCTGTTGGAAATTAGAGGTGGAAGATCAGCAGAGAGGTTGGGGGAGGACAGGTAGGTTTGAGAATCATCAGCATATAGATCCATGGGAGCTGATGAGATGACCGAGTGAAGTGATATAAAGGGAGACTTGGAGAGGGTCCTTGTACGGTCTACAAGATTATAATGGAAACAGACTTTACAACCCTTTAAACAGAAATACGGGTAGTTGTAGTTATTATACTGAATTATGGAGGATCATGGCAAAGTCCCATAGAATCATATTTGAATAGTACTTTAAAATCGGGGCCATTCCAGGCCTAGGAAATGGCATATAAAACGGCCTGTTTGCTTGGTGCTTAGACCACAAGAAAAGCAGTGATGCAGTAGCATTAATAATAGAGTGGTAGCAAATCTTCTAAGGCAGAGAGCTCTGCTTGCTGCAGACCAACAAGATTAAAACTTAAGTGGGAAATATTTAACAAAATAAGTAAAAATAAAACACAACATAGATGATGTTAATATGTGGTTTTCTGTCGGTATGCAACTTGGAGGGATCCTTCATGATGTTTAATGGCCCCAGTTTGTAGCCACTGGTCCAGGACCAGAGAACATGGCATATACACAAATGAGTAAATAGAAGGTACTAGATCATTTGTGGTGGGTGGGGTGGAGAGACAGAGAGCACTAATGACTGGAAGGAATTAATGGGAGGGTAGCTTCTCATCCCAGCCTCGAAGTGTTAAGATGAGGATTCAGAGACTTGGAGTTGAAGGACTACACTCCGTGGAAAACTTCAATCAGCACGAGACTCGATTTGTGTATAAATTTAGTAGAAATGGCAATATTAGAAAGGAGGTAGAAATGACAAGATTTGGCAAGCCTAGGAAGGTTAATGGTGGTGAGTACGTCACTAAAGTTATGGAGAAAGGTAGGAGAGGGGATTGTGGGAAGGTGTTAGCTTGTTAAGATCCTAGATCCTCCTTGGGACGGCTAGGTGGTGCAAGTGGGTAGAGCACCAGCCCTGAAGTCAGGAGGACCTGAGTTAAAATTAGGCCTCAGACATTTAACACTTTACTAAGCTGTGTGACCTTGGGCAAGTCACCCCAATTGCCCTGCCTTCCCTCCTCCAAAAAAAAGCAAAAAAAAAAATCCTAGATCCTCGGAGATGAGCAAGGTTCCACTCTATTAATTGATAGAAAGAATTACCCCTAGTCAGAGCACCCAATCCACGAATCCTATAAGGACCCCCAAAGTCCTGACGAGATCCTGGGACAAGAGAAGGTATTGGACAAAGTACAGCGGGTCAGAGTTCAGTCTGCACTGCCTGAAGTCTTTGGTACAGTTCCAGCTTTCTTGGCCTCAGCTTTTGCAGTACCCGAGACCAGGCAAGCCCGGCCCCCAGGGAATGCTTGTTGGACTTTTGAGGTTTTCACCACAGTCTTTTATGACACTCCCTGTTCAACCTGAACCTTTCCCAACCCCACAGCTGGCTGCTTGAGAACTTTCCCAGCTGGTCTAGCACTAGGAAACAATGCCCGAGATCACCCCAAGTCCCAAAAGAGTCCAAACCCAGCCCTACTGCCTTGCAGAGAGTAGTCTCAGAGCATTCCAGGCAAGGTCCGATACAATTCCAGTGGCCCCAGCCCCCGCTTCTGGAGAAGATCCTAGACAAAGGCTAGCCAGAAGAGTCCCCTGAAGCCTGTGGTGGGAGCCTAACAACTGAGGAATAGGACTCCCAGTGAAGACTACGATAAGGACAGGTCCTAGACCCCGATGACGAGAAAGCCCTAGACATAACCCAGTACTGGAACAATTCTTAAATTACTGTTAATTCCTTCCAGTTATTAGTGTGCATTCTCATTCTCTCCCTCCTCTCCACAAATTATCTAATTCTTATCTTCTGTTTACTTTATTTGTATATGTGTCATATCCAGTACCTAGCACAGTGCCTTCCTTAACGGTAGTAGGTTCTTAATATTTGCTGAATTAAACTAAGCCCTACTGAATTATAGTTCAAACTTCCTATCCTCCTGTTTAAAACCTAGACAATCTGGTACTACTCTACTTTTAATGCTTCGTCTTCATTACTCTTCTTTCACTCCATTCTCCAAGCACACTAACATGCCTTTGTGATTTTGTTCATGCTATTCCAGAACTATGCCTGAAATGTACTCCACCCTTCCTCTGCTGATTTTGTTTTATGCTCAGAATTTTCCCTAATACATCAATCGCCTTGGAACAAATTCATGTTCTCAAAACAAGTCTTAGAACAGAACTTCTTATAGAGGGAATTCTTATTAAGGTTTGACTGTGGTGGTCTCTAGAGTACTTCCCAACTCTGAGATTCTATAATCCCTGCTTGTAGAAAGTAAAAGGACTGGTATGTTGAAGGTTTTAACCATGTTGCTAGGGGTTCATGAGGGAGGTGTCTGTGTGAGACAACCTTTGTTTTCACTGTTATTTGACAGAAAGATCAGCAATTTGGGAGTTTAGCTGGAAATTTTCCATTTGCCCCCTTTTGTAGAGAAATGTTAAAAGTAGAAATAATTTTCCGTTAAATTAATATGCTAATATCCAAGCAATGAATTGGCCTACAAAAAGAAGAGTTCCCAATAGAAAGGCAAAAATCATAGATTAGAACTGTTTGGGGTGATTTGGAATTATTTGTTTCAGCACATCTTATAGTGAAGAACTGGAAATGAAGTACCTCTCCATGCCCCTCCACCATACCTTTCTAAACATTAAAGTAGGAGTCCTTAGCCTTTTTTAATGTCATAGATGGCTTTGACAGTTTGATGGACTCCATTCTTAGAATATTTATTTAAATTCATAATGGAAGGAAATGTGTAATTTCAATTAGAGCTTATTGAAAACGTTATTTTTTCCCCGTCCAAGCTCACCACTGGCTCTTTCAAATTTGATCACAGACCTAAGTTAAGAACTCCTACAAATCTTTGACTTAATGTCTCTGAAATTGTGTTTATTGTGTTATACATCAATCAGTAAATATTTAAGCTCCTATGTGCCAGGCAATGTGCTAAGGTCTGGGGCTACAAAAAGAGGCAAAAAAATAGTTCTTGCCATCAGGGAGCTTAATAATAGTCTAATGAGGAGACAACATGCAGACAGATCACTTACCGAGGAAGCTATTTATTGGATAAATAGGTAATAACTAATAGAAGGAAGGTACTGGGGAAGACTTTCTGTAAAAGGTGGAATTTTAATTGGGACTTAAAAGAAGCTGGGGAGGTTAGTAGTCAGAGTGGTGGAGGAGGGAGAGGTTCCAGTTATGGGGGACAGCTAGACAAAATGCTGGTGGCTGAGAGATGCACAGTCCTTTCCTTAGGGTAAGGGAGAGGTTTACCTACAAATTTCACCCTAACTTTTTATTTCTACATCAGCCTCAAAGTATTATCTATGGATTCCAGTTTGAAGACCCTCACGTTCAATAATGCTATTGATAGATCGTTAAAAAGATACTAGTATCTCTTTCACAGACTTCTAGGTGGATTTTCTTCTCAGTGGCTTGGTCATTTTAGTCCCTGAAGATGAAAGTCTTTTTACAGCATCAACATGTACAACAGTTTGGAAACTTCATACATAAAGATGGTCTATTGCTTTGTTATTTTTAATATCTCAACTTTATACGTTTTTATAGGTAGGTTGATTAAAAGACACTGGAGTTTGCCAGATAGTTTATAATTTATGCCACTAGGTGAGGAAATCATTTTCTGTAAGGCAAAATAAGTATCTATTTATTATCCATTGATTCAGTAACAATCCCAAACCAATAATGCATAGTCAATATTTGGTATTTAATATCCCAAAGACAATACTTAAGAACCAGTTTTATTTTTTTATTTTTTAAAATTTTTAAAATTTTATTATTTTTATTTATTAATTTTTAAAGAAATGTATTATTTATTAATTAATTTAATTATTATACAGACACCCTTCATGCCCACCAGCAATTAAGGGATTAGTTGCGAGTCACTAGAGAGGGGTGTTTGTTTTAAAAATCAGAGCGACCAAGGGGGACACTGATATTTTATTTCAAACCAATACATGCATTTTGTCTCATTTCCATTTTATCAGATTGTTTGACTTTAATAATTATGTAATTTATACAATAATACAAATAATAATGAACAACAAAACGATCTAATACATAATAGTAATTTCTATACTATGTCATTATAATAACGTCATATACTCCGCAATCATTATTCCAGGTAATTTGTGGTTGTTTGTTCGTCATTCTCCAAGAGGAGCATGAGATCAGGGAGATGAGGCCGTGACTTGCAAGTGAACTGGGTTTAAGTGAGGGAGGGCTGTGCCAGGTCACCAGCCTCACTTTCTCCTCTGGAGCCATCCAGATATAGATCAGGATGACTGGAGATTCTCACCCCCTTCCTCTCTCCCCACCATGGAATTTACAATGAAAATGAATGATATTTCCTTGAAAAGTAACAGAGCAGTTATAAAATTCTAACAGAGGGAAGTTTTGTTCACCGATTGTTTGTTTGCTATCTTAATGTTTGCAGTCTTTCATCTTTGTTTTACAGTGACATTGGACACAAACTGAACTTAATGTCTCTGCAAGTTAGTGCAGACCATTACATAAGTAAAACTTTGAAAAGCAATCACGACTCGTCTTAAGCTTTCTATGATAAGCCTTTTGGTTTTATTTCATGAATTCTGCTTTATCACAAAGGATAATTTCATTTGTTGCTTTATTTCTATGATAAGATAGCATATCAAGTTCATAATTTTAGTCTAGTTGAGTGCCATATTCACATTATTACTCATTTTTTAAATCAAAGTGTTAACATTATCTAATGATTATATATCGGGGATTTTATCTTGATTCTAGAAGCCATTTCTACCATGATTGCTGATATAATGGAGAGAAAGGAAGATGGAACAAGAGAGAGAGAAATGCAAGTTCAAAAAACATGTAGGAAAGGGGTGGCTAGGTGGTGCAGTGAGCGGAGCACTGGCCCTGGAGTCAGGAGGAGCTGAGTTCAAATCCAGCCTCAGACACCACAAAAAAACTAGCCTTGTAACCTTGGGCAAGTCATTTTACCCCAGTTGCCTCCCAAAAAGCAAAAAAAAAAAAATGTAGGAGAGAAAACTCAATCAAAGAGAATTTAAAGGAAAGGACTGTTTTAGCAATATGAGGGCCCCAAAGATTATCTTTTGACTCTATCTTAGGACATAGGCGAATTAATGAAATTACTTTTAGGTAACAGGGAATAAAATATTACCAAATTAAGACACCAGACATAGGTATTACTTGAGGAAGTTAATGTCTTGAGTCTGTACACTGCTACTATCTTTTCAAGCCTTTCGAATCCTTTTTTCTTTCTGTACTTGGTTTTAAATTCCTGTCATACTCAAATTTTACCTTGTCAGCATTTTAAATTATCCTGTCTCCTTGTTTAATAAAAGAATTGAATTTTCAAATATTAGACCAGTCTAAGATTGCCTTACTGTGGCTTTATGCTTTCTTATTTCAAAGTGATACTTATTGTTATTCATGGCATTTAAAATCTCTCAGGCATAATACAATTTTACATTCTTATAGAAAAACTTGCAAACATTTGAAAGGTAACACTGAATCTGCATTGCTAAGACACAAAATGCTGTGATACACACACACATATCCCTCCTTCCCTACCTTCAGGCGAATTCGGGGAAGTGGAGAGGACTATAATTTGTTTATAGTAAACACTTGCCCAAAGCAAACTAATAAAATGGTATTATGCTTTCTGTTTAAGAAGTCTTTTAACACAAACAGACTTCATAGTTCTACTCTGAACAAAAATACTTCCCATATCCTGGGGCAACAGAGAGAAAAAATGTCTATCACTTGGAAAATAATTAGAGAAACCAGTGATAATTTCTGTAACTAATAGTAAACAGTCAGAAAGAGTGTCAAAGTACCGAGTGCTGATGTTTCATCTCACCCCTCCTGCCCAAATTGGTAAAATCAAAATGAATTTATCCATATATAAACCATGAAATATTTTACAATTTTGTGTGCCTGAATCCAGTTGTTTAATTGGCTTGGGCAATTTTTTCCTTGTGGAACAGATCTTATTGTTCTTTGCTAAATATAGTAATATTTCAGAAAAGTAGGAGAACATAGACTTTTCCTCCCCTTCCTTCTTGAATTTGATGGTTTTCTTAATCTTCTGCATTGCCAAATTCAGAATGAAAAGAGATTAACAGCTTCTTGGAATTGAGCTTCAAAACCTAAATATTCGGGAAATTTAAAATATCATCTTGCAGAAAAAATTTACTCATTCCAAAGTCAGTTTGTTGTTGTTATTCAGTCATTTAATCTTGTCCGACTCTTTGTGACATCATGGACCACACTGTCCATGGGGTTTTCTTAGTATGGATACTGGAGTGGTTTGCCATTTCTTTCTCCAGTGGATTAAAGTAACAGAGGTTAAGGGACTGGTCTAGAGTCACATAACTAAGTATGTGTCTGAAGCCATATTTGAACTCAGGTTTTTTTGACTCTAGGTTGAGCAGTCTATCAGCTGAGACACCTACCTGCCTCCTCTTAAACTGATCACTGCTAAGTTAATCCATGTTTATAAGCCATATCAGCGAGTGGGCACATATAGCCCTTTGAAATATTTTTTCTACTCCAGTACAAGTACTGCAAGATTGATGAAGGAAACTTTTTTCATCCAGATCAATCAGGCCCAGATGATAAAGGTTTTCTGCCCACATGGGACTTCAGTTAAGGGCTAATTTCTTCATGTTCAAACTGACAGAACAAAAATACTTTACTAGCTTCACCCATAAGTACTCATATTGGTCATAAACTTCCAGATTCAAATCTAGATAACTTTTTTCTTAGTTTATATCATAGTAAAATCTTAAGACAATGACGACTGGAATTCCCGCACTTGAAACAGAGCACTCCAATTCACTGACAACACTGAAAATGCAAGGAAAGGCTATCAGTTTACTGCCAGATCACTTTGGGTGAGGGTAGAGGGGCTGACAGATACACATTCCTCTCTCCACCCCTTCTGAACTCATATCTAGTGAGCTGGATTCAAAGAAAAGTCCTGACACATTAGAAAACCAGAAATATACAAAGGACGCAGTGGAGTATGGGTAAACACAAACCAGTTCTCACTTGAAAGTCTGCAACGGCTGTATTATCAAGCTCTGATTCTTGCAGGCTCAAAATGAACAGCAGAGAAGTGGGATAATGGCCATAAAGGTTTTGGATGTTGCTGTTCTGTAGAGTCCAACTCTCTGTGGCCCCATTTGAAGTTTCCTTCAAGGCCCAATTAAAATCTCACCTTCTGCAGGAAACTTTATGCCATCCCTCTTAATTCTCGTGTCTTCCCTTTTAACTATTTCCTATTTACCCTGTATGTAGCTTGTTTTACATATTTGTCATTTCCCCCATTAGACTGGAAACTCCTCAAGGGCAGGCACTGTCTTTTATTTGTATCCCAAGCACTTAACACAGTGCCTGGCATATGTTCAGGAATTTTTTTGATCTCATCTTGTCTCTTCGTGACCCCATTTGGGGTTTTCTTGGCTAGGATACTGGACTGGTTTGCCATTTCCTTCTCCAGCTTATCTTGCAGATGAGGAAATTGAGGCAGACAGGGTTAAGTCTTCCTGACTCCCGTCCTGGCTTTCTATCCACTGTACCACCTAGCTGACCCTTTCATTACAATATGTGCCACAGTTTATTGAGTCATTCTCCAGGCAATGGACAGCTACTTTTTTCCAGTTCTTTGCTTTAAAAACATCATGCTTTAAATAAATTATTGTATATGGAACCTGCCCATCAGTGATCTTTTTAGAGAATATACCTGTCTGTGGAATCCCCTGGTTATTGGGCCAGTTACTTGATCTGATAATTCCAACCTCCTTTCCTGAATGTCTGTACCAATTTACAAGGTCCAGCAACAGTGCTTTAGTTTTCCTTTGTTTCCAAGCCCTTTCAACATTGATTTTTACATTCTTTTGACCCCTTTGCCAAACTTCTGGTTTGATTTTCATTTCTCTTATTAGTGATAATGGGCTGTACTTTCATATGGTTTGTTAATAGTTTGTAATTCTTTCTGGAACTGCTTATTCTTCTGATCATTTTATGTTGAGAATTGGATTGGAATCTTACATATTTTTATTAGCTGTCTACATACCTTATATCAAATCCTTATCAGACATATTTGATACAAAGATGTGTTCTCTGTTAACTTCTACTCTGTTCCTAGATGCATTAACTTTGTGCAAAAGCTTTCAGTTTCATGTATTCAAAATTGACTATCCCCAGTTTGGAAGAATTCCTTCTCTACTCATGGCTGTGGAGTGTGCAATCTTTAATATTCAATTGCAGACATCTTTTTTTTTTTTTGCTTTTTTTTGGAGGGGGGAAGGTAGGGCAATTGCGGTTAAAGTGAGTTGCCCAAAGTCACTCAAGTGACTAGTTTTTGTATTAAGTGTCTGAGGTCAATTTTGAACTCAGGTCCTCCTAACTCCAGGGCCAGTGCTCTATTTATTACATCACCTAGCCACCTCCTGCAGACAGACACATTTTTAATTTATTATAGAATAGTGTTTTTTCTACGCCTTATTTCTACCACACTGCTTTCTTCCCCCCCAGTCTCCTTCAGCTGTTTTTAATAAATAGGGAGTTATTTCCTAAAGAATTTTTGGGGAGTATGTCAAACACTGGGTTATTGAGTTGCATTATTTCTGATTTTTCCCTAGTTTAATCTGTTTCATTCTTCTGTTTTTTAACCAATACCAATTACTTGTGATGATTGCTACTTTGTAACATAATTTGAGGCTTTGCAGTATTCTGTTCCTCTTTCAATTTCCTTTCATATTCTAGATCTTTTGTTTCTCTAAATGAGTTTTTTTATTTGGTTCTAGAAAGTCTTCCTTTAGGACTTTGATTGGTGTGCCATTAAATCTGTAAAATAATTTTGACAGTATTTTAATTTTTATTCTGTTAGCACAGCATAGCTGTGAGAACCAAATAGTTCCTTCATCTATTTAAATTCTTTGTTTTTTAAGGAATACTTTGTAATTGAATCTTTTCAGATACTGAATGTGTTAGACTGAGCCTAGATAACTTACGCATTTTGTTACCTTGAATGGGATTCTCCTTTCTATTGTCTCTTGGGTTTTGTTTTTTTATTATTATCATCATTATAAAGAAATATTCAAGAGGTTCTTGATTAGAGCTGTGCTTTTACTGGATGGAAGTTACTACTACAGGGCAAGCATTCTAGAAGACTGTCAGAGGTTCATGACTTCAGAAGAGATTATCCAAAATCTCCAGCGTGTGCATCTGCATCATTTGTCAAGGCTGTCTCACAGGCCTCGTGACCATCGACTGCAGACACTGTTTTTTGCCAGTGAAGTTATTCCATGCTTTTCTCCTGCCTTTAGTGGAGGTACATCTCCCATTTAAGACCTTTTAAACCCACTTCAAGGAAAATGGGGAAGAAAACTTCAAAGAAAAAAGAAACTGACTGTTACTGAGAAGCAACCTCAGCACTGCCACTCGCAGACTCCCAAAGGACTCAGCAAACCCGTCAAACAACAGCAGGTCCCCAAGTTGTTCTGAATATCCTACTTGACACGTCTGGAGCCTGAGGCTCACCCACAGATGAGGCTTCTGAGGATTATGGGAAAAGGCTCCAGGGAAATCTGAAATCTAAAAGCTGTTCAGAAGATAATGCTTGAGGAAAAGATTTCTTGGAGAGAGGGGCTATATTGTGGGCAGAACAAGTGAATATGCTGAGAAATGTTTGAAGAAAAGTTTCAAAAAATAAGTGAATTCCTAAGTGACCAAAAAAAGGACCCACACAGGTATGTGGAACTAGATAATGGAAACGACGAGATGGTCCAGATGGGAGTGTCGGGCCGTGCAAGAAATCCAAAGCATTAAGAAAAAGAAGAGCGGGCTCTGTCATGACACAGAAAAGACCTACAAGAAGAAATGATCCCAGTGTTGCAAGAAAAGTCTCAGATGCCAGATGTGGACCTGGCGCAGGATGTAGGAGACACTGAACAAGAGTAAGTCCCTGTCACCACAAATACCAGAAGCTTTCATCTCCAACTCAAGCAATTCTTATTACATTAATTCAAACAAATTTATGAAGAAATCTCAGGGATCTCAACTGCTGCCGTGGCACTATCTAGATGAATTATGTGATGAGAGAAAGAGGACTTCTCTCTCTTCAGATCAGACGTAAGCGTTACACCTCCAGAAGTATCTGTTGTATGAGTGGGAGAGAATCATCTCATACCAGTGGACACCAGTCATATTTCTGAAGAGGAACAATTACAACCCTCTTTGTTACTTTAATTTTTGTTACTTTTTACTTATTGAAAGGAATAACTAACCTGGTGATCTCCTTCCTCATTAATACTAGAATGGCATGGGCTGCAGGTGACTGGGGGATCCTATTCAATACAAGAATCCAATCCAATCAACACTTATTAAGCACCTACTATTTGCCCTTACCTGACACTGTACTAAGTACTGGGGATACGAGTGATAAAAAGAGAAACAGTCCTTACCCTCAAGGAGTTTACAATATAATGAGGGGAGACAAAAAGACCAGAAAGGAGCAGAGACCTCATTGAGTCCCTATGGTGGAGATATCGTGAGCTGCAGATCAGCAGGTGTAACTTAGAGTGGGCAGAATGAGTGGCAGTGTTTCAGGATAATGCTGGAACTATATCCTACTTTATGATCTTCAAAGGAGTCTAGTGGGAAAGGATTTGAAATTGAGTTTTGGTCTACCAGGGGAAATGTGAATTTTATTTTTTGTAATTAAAAAATTAGAATGGCAATGGGATCTTGCATTATTTCCTCCTAATTTTAGTCAGCTGTGTCATGACAGTGTGATCCACTATAGAAAATCTGTAAAAATGAGCCTTCTCCCCTTCTATATTTCTATGAAGAATTCCATCGGTAGAAAAAGTATTAGACTTCAAGTCAAGAAAGACTTTGTTAGAATCCTGCCTCTCAGACACCCACTATCTATTGCCATAGACACAGGTGTCTCTGGAAGGGTATCACATGATCGTTTGGATTGAAGTGGGTTAAAAAATACGCTCTTGATTTTTCTGGGTTTATTTTGTAGCCTTTGCCCAACCTATTATCTCAATTACTATCTTTGCTGATTCCCTAGGATTTTCTAAGAAAGCTGTCATCAGATATCATCATCAAGGAGGACAGTTGTGTCTCTTTTGCCTTTCTTTGTTCCTCTAATTTCTTTCTCATCTTTTTGCTGTTTCAAGATATTTCAGATAATAGGGAGAGTGGACATCTTGCTTTATGCTTCTACTATTTTGCAAAGATTCTAGGGTGTTCCCATTGCATTTGATTCCTTTTTGACTTTGGATCAATACTTTTTAGGATAAGAAAACTTTACCCATACTTTGTAAGGATTTTTGGCATAAATAAGTGATGTACTTTATCAGACTTTATGCATCTGTTGGAGAAAATCATGTGAGTTGAGGTTTGGATTTTTTTTGTTTTAATAATATTACATGTTGATTATTTTTCTAATTTTGAACTATCCTTGAATCCCAGTGTCCTAATATTGAATGGTAAAGTTTAGGTATACTATATTCCAGTAAAGAGTAAGTTGGCAATTTCCATTAGCTGATGACTTATGTTGCCATGTGAAAACGTCCAAGGAACATGAGGTTCAGGGTAAGGCTCCTAGTTTTACAGCCCTGCTATTGGGGGAAGGAAGGGAGTCCTCCATGAAGGCGTGAAGTTCCTGATCTGTCCCTTTCATCGTACATTTCCTGAATTAGAAAGTTGAGATATAGGTGAGGATGCTGAGATTTGCAGTTTGACTTGTTGGGGGACAGTGCAAGATGAGAATGGACAGAGAAAGTTAAAACAAATATATTCTCACAAAATGAAGGAAACTATCTGCTGGGGTCCTGGATAGTGAGGTGCCCAACACAGATGAACCGGGGTGTGTTTTAATGGGGTATTTTTATCTATGAATAAGTGTTGGGGGCAGGGAGCCAGGAGTTTGGACCTGGGGCATAGGTCAAGGTTTGGTATTGGTTCTGGCTCATGACTAGGAAGAACACCTGGGTTGTTGGCAGCTGGTTTATGTTTAGACTCCCTGCTTCTGGGTGTGTCTTGCTTTGACTGTATCTACTTTGCTGTTTTTGTCTTTGCTCTATCTGTATCTACTTTGCTCCTTTGTCTCAAGGAGTTTGATAAAATGCTTCCTCAGTTTTTGAAATGTGTTTAGTATGCTTATTTATTATTAATTAAATGTTTGAAAGAATATTCCTAATCAGCTTGACTAAATTTTTATTAATTTTGTTAGTCTTTTCAAGGAGCCAGCTAGTAGTTTTCTTTTTCAGTTCTGTATTTTGGTTTCTGTAATTTGGTTTCCAATTTGTCTATTCTCAATTCTCCAAATTTCCTCTTTTATGCTTATTTCCATTTGTTTAGTTTCTAATTTTAAAAAATATATATTTAATTCACTAATTCTTTTTGATTTTGTTGCTCTGTTTTTAGTGATGTAATTTTCTTTTAAAAGACTGCTTTAGCTATAACCACTTTTGGGGTACGGATTGCCATAGCAACTCTAATTTTCCTGAGTCAGGATTAAGGGAATGATTTAAGCAGGTACCCTGTTCCAGTGCTTAGTACTGGGGACACAAATGCAAATTAAAACAGATGGCCCCTGTCCACCAATGCACAAAAATCTGAGAAGGCCGAGTTAAGGTTATAAAGAAGAAGGAAGAAACTATCTGGTAGGGGCAGTGGTGAAGAGTTCCAGAGAAGTCCAAAAGCAGTGTAGCTTGTGAGAAATAGGGAGACAAACTATGCTGAGTCCTTTCTCTAAATAGAGATCTTGGGGGCCACGGCCCTCTACATCAATCACAGAGGCTAATCAGAGGAGCAGAGGGTACTGATGAGATGTGAGCCCCAGGCAGATTCAGTTTTCCAGTGTGATTAGATTTCCCAATGATGAGTTACCTGAGGAAGGGAAGGCATGATGGAGGGTTCTGGAGAAATCCAAAAGCAGTGTAACTGATGGTAATGGGAGTAAGTGGACCTCACTCTTCCAAGTGGTGGAGACTTGCTCTTTTCTCTCACCTTGTTTCAACATATATTTAGTGCCTCCTGTATACTAGAATCTATTCTAAGCACCAGGGATACAAAAAGACACAAAAGGCAGTCCTTGACAATCTAATGGGGGAGACAACAAACAAGTCACTCAGACAAGCTAGTCAAGCTTCTTGACATCCCCTCCCCCAGCTACAGGGGCCTTTCCCCTCAAAATTACCATGTTGTGTGTGGGCGTGTGCGTGTGTGTGTGTGTGTGCATAACTATATTCACACACATGTTGTCTTGTACAATAAAATGGGAAGCCCTCAGGAGCAGGGACTCTTACATAGTGCTTAAAAAATGGTTGATCATTTGGTTCACTCATTGAAGAGACTGAGGATATTTAGTCTGGTGAAGGCTCCCAGGCTACAGGATAAGGCTAACATGTGAAAAGACAGCTTGGTCTTACTCTGGATCCATACAGCGGAACTCAGAGCCATCGATAAGAATGGAAAAACAGAATAGAAAAGTTACAAAGTGGCAAATTTTGCCTTGTTTGGAAACAACTTTCTAACAGGTATCCATACATCTTAAAAGGTGGTGGATTCCCCTTTACTAGAGACCTTCCAACAGAAGGTAAGTGTCTACTTTTCAGGTATGTGATAGTCAGGCTTCTTTTTTGTGCATGGATTGGATCGTACATGGCTGTTTAGGTCCCTTTCAATTAAAAAATTGTGTGATTACCATTGGGCCAAATTTAATAAGAATAAATTAAATAGGGATAATTGTGGCCTTATACCTGGGGGTTGAAATAGTACCACAAATACTAGATGGGGCTTGGGGGAGGAATGGACAGTTAGCAGTTGTTTTGAAAAAGATCTCTTGGGAGTTTTAGTGGACTCAAAGCTTGGCATGAGGCAACAATTTGATATGAGATGACTGGGGGGGTAGTAGTCACATTATATTCTGTCTGCCTTGGTCAGACCACATATGGAATATTACGTTTAGTTTTGGGTTCCACACTAAGGAGCGACATTGAAAACTCCCATTATCATCCAGGGGAGGACTGCCAGAATGATGAAAAACCTCAAGACTGTGCTCTAGATGAGTCATCTGAAGGAATTGGTTATGTTTAGTCTAGAGAAGAGAAGATAAAATTTGGGACTGGAGGTTGAGGGAGAATGTGAGCTAACATGACTTTGGCTTTTGAATGGTTGTCATGTGGAAGAGTGACTATTCTTATCACTTCTTAATGGGTACAATTTACAAAGATGTGCATTTAAGTCTGACATAAAGTTAAACTTTAGAGCTATCAAAAAAATATATGAAAATATGGCTGGAAAGCCACTTGGTCTATTGTCGGAGAAGAAATTTTCAGTGAGGGACCAATTGACAAGATAGCCCCTCATGCCCATTCCAGCACTGAAATTTTGTGCTTCTGTGATTTAACTCCCAGAGTTTTATATCACACTCTCATGCACTCCCTACCAGCCACAATTCTAAGAACAGCCATTTATCAATGCCCTACACAAATTTTCATTCAAGAACTAACCAGAATATATTCTCCTTTTATCCTGGGCTTGGTCAGTGATAATAAGACAAACATCAGCAGTTTGATAATTGTCTATTTTTTGAAAAGTAAAGTGGGTGTGTCATTGCATGTGATATTTTTCCATCACACCTATTTCTGCTTCTTTCTCTGTCTACTTGTTTTTCCGTCACTGTGTTTGTGTTTCTGCCTCTGTCTCTCTTTTGTCTCTGTTTCTCCCCTTTTTTCTCCCTCTTGGAGTATTGCAATTTACAGATATTTAAGAGAAATTTATGTGCAAGGTATCTCTTAAAGACAGAAAGATGCCACAGGTATTGAAAAAAATTGTGACAGGCAAAAATCAAGAACTGTACATTGGGAAATAAGCAGTCACCTTTTTTGTGTTGACTTGGAGAGATGTCAGTGATATAAGAGCCCATTGTGTTTATTGCTTTTTGACTGCGAAAGAGCATTTGATTCACACTTTTCCAAGAACACATGCATCAAAATCATCCAAAATCCCTTGAAAGATATAACAAATATCCATAGTGACCCTCTGATAACAGCAGCAAAAAAAAGTGGGGCATAAAACTGTCCCTTGTATCAACATGCATTTGGATGGAAAATCTGTGGTATCTCTGTCCATTAGTGTGTGTATGTATGTGGGACAGACATTTTTATAACAGTCTCCAAAAGTTTAAAGGTGACAGTCACATAGATGGTGGTAGAGAAGTATAATTGGCATGAACAGGCCGCAAAATAGAAGCAATTGAGAACTGCAAAAACAAGAATAGAAGTGGTTATCAAGGAAATGCATGATGAGAAGGCAGTCTGTTCATGTGGCAAAGGTGAGAGATGACACTCAGAAGTTCTTGAATTTTTTTATGTGGAAACAGAAAGCACTTTATGGACAAAAAATGTGCAGCCATCAAAGTAAATAAATAGCAGAGCCTGCTTTGTGCTTCTGACCTTGTTGTATAAAATTTCTCTTTTTAAAAATTTCAAAATGTAATGATCCCTGTAAAAATGAGAACATTTTCATATTCAAAGTAGAACAGGAAAAAAGGATTATGTAAAACCATGAATCTGTTGCATACAGCTTGCTCTTCAAAAAAGTATATAATTCAACATGTTACATTCAAAGCTGTCTCGCTTTTTTGGGTTTTCTTCCTGAATTTCCCTTTGTTCTGTTTCATGCATGTTATAAAATGCTTCATTTATCTTTTTTGTGGGGGTAAGACCCTCACCATCACCTCTCCTCTTTCAAATTTAAAAAAGAAAAGCAAAGCAATATTTGTAACAAATGAGTATAATCAAGGAAAACAAGTCCATATATTTTTCAGACTTTCAAGTGCGTATCTGATTCCAGACTTAGGTCTTTTAGCTCTGCTGTCAGGAGGCAGGTAGCATCTTTCATCAGCAGCCCTCTGAAGTCAGAATTCTTAAAATCTTTTCAAAGTGATTTTTTTTCCACAATATTGTGACTATGTAAAAGCATTCCCAGGTTTCTCAAAACTGTCCCTTTGTTTTTTCAGGTGTAATCTTATATCCATGTACTGTAATTTTTTAAGCCACTGAACAGCAATAGCTATTATAAATATTTTTGCACACACATGATCTTTTCCCCTTTTTCTTTGATCTCAGTACTATTAGCACTTCATTATTTCTGATCTGAAGCTGAAATGACTGATTAAAATGCCGAAGATTTCTAAGCTACGGGCGGCTAGGTGGTGCAGTGAATAAAGCACCAGCCCTGGAGTCAGGAGGATTGGAGTTCAAATTCAGCCTCAGACACTTAACACAAAAACTAGCCACGTGATCTTGGGCAAGTCACTTAACCCCAATTGTCCTACCTTCCTCCCTCCAAAAAGCAAAAAAAAAAAAAAAAAAAAAGACTTCTAAGCTGCGGTCATGTTGTTCATTCTTATTTTGTTGCTTATTTTGAAAGCTGGCAAATACCTTGAAGTTATTTGCAGACAAAGTAGATAAATTTCTCCAATATTTTTATTCATTAATGACTAAAATTATTTATGATAAAAATAGTTGTAAGACTGAAATGTTAAAAACTTCTACATAGTTGGTTGTCTTTTGTCTCTAAATCCGAATGTTAGCTCTGGTAATATACAGTAACAGTATCCTAGCAACATGTTATTCTGTACCCTAGCAACACTTGATGACATTGTTCTGCAGAGACATTGTCAAATACAGATATGTATAATAGAATTACATGTAAACTCTAGTGAAAAATAAGTAACATTATCTTCACCCTGTAATATTGCCAAGTTTCAAGGTTCTTTCCTAAATAAGAGATCCTATTTTTAAACTTTTTTTTTCAGTAAATGGAGGAACAAGCTAAATTACACAGTATTTGTGTAACACAATTATTAGGGGAAAAAAAATCTACTAAAGATGTGAGGCAATGTTGGGCACTTCAATAAGTGCCCAGCACTGGACAGGTTTGCTAAACAGATTTAATCACACCCTGAATTAGCAGACACCTATCTCTCCTGTCCTCACTTCAACACTTAATTATCTTCTCAGACTTTTCCTTTCCCAGACTGATCTCAATCTGGGCATTCACCACAAAGTGAGCATTGCTTTTGATTTTTGAGTTGCTTTTGATTTTCACGAAGCATTAATTAATCCTTAATGCTGCTACCTCTAGTGGGTATCATAGTACCCACAGTGGGGAGCAGTCTCAGAAGTAAGAGAGAAATGACTGTGACCAGTATGGCTATACCATGTGTATGGTGAATAAATTTACTCTGGAGATGGCATTTATTTGTGTGATGAGAAATTACTCCTGGGTTTCATCGGTCTCCTTTTCCCCAAGTCCATACCTGCACCCCATCTCCCCGCTCACCCTCATGCCCTTTCTTGGACTTCAGAAAGCTATCCCAAGTACTTGTGAGCCACAGCCCTCTCCATCCCAAAGTTCAGACTCCTACTTTGTTTAGTCATCCAAAAGGACCCTTAGTTCAAAGAAAAAACTTGTAATGAAATCCCATGGTAATAAACATAATAACAGCCCAGCCCCCATAAACCTGGAGTTCATTTTCTCGTAAATTTCCCCCCCTACTCAGGGCAGAGTGAATATGGACAGGAGGAAGTGTATGTGGAGGGGATCCTTCTGTGCTGACTGCATGCCCCTTCTTGACTCCAGATAACTTTCAGCTCTCTTGGTCTCCTCAGTACCACCTTTTACTCTGTCTTTGGAGATACTCTGCTTTAGGTTTTCCCTTGAATGGTGACAACACAGTTCTGTCGGTTGTTGTTTAAATCCCTCCACTATCCACTGGAGGGGGTTGGAGTAAAACTAGACTTGAGGCAGAAGTATCAAGAAGGAAACGGCTTCAGAAAAGAGTTTGGAACCATTTCTTACCTGGAACATAGTGATTACTAGTTCCTGATGCTAAGTGGCAAGATGATAGAAGGGAACAAGTATTCCTTAGTGAAGGTACAAGACTTATTAGATCTTTGTAAAGCAAGCACTGAGCAGTCTTTAGACCTGAGACAGACCAAGTGCCATAGAGTTCCGATTTACAGTAAAGCCCATTGCCTGTTTTTCTTACTTGCTGTGTGTGTGTGTGTGTGTGTGTGTGTGTGTGTGTGTGTGTGTGTGTGTGTTATGAAAGATGATTGCACTGTGGAAAATGAGTATTTAGACAAACCACCTCCTGGCTCCTGTACTTGCTAGGTTTCTCACCTGGGCAATGAGGCTAGGCTTGCCCCCCAATTAACAACAGGACAGGTCAGGCAACTGAGCTATGTGCTGACACACATCATCAGCCTTGAACCTTATAATTACCTGTGGCAAACCTCACTGTTACTAAACCTGGACTCCTTCCCAGTGGCTAGCATACTACCACCGTTTTCTACACTCCTCATCCCCATGATACTGAACCCCTGCTCAAAAACATCCCCTTCCCCAGCCTCAGCTTTACACTCCCTCATTCTTATTCCTGTTCCTTCAGCCCTACTTCTTTGTATCCCATTCCAGATCTCCTTTCCCTTTCCACTGTGCATTCTGGAGCACCTGCTCCATAATTAACAAACTTTTAAAATGAAACTAATATTACCTTATGAATTTTCAAAGGGAAAACAATGATGGAAAATTGGGGAAGATATCTTTTTGGTTATTATCTGAACTTACACATATACCAATAGTATTCTTATGAGTATATTTTTAATGTACATTTTGATGCATTTTTTCCTTTATGAATTATGTCAGCAAAGTCTATTGTTCAGCAATATTTTCTTTAAGTATACTATATACACTTAAACATTATAAAGCCTTTGGCTGAAAAGCATGTCAAAATTAGTTTAAAATCAGTCCATTAATAAACATTGAGTTTTCACTGTGTGAGTGACGTTTATAGACCCTGTAAATGTGAAGTGCTGTAACAGTATAAATGTGATAAGACTTTTTAAATAGAAGTATGGTCATCCCACTTGGACAGCAATCCAGAAATTTAAACTTGATTGTATAGAATAGAGGCGTGCAGGCCGTAAAGACATCATTCAATTCTGTTTCAGCAAAATTCTGACAGTTTAAGATGTTTTTTAGTTTTTCTTAAAGACTGAATACCTTTCCACAATGTGCCAGGTATTTTAACAAAGTATACAATTAACAGATGCTTAATCTGCACACAAAATTATATTTTTTAGATACAACCAGAAGTCTGACCATAACCACTACTGAAGGGATGCTTGAAAAAGCCAAGGGGCAAACAGTTCATTTGCCTTGCAAATTTACAATTGCTGCAGAAGATCAAGAACCACTGCACATTGAATGGATTAAATCACCAGCTGATAACCAAAAGGTCGACCAAGAGGTGAGTTTTAATAAATATGTTTTCAACAGGAATCTTTGTGAACATGTTCTGTCCATACAGCGTGTCATAATTTGGGGGAGGGTCTGCGTCCATCCGTGATTTAATCGTAGTAATGAACTCTTAGCATGGAGAATCCTTCCACTGATAACAGTTTGGCAACCCGTCTGTAATTCAGATCAGGCAGTTGCCTCGGGCACTGAGAAATGAAGTGATTCCAAGACTAAGCCTCTCTCGACTGGGCCACTATTGCTTTCAACAATAAAAACTTCAAATGGCCTTCGTGTCTAAAAGCTCATGTAACCACTGAGTTAGAGCTGAAAGAAATCAACTGCCTCATTTATAGACGCGAAAAGTAAAGCCCAGTGAGATGGGCCAAAAGGCTCATACGTAAGGGATGTCATTGCCCAGATGGACCCCACATCCACTCACTGTAATAAGATCTCATCATCATTCCTCAGAGTGCTACTACAACACTTTGTTGCGGGGTAAAGGTGACTCTTAAAGGTGATGGAAAAGAGAGTGTTAAGTTTTAGCAGCTTTGATGATCTCAGAAATATTTCCAAGGATATTACCAGTCGCTGAGTCTGCTGTCTAAGGAGCATCCTAGCTGAGAGGGTAGTCAGGAGTAGATGATAAAATCATTGACCAGGGCAGCTTATGACACAGAAAAAATAGAAAATTTCTTTTAATCTTTTATCAGTGATGGTGGCAGAGAGTCAGAAAGAGATCCGTTTTATAAATTAGCAACTAGATATGAGATCTTTATCCAAAGCTCTTAAATTTAAGATAACTTTGGAAGATTTAATCCAAATGAATCAGTTGACAAACATTTATGAAGCTTACTGTTTACCCAGCACCATGCTCTTGATATTCTAAAAGACTACAGGGAGTTTTAACTAGGTGGAAAAGTGGTTCTTTTGACAAAGGCAAACAAGGGAACTTGCTGAATTAGTTTAATTACTTGTCTGATGTTGATAAGAAGTGTCCTTACACACAAGGTTAACTGAATGGTTCAGAGAATATAAAATCCTGTTGTGCTTATTTTTTATTGGTTTCATTTCCATTTGACGAGGTAGAGCCAAACTCAGCCATTAAGGCTGCCCTTCAGCAGATCTCTTAATCATACACAGTTGCTTTACAAATACCACTCTAGGAATAATTCTGTTTAGCAGAATTTGATGCTATAAAACAGAAGGTAGATGCTCAGTAGAAGCCTGATATTTACATGGAAGAGGATTCTAGAAAAGATCCGAATAGAAGGATTCTTTATTAGTGTTGAATTCTTCAAGATGTTCATGTTTATGGATAATTGCATTTAGGCTTAGAACATGATAATGATTCTTAAATTAGATCCATAGTTATTCCAAAGAGCTAACAATCCATGTAGGAAGAATTAAAGTGATGAAATATGTGTATTGTGCAAATTATTGCATGCATTTGGCTAGTCTGTCTACTGCATTAGTATGTCAATCCAGATATCAAGGATGGGCACCACAGGTGAACAAACACTGGATCCAGAGTTAAGTGAAAGTTTAGTGGTTTGGATGAGGGCAGTAGTATGACTGTTAATTCATGTATGCAAATATTTGCATATTGAATATGTTTGGTGATCCTAAGCTACTTCCTCTCAGATGCCCCCCAAAAATCTTTAAAAAGCACGAACGTTTTCCCACTGCTAGTGCATGGCTGCAGATCTTAAAATATCACAATTTCTGAAAAAATTGAATTTGTTGATGACCCAGAGATGCTTAATAGTGCAAGTAGGTTGAAGCAAATTTCTAAATGAGGCACAAAAACTGGCATAATGGATATAATTGAAAAATAAATGACTGAAAATGTATATGGGTAAATAGTGGCTAAACTTGTCATTAATATCCTTTTGATTTGAACCTTATATGAGATATTTCATTTATTTCTGAAAGCAGGACATCTAGTATGACATTTGGCAAATACCTTTTCGACATCTTACCCAATGTATACCCACTGTGTACACAATACCCAGTATACCGTTAGTCTCCTATGGAGTCTATATGGAGTCTCCTGTGTCACAGAATTCTGAATAATTAAAAAGAAAATTATTATCACAAACTCAACTTTTACTATAAACACAAGTCATTCAAAAATCAAACCAATATAGGAGGTTAAATCTTTTAAAGTCCCCAAATTTGAACCATTTACACTCCAATCAATTAGGAAAATCAAGGGGGAGGACGGAGGGTGGGGAGGTGATTATGCCATCCATACTTTTTATTTTAGCAAAGCAAAATCAAACAAATTAAGATAACCAGAAAAAAAAACACGCATGCTCTATGCTACCTTCTGAATTCATCTGAAGCTTCGTTACCTTTAGCTTTGCTCTCACATCCTATGTAAACATCATAAACACACACAAATTGGCCATAATCGTGTGTTTGTTTGTGTGTGTGTGTGTGTGTGTGTATACTTTGTTATGTAGATATGTATATATGGTTATAATGTACATCTTCTGCTTCTGTTGATCTTGTGTCACTTCGTATGTCTTTTCGTATTTCTTTTTATTCATATTTTTACAGTGATGGTATTTCATTGTCTAAATATGACAATTTATTCTGTCATTTCCCATCCATTACTTAGTCTTCAGGTATATAGGGTGCGCCCAGTTTTTTTTTCTTTTAAAAGTTCCCTCCACATACATAGATCACAATCCGTTCATGCTTGCTTGTGCTGTGAAGCGTTTGTTCATGTTGGCCCATAAGTTCACTGTGAATGGAGCGCCTTTTCTGACTTTAGCCGATGGAGTAAATGTATCAGTAGGGCATTCTTGCTTGATAACATCTTTTGCTCTTCAACATTTTATATTTTGTAGCCTGCTTTCTGAACAAAATAGCCTTTTATGTATTATCCCAAAAAATGTTTGGCGTATTTGTGTATATAAATATATTTTTATATTGACTTATAAAAGAAATTAATGGACATAGCCTGTTTGTTGAAGGCTGTGTGCAAATTCAGCATATAAAATTTGACAGAATGCTTAGAAGTGGGATATATGTAGCAAAAATAGAAGGTACAGAAGGTAATGTGAGAACCTGTTATAGAGGAGGGAGGCAACCTTCATAGCTAATGACTAACATTTACTACAGGCCCAGCACTGTGTTAAGTGCTTCACACTTAGGATCTTATTTAATCCTCACAACAAGCCTGGGAGGCAGGTGCTCTTAATGTCCCTGTTTTACAGATCGTGAAACTGAGACAAATAGAAATGAAGCCACTTGTCTGGGTTCACACAGCTGATTAGTCAGGCCTCTTTGAACACAGATCTTCCTGACTCCAGGTTCAGTACTCTGTCCACTGTATCACTTAGCTGCCTCTGGAGATATTCTTGTTAAGCCTCCAATGACATTCCTGTAAAATAAATAAAATATGGTAGGAATATGAATAGTAAAATGATTCACTACATTCACCCAGCTGATTCCCAGTTTGGTGTGTTCTCAACTTGTTTTGCCTTCTTTAAAATAAAAGGCCATGTTTGCTTAGTCTGGCGCAAGAGAGTCCAGATGAAAAAAGTATGTCCCACACAGAGATGGCTTTCATGTGCTTTATTGCTGTTCACAAGGGACAAAGGCAGACAGTTGCTCACTGGGACAGCCTCATTATGTAGCCTGCATTTCCTCAGTGAGCAGCACGTTGGGGGAGGTATTGGCCACCTTCCAGCTGAAAGCCCGGAGATCCTCAATGCTTGACCTTATATGTCATTTGAGACAAAGCCAATATGATACCAATGAAAAGCTACCCCTGTTGTCTATGTGACAGGTAAAGTAAAGGCATTTTTGTTTTTTAAGATTATCCAATAAGGAGGGAGGGATGAGATACACAGGAAAAGGAATGAAGAACAGAGAAGTTGAAAATTTAAGCCTAGCAGTACCATTCCAACAAAAGGCTGAAATATGGGCATCTGGGGCCATACTGGTCAAACTGATTTTCACTGGCTGATGCTTAGAATTTGTCTAACAAGAGGTTATGAGCTATCCGATCAAAATTTATATAAGAATGAGGAAAGTACTCACTAGCTGTGTGACCCTGGGCAAGTCACTTACTCCTGATTGCCTCACCAAAAAAAGGGGGGGGTGAGGAAAGTAGAAAAGGTTCTTAATTATTCGTTTATTTTTATATCCCTTCTGTATGGCCATGAAACTGGAATGACATTTTTTTTCATTTAATTTTTTGGGGAAGAGAAATGAATTATTTTAATTTTAAGTATCAATAAAATGGCTATGATTAAATTGAACTCATTTGAACAGCCATTAGAGCCTAAAACTACATTAAGGCTTTTGGAACATCCCGAGCCTCTTTAATATAATAACACAAATTGAAACTACTCTCTCCTAATGGTCTTAGTTGCCGAATCCTATTACCTTTCCTTAGTCCTCATTCTTCTGGGCCTCTTTCCAGTCTCTGACTCTGTTAATCACCTCTCCTCTCCAGTCTCCAGCTATCTTTTAGATAACTTGAACTGGATAAGCCAGTAGACTTGTTAAACTCACTATATCCCAAAAGAACTCTTAGCTTTTACCCAAACCCATCCTCCCATCCTACTTTCCCCGTTATTTACTATAGAGGCCAATGCCACCATCCTCTCCCTCCAACTGCAAACTAGGAGTCATCCTTGACTACTATTATCTCTCACTCCCCTTGTCCAGGCCTCCTGCATTGTAGAGGGCATTTCTCCTGTAACATCTCTTTAAATGCCGCTTCTTTTTTCTGCTACCACCAATGTAGTGCATGCCATCATCGCCATGAGCTTGGATTACTGCGAATAGCCCACTGCTTTCCCTATCTCAAGTCTCTCCACACCCCAGTCCATTCTCCATCTAGCCACAAAAGGGATTTTCCTAAACAGAAGTATGATCATGTTATCCCCCTACTGAAACTGCAGTGGCTTCCTATTGCCTCCATACAAAATGCATTCAAAGTCCTTCATTACCTCGCCCCCTCCTCACTGTCCAGTCTTATACCTTATTCCCCATTACTATTTAAGCCAGTGATACTGGTGAATAGTGATACAGTGAAACCTTCTGGCTCTTCTAAGAATGAGGGACTACCCATCTCTCAGCTCTGGGCATTATCTCTGGCTGTCCCCCATGGAACCTTCCTCCTCCACTCCGACTGCTCATGTCTCAGGTTTCCTTTAAGTCCCAAGTAAAATCCCTCCTACTACAGGCAGCCTTCTCCGACCCCTCTTAATTGTAGTGCCTTCCTTTTGGTAATTATTTCCTATATCCTGTATATAGCTTGCTTTGTATTCATTTGTTTATTTGCTGTCTCCCTCATTAGATTTTATTTTTTTGGAGGAGGGAAGGTAGGGCAATTGGGGTTAAGTGACTTGCCCAAGGTCACACAGCTAGTTTTGTGTTAAGTGTCTGAGGCTGGATTTGAACTCAGGTCCTCCTGACTCTCGGGCTGGTGCTCTATTCACTGTGCCACCTAGCCACCCCCCTCATTAGATTTTAATCTCCTTGAGAGCAGGGACTATCTTTTGTCCTTTTTTGTGTCCCTAGTGTTAATTAAGCACAATGCCCGGCATGCAACAGGCACTTAATAAATGTTCGTTGAATTAATTTGAATACAAACCCTGAAAGAGATGGGGGGGGCGGGGTTCTTGCTTATTTGTTGAAGAAAAAGTAGGTTCCCCCATGTCCCATTTGAATTATAGTCAAAAGAGCCCTGGATTTGTAAACTCATTTGAATTTTTGCCTTTTCCTTCCTAGTTGAATAACTTTCGGTAAGTCACTGTACCAGCCTGGCCCTCAGTTGCTTGACTTTTAAAAGTTTAAAGTTTAGTATAATTGAATGCTAATGTTTCTTCCAACTCTAAATCTGTCTTCCTATTATCTAAACGATTCCATCATTATGATATTTATACATTTTTAACATACTTTTATTTTAATTCATTTTAAAATTTGATCCCATTTTAGCATATTCCAGAAAAACTAGCTTTTCCATGCTACTGCCGGTTTTTTAAAAATAAGATCGTACTTTATTGTAAAACTGGTATTTTGGCCAATTTAATGAAACAGCTGTTATTTTTCCCCTTTTGTTTTAGATAATTTTATATTCTGGGGGCAACATTTATGATAAATACTCCGAAGATCTAAAAGGACGAGTTTATTTTACAAGCAGTGATCCCAAGTCAGGTGACGCATCAATAAACATAACGGATTTACAGTTGTCAGATATGGGCACGTATCAATGCAAAGTGAAAAAGCTTCCTGGTGTTGCAAACAAAAAGATGCAACTTTCTGTGCTTGGTAAGTTTCTTTAGATGTGTTAAAGTAGCGTCAGATGTTGTCATGGGATCTTAGTCAAACTCTTTCTAGTTTTAGCAGTAATTTTAACCATTTGAAAGCTTTTATGCTTTTTGTGTGACATTCAGAATGTGTAAGTCCCTACTTCTAGAATGCTTAAAATTAAAATGATGGAAAGCATACGGCTTTAAGGGAGGCAGGGAGGATTGTAAAGGCTTCTGATTTATGGAGTGCATTAGGTATCTTAAAAATGAGTGACGTTTGCCTTAAATAGCACCTGCATGATCTCTGCATGTTTTGACAAGGAATAAGATTACACTCATTTTGCACGTCAGCAGGCTAGGCTTAAGCAGTATGCAAATTATAAGAAGAGCAGGCTGGTTTAAGAGGAGGCAGAGGAACAAGAAACTAAATTGCCAACATTTGCAGCAATTGTGGAAAAAGCCAGGGAGTTCGAGTGAAAACATCTACCCATCTACTTCTGCTTCATTGCTTACACTAATGGCTTTGACTGTGTGGAACACAACAAATGTGGCAAGTTCTCAAAGAGATTGGGAGTATTAGATCATCTTATTTGTCTTATGAGAAAACTGTATGCAGGTCAAGAAGTAACAGAACTGAATGTGGAACAACTGATTGATTTAAGATAGAGAAAGGAGGCTGTATATTGTCACCATATTTAACTTAGGTGCAGAGTATGTCATGTGATATGCCAGGCTGGGCAAATCAGAAACCAAAATGAGGGTTGTCAGGGAAAATACCAAAAATCTCGGATATGCAAACAATACCGTTCTGGTAGAAAGCGAAGAAGAACGAAGAAGCCTCATGATGGAGGTGAAAGTTGTCTTGAAGCTTAACATGAAAAAATCTAGGATCTTCGTAACAGGCTACAACACTTCCTGGCAAAAAGAGGGAGAAGAAATGGAAGCAGATTTTATATTCTTGGGCTCAAAGATCGCTGCAGACAGTAACTTGCAACCATGAAATTAAAAGATGCTCCTTGGAAGGACAGCTATGGTAAATCTGGACAGTATACTAAAAACCAGAAACATTACTTTGCTAACAAAGATCTGTATAGTCAAAGCTATGGTTTTTCTAATAGCAATGTGTGGCTATGAGAGTTGGATTATAAAGGAAGCTGAACACCGCAGAATTAATGCTTTTGAATTGTGGTGCTAGAGAAGACTTTTGAGATCTCTCAGAGATCAAAGCAATTAGTCAGTACTTAAAAGAAATTAATTCAGGCTACTCATGGGAAGAACAAACACTGAAACTGAAGTTTAAATACTTTGGCCACATAATGAGAAGACAAGACTCATTGGAAAAGACCTTGAGGTTGGAAAAGATTGAAGGCAAAAGGAAAAGGGTATGGCAGAGGATGAGATGGTTAGACAGTATCATGGAAACAATGAGTATGAACCTGAACAGATGTTGGGAGATAGTGAAGGATAGAAGAGTCTGTGGTCATGCAAAGTCAGATACAGATGAACAACAACAAAGAGGAGCTTCCACAGTGAAGACTGGAAGGATTCCTCCAGAGGTAATATGGTATAATGAAAAGAGCAGAGACCAATAGGAGAGCTAGGAGACTAAGGTTATAGGCCAGTCTCTCCCACTAACTAGCTGTGAGACCTTGCAGAAAATTCCCTACTCTACATGAGCCTCAGTTTCCTAGAAGATACAGAGCTATTCTAGATAATCTCTGAGAGATTATAGAATTTCAGATTCAAAATTAGAAATGTATATTGTAAAGTCAATCACAAGCAGCTTTCCTGAGGACTGCTGTTGTGACTAACTTTAAGGATCTAATCACATAGTATAATGAGCTCTCTAATTATTCTGTAATAAACTAAAGCAAAACATTCAAGAAATGAAAGAACAACATTCACAACAATATAACAATAACTTATTACTAAGGTGGCCACATATTCTTAAACAAAACATATCTTTCAATAAGTCACAATCCCCTCAATCAATACACAGTATCCAAGTAAAGTCCTCTTTCATCTTTACTAGAGATTGGCTTCCAGTCATCCTTAAGGAATAGCAGAAAGTACAAACACCATCCACCCCTAGGTCACAGTAAGTCACAATCTCATCAGTCAATACAGAGTACCCAAGTAAAGTCTTCTTTCATCTTGACTAGAGGCTGACTTCCAAACCCCTTGGCTTTTCTTCCATGGGCTGACTGCTCCCAGCTCTTGCCTGGATACACACGTAAGCAGCTCTCTCCTGTTTTATATCTCAGCTCACAGAGACTACTCTACTCCAAGCCCTTTGCAGTTTCTGTTTCTAGGAAGATAAAGCTTAACAGAACTAGAACAATATTTACACACATTAAGCTTAAGAGCTACAACAATATTTATATACATTACTGGCACTATCATCTCAATTTATTTTCTGTCTGACAAAGTAATACAAATCAACAGACAAGGCTTCTGGCTGAGAAATCAAACACAAACCAGCAGTAAAGTCCTCTTTCAACAGACAGAAAGCTTCTGTCTGACAAAGTAACATCAACACAGACAGAACAATAGACAGAATACCGACATCACAAATATTCTTTCTCTTAGCTCTGCTCTCTTCCAGCTCTGCTTGAACTTTGCTCTGCTCTCTTGGGAAATTCTTGCCACTGTGGACTACATGTGATTATGTTAGCCTATTAAAGGCAGGAAGGTCTTCAAACTCCCTTAGGCCTAGTAAGGGCAACACAATGTATACTGTTTCCTGCAGAAACTCTTGATACAGTTAAAGGTGGGGCTCAAAGGCACTTGAATAGCTGAAAGAAGCAAGAGAGCACTACTTTGCTTGCCTTTACGCACTTCTGCCATTTCATCATTTTGTGGTCATTTGTGGAACAGGTCACAATTAACCTGAACATTTGGAAGCTTTTTCTTCTAAGCCTTCAGGTGCAAGATTTTACATTGATGGGTATTAGAAAAGTGAAATGTGAATAAGCAAGAATAAGATATGCATCAACAGAAGGCTCTCATGTAGAATTTCATGAATATTTCTTTGTTGTAATATCTTGTTTTGGGGAAAGTTTCTGACTTACGTATCTACCGTCACGTAGAAACTCAATCATCTGCTTGTTTGCTTTGAAACTAATTGACTTTTATTCTTATTCACTTACATATCTGGAAAGTGATTTTTCATCTACTTGGAAAGATTAGCTCCCAGAAAAGCCTGGGATAGGACTTAAGCTAGATATCTTGGATATTCTCTTCTAAAAAGGAGTCACCATAAGCATTTTTATTTTTTTAATTAATTTTTAGTTTTCAACATTTGCTTTTATAAGATTTTGAATTCCACATTTTCCTTCCCTTCCCAAAATGGGAATCTTCCCAACTGATAGAGACCATATGTGGGACAATCATATTAAAGATATTTCCACATTAGTCATGTTGTGAAAGAAGAATCAGAACAAAAGGGAAAAATCATGAGGAAAAAATAAAAGCAAACAAAGACAATAGTGTGCTTCAGTCTGCATTCAGATTCTGTAGTTCTTTCTCTGGATATGGACAGCATTTTCTATCACATCATAAATATTTTTTTAAGCACTATATGATGCACTGGGAGTGCAAAAACTAGCAAACTCATGTGTTTGAGGACCTTAGGTTCAATTTGACCAAGACAGTGCATAAAAGGGAATGTACAGCAGGGAGGGATGGAGGGTACCTGGGGAACATGGTGGTGAAGTCCAGAAAGTCAGAAACAAAACCAGAATAGGGAAGAATGACTTATCTGGAACTTCCTCAAAATGGGTTTCCAAGGGGAACTCACTAGTTGGAGGAGGGGGCTGCAGGAGCCTAGGGATGGTCCCAGGTAAGAAGCTGATAGAGGTATTGTGGCATTATTTTGGCAAGAAAGAAGCAGAACGGGGGGGGAAGAGTGTCCATAATATGTCACCATTTTTCTTGATTACCCTTTTAAAATAACTGAAGAAGAGAGAGAAAACATTGTTTTATAAGAGGCAGGTGAGTTACCTTTATGGATTTTTTTTTTTAGCATTATGATGGATATCCCAGGACAACTAAATTATCCTCTAATCATTGAAGTGGATGTTGAATTTTAGGGTAATAAAATATGAAAGGACATACCTATGCCTTTTGGGGGGTAGGGGTGAGCAGCTCTCAAGTCAACTTGGGGAGCTAAAATGGTGGTGGTATTAGTAACCACACCAGCACACAGAAGGGTTGCTAGCACAGGTTCTTTGATCTGCTTTTCTAAAGGAAAGACAGCTTTAAAGGGGTCAGTGATCTTACTTTAATTAACAGACAGATAAGTAGAAAGAAGTGAGTATACAAGAAAGAATCCAACAGACAGGGCTCCAGCTGTCTAAATAGAATAATAGATGCCTAATCACCAGATGAGGGAGTGCCAACATCTGGGTTCAAGCACAGCTGGGGGGCTTCTTAACAACAGCTGCCTAGAGTCTTGTCTGGCCAAATCACAAAGAAGCATTCTTCCGATGAGTGAGCCCCAAAGTAAAATACCAGCTTCTCAGTATGTATAGTTTGTGATTAATAGGCTCAGAGCCAAGAAGGCATCACAACCCACAGTGACTTAGTACCTAATTAGCTCAGTGCTGAAAAGGTGTGAAAGCTTTCCTGAAAGCAAGCCTCCCCCTAAGCAAGCTCCTCCCCCAAGACAATATAAATCTCCCTGCATATGGGCTCTGTGTGACTTAAGATGTCACAGCTGTGAGCCGAGCTGAAGTTCAAAACAGCAAGATATCCATGTTTGAAATACCCATGTACTTTTATACCTGGTAACATGACCCATGTTCCAAGGGAAAAAGGAACCCATGTGGTCACATAGGCCTATAAATGGACAGGGAAGACCTTATAACCCTACAAATGGTTATTGTGTTTGTCTTCTGTTTGTCTTCAGCACCATCATGGAGCTTTGGGAGAAAAATTTATAGCATACCAGAGCCTTAAATGACACTGGTCCATAGTATTTCCTGCCTTGTTCTTCTTTCACTGAATAGCAGAAGTGGAATTATGCTAAGGAAAACTTTTTGGAATAAGTAATAAACAACTACATAAATGTAGATAAATCCTGAAATTTCTCATTTATTTCTTACTTTAAAATGTGTGTGTTTGTGTGTGTGAAAGTAGAGTACTAAATAAACAAAATAATTAATGAAATGATTCAATTTCTTTTTCAGTTAAGCCTTCAGGGACAAGGTGCTACATTGATGGATCCTCAGAGATTGGCAGTGACTTTAAAATAAGATGTGAATCCGGAGAAGGTTCACTTCCTTTATACTATGAGTGGCAAAGATTGCCCACCACAGAAAAATTTCCTGTTGTGACATTTTCTGGTATTGTGAATGTTATCATTTATTTATGTGTTTATATTTTAGAGTGTAGACTGTCTATTTTAACATTTGCTTGGCTAAAAAATGTTTGCTTTTTCTAGGACACCATTTATGAAAAAAATTGGTTCAGACCAATTAGTAACAACTAAATACCAAACCAAATCACTTATTAACATTCATTGTGGGTTTTTTTAGTTTTGAGTTCCATACTGTATCCTTCTCTCCCCCCCGCCCCCATATAGTGAGCAATCTGATGTAGGTGGTCCATGTGCAGTCATGTCAAACATTTCCCTATTAGTCTTTTTGTACAAGAAGACAAAAAGAAAGTGAAAAACAGTATGGCTCAGTTTGGATTCAGACAATACGAGTTCTTTCTCTGGAGGTGGATAGCATTTTTCCTCATGAGTCCTTTGAGATTATCTTGGAACAGATGTGTATTTATAATGAAAAGAATATTAAATTTTCCTTCTAGAATTTGAGTCTAGTTCTCAGTTCAAAAGTCACAAAATTTTGTCTTTTTCACCGAACTTGAATTTCCTCATTTTTCAAATGGAAACTAAGACAAAGTAAAAATATACCATTGACATTACAGAGTTGTTTTAAGGATATTATATTACAAAAAACACTGAATATATTATGCTTGTATAATATCATTGACATCATATGAAAATTGACAGAATTCATGGTTTACAGCTTAAAAGAGATGATAATATTGGATTTATTATTTTTACTGATAACTCACATTTGGTCACAAAAAGAGATAGTCCCTGAATTCTTATCTTAGTGATACCCAAGAAAAACCACCCACCCAGATTCAATCAAACGGACACGCCTTCCCAACTGTTGTTATTCTTAAAGACTTTTCTTCTCCCTTCTTTTTCACTTCTTGCTTGAGGTTTGCTGTCCCACTTAGCCTCAACCTCACTGTTCTCTGGTCCTTTTTTTACCTTGATTTTCATTGATTTTCAAGGCTGAGGTCTGTAGTGGCAGGAATTACAGGAAAGTAAGAGGGTGGCTTCCATTTCCCTGTTGTATCTCACTTTTTTTTTCGCCAGTTCCCCCAGTCTTTGAACTCAGGTCCTCCTGACTTCAAGGCCAGTGCTCTATTCACTGCACCACCTAGCCGCCCCTGTTCTCCCAGTCTTTAAGAAACTCATTGAAATGTGCATTAAGTTGGTTTCTGATTGTTTAGGTGTAAACGGTAAGGAAATGGGAGGAAAATGTTTACCTCATACTCCATTAATAATAATAATAATGTTACCTCAAAAGGATTATATGCTTCTTTCACAAGCAAGATAATAGGAAAGAAAAACTGTTCTTTTTTTTTTTTAAATGTTATTGATGTCTTTTCTTTTTATGGCACCTTTCATTCTCTTTATGTCCCTCAATAGTCCCCTACCCACACAGCCATTACTTATAACAAAGAGTGAAAAAGAAAGAGAAAAGAAAGAGGGTGAGAAGGAAGGAATCGACCAAGTCTGTGACAGTATAAACCTATGCAAAGTAGACTCGACAGCCCCTCACCTGTGCAAAGAAGAAAGATATGTTCCTCCATCATCATTCCCCCATCATCGAGTCAAGCTTGGCTGTTACTACAGTGTAGAATTTTCTTTTTTTTCTTTGTAGTTGCATGACTTAAAGTCATTCTGTATATTATTTTCCTGGTTCTGCTGACTTTGCTTTGCATCTTTTATATGAGTTCCCTGTGTTTCTCTGAATTTCACATTCATCGTTTCTTATAGCTTAGTAATACTGAATTACATTCATGTACTACAGTTTGTTATTGAGGCAGCCAAGTGGCACAGTGGATAGAGCGCCAGGCCTGGAGTCAGGAAGATGAGTCTTCCTGAGTTCAAATCTAGTCTCAGACACTTATAAGCTATGCGACCCTGGACAAGTCACTTAACCCTGTTTGCCTTGATTTCCTCATCTATAAAATGAGCTGGAGAAGGAAATGGCAAACCACTCCAGCATCTTGCAAAGAAAACTCCAAATTGGGTCAAGAAGAGTTGGATACAACCGAAAATGACTGAACAACAACTGCCATTCCCAAGTCAATGAACATCTACCTTGTTTCTAATTCTTTGCTACCACAAAATGTTTTACTGTGAATATTTTGATACATCTGGCTTCTTTCTGTCGATAACAGCAGCAACATCTAGTAAGCACTTTGAAGTTTGCCAAGTCCTTTTTATTATCTTATTTTACCCCCACAACCCTGGGGAGTAGGTGCTATAATTATCTCATTTTATAGATGAGGAAACTGAGGCTGACAGCATTCAAGTGACTTGTACAGGGTCACATAGCTGGGAAGTGTCTGAGACTAGATTTGAACTCCAATCATCCTGACTGCAGGCAGCACTTTATTCTACTCCTCCACCTCTTTGACCCCTTCCATGATATATACCTAACAGTCCTCTCCGACAATGGGTGTATGATCATCTTTTTTTTTTAATTCAAATTATTTTTAAAATGGCTGGACAAATCCACAGCTTTATCAACAGTATATTAGTGTGCTTCTCTTCTTTTCGGCATTGACTATAGTAATTTTTGACAATTTAATAGGTATGAGATAAAATATGAGATTTATTTTGGTTTTCAGTCTTGTTATTTCTTAGTGATATAGCAGTTTTTTATATGGTTGTTCATTGATTTTTGTATTTTTTTTCCCCCTCGAGACCAGATATCCCTATCTCATTTATGATGGAAGGACAGTGCGCAGCCATGGACGCAATCACTGTTACTTTTCAACGTGTTCTGTTTCCAGCCGTTTGTCTCTCCCTAGCCTGGTGCACCCCTTTCCTCTAGCCCCATTCATGGTGGCTTACCATTGGTTGCTGGACTTAGTGTGGACACCCAATTGGCTTAGCTTACTATATCTCAGAACTCCTGAGATCAAGAGAACTATAAGCCTTGATGCACTAGCCTCAGCCTCCCTGATTGATAGTAGGAATTACGGACATGGACTGCCATTCCCAGCCTTGTTAATAGTTTGTCATTCTTTTTAGGAGATTTAATGTGTTCATGATCCTTGGAACATTTAGTAGGCAATCACTCAACAAGCATTCATTGGAGTAGGGAGGGACTTTGAGGCAGGCAGACCCACCAGCAGACTATTGAATTCAGGCATGAGGACCTACACCAGGGGAATGGCAGGACCAGAGAAAAGTACATATTTGAGAGATGGTGCAAAGGTAAAAATCAACAGACCTTGAACCTGAATTGTAAGCCTGAGGGACTGGGACGATGGTATTGACCTCAGCAGTATTAGTAAGGTGTTAGGAGCAGGGGGGCATGTTTAGGGGAAAGAGAATGAGATAACTTTTACACACATTGAGTTTAAGATATCTGCTGGACATCCAGTTTGAGACGTCCGAAAAATCATTAGAAGTCTGCAGAGAGATTAGGGGAGGGTAGGTAGATTTGAAAATTATCAGCACAGAGATGCTTATTAAATCCATGAGAATAAAGGAAATCACCAAGTGACATAATAGAGAGAAGAGAGCTCCCCCCAACCTTTTTTTATCTTGATAACATTTTTAATTTAAATACTTAAGTTACTCTTATTCTTTTATTTTATTTTTAATCTATTGTTTTTCTGATAGTAATCCATGTAGTCCTTGTGAAAAGTCTTTTTTTTTTGTTTTTTTCCCTCCTTTGAATCACTGCTTGAAGTTGTTATGAAGCCTTTTGGAAGATGGATGAGGGGAGAAAGAGAGAGGGACAGACTGACTGGAATTTTAGTTTTTGCATGGGGTGGTATCTTGCTGCTGTTTCCTGGGTTTTTCTGTTGACTCCTCCTGGAGTTACCTCCCTGGATCTATGAGGTTCAAACCACTGTATGTTTGAGACCCCTCACTGATGCCTCAAGACAGAGGGCATGTTATCTTTTTTTTTTTTTTGCTTTTTGGAGGGGCAATTGGGGTTAAGTGACTTGCCCAAGGTCACACAGCCAGTATCAAGTCTCTGAGGCCAGATATGAACTCAGAGGACCTGACTTCAGGGCCGGTGCTCTGTTCACTACGCCACCTAGCTGCCCCAGAGGGCTTATTATCTTACAGATCTTAGTCTCAAAGGTCTATTTTGAGAAATGCAACCCCTCATTTGTAGGTGTTTGCTGAGACTGCAAGGTCCCTGCTCCAGGGCTTTCAGACTACCTTGGTGCTTCCTCAAGGAAGCCTCCTTGGACAAGGCCTTGCAACGTACACCTGTCCTTGTTAGGACTTGAAGGCTACCCTACACCAGTAGTTTCTTCGCTAGTGGGCCCCCTTTCTTTTCTATTACACATGAGCTTCTGGCTGACCTCTTAAGCCTTTCTAGAGCAGAACTGCTCTGCTTTCTTGATCATTAGTTCAGTGTGATGCACACTTCAGGGCTTTGCTGAATGTTAGGTGGGAGGCAGGCAATCCGCCTCCATATGATTATTGATAGCTTGTATTTCTCATTGGAAAAGTGCCATTTCATATCCTTTGACCGTTATCTCTTGAGAAAATTGTTCCTTATTCTTAAATATTTCCTTCTGTCTACAGTTCCTTCTATATACATTTATCCCTTCCACATTGCAGGGGTCAGGGGCACAAGTGCCCCTGTGATCTGGAAAATCTGCATAAAATTATTTTGACACTCCCTTCATACCGAAGATTAGATGATAAAAACATGTTGATATTATACAATACTATGTAGATATAATTTTATGCATTTCTCAACCTTTTCTGTGTCATCTGCTGGTCTTTGTCATCTGTAGCTTCTCCAAAATTCCCCTTTATTTTCTTATGCTGATTTGAGGTATATTGAAACCACAATGGGGAAAGTTGCAATGTGGAAGGGATAATTTTGAATATTTTGAGCATCAGATAAGAAGGAAGAGTGGTGCAGTGGAAAGTGTCTCTCTCACCACCTATGGCTTTTGGCAATTTAACTTCTTTGGACCTTAGTTTCTTCATCTGTACAAAGAGGCCTCCAGGGTTGCTTACAGCTTTCACGTCTATGATACTGTTACTTCTTTATCAAAAAATTTCTGTTGCAAATATTTTCCCTCTTAATGATTTCCTTTCTACTTCTAAGTGCATTGATTTTGCTTGTGCACAGACTTTTCAACTTTATGTAATCAGTCAGATTTGCCTTTTTTATTTTTTATGCCCTTTTAAATCAAGAATTCTCTCCCAGTCATCGGTGTGAAAGTTTTCTTTTTCCATTCTCCACTAATTTTTTGAAAACAATTATATGGCTTTTTATATCTAGGCCATGGCTATTTGCAGCTTATTCCAACGTAGGGTATTCGTTGGTAGTTGCTACAGTTAATGTGGTGTGTTATTTGGTAATAGAACCCTACTATCTGCCAGGCTGCTTTCCAGTTTTCCCAGCAGTTTTTGTCTAGAATGTCCTTACCCTGAGGCGTTTGTCTTTTGTTTATTTTAAAGATCTCATTTTTTAAAAAACTTTTCTGCAATCTTGGACAATATACAGCCTCCTTTCCCAAGTAATTAAGATGTATTTCAAAAATAGGTTAGAAAATAATCTATTTTTCTACCCATAGACCTCAACCCATCTATTATTTCTGTACGAAATGCCACTACAGAGTACTCTGGCACATACAGTTGTACAGTTAAAAACAGAGTCGGTGTTGATCAATGCCTTTTGAGGGTGAATGTCACTCCGCGTAAGTATATTCTTTATATTTACTGGGGGGGGGGGCGGGGAGTGTGTCACTTCCACCTTTGATTTTACTACCTTTGCAGCTGGTCTGTGACCTATAACCTCATAATCTTAGAGAGCAGCCCAAGGGCACTAATAGTGTCCCTGTTCATAGAGCCAGTCAGGGCAGGATTTGAATTCAGATTTTCTGGTGCCAGTGCCAGCTGTCTATCTCCAGACCCTTTCTATTTCTCATCTTTTTGGTAATTAATAACAAGGCTTTGTATTTCTTTATTTTGTATTCTGTTTTTAAAGTTTTTCTTGGTGTGCCTCTTAATCAATTTGATTTGTTAATGGGACAGATTTTAGAGTGTTATGAAGAGGGTAGGAAAAAAGATTTTTTTTTCATGTGTGTTAGAGATCAGAGAGTTTTATCTAAGCCTAAAAAAAGGCTTTTTTACCTTCCCAGCTTAAAGAGAATATTTTATTAATATGTTGTTTGTGGTGATGGGTTTTTTTGGGGGGAAAGGCATCAAATTAACTTGTGCTCCACTATTAGACTTATGCAAATAATTATTTGAAATGGAAAAAATATGTGCATAGAAAAAGTATTCCAGTTGATCTGTTGCATAGGAAGGAAAGTTAAATTGCTATTTATAGTCATTTCAATCCAAGGTCCTTGTAAAAGGTATTCTTAATTATTGTAGCTTCCAACACTGCTGGTACAATTGCTGGAGCTGTCATAGGAACTTTGTGTGCCCTATTGCTGCTGGGTCTTCTAATCTTTTGCTGCTGTAAAAAACGCAAGGAGGAAAAATATGAAAAAGAAGTTCATCATGATATCAGGTAACCTTTGGAAACCAACTGTTCCCAAATAAAACATTCCATCAGAAAGCTTCCATAAGAGGTACAATTAACTACAGTGTTAAAATCTTAAATACTGAATGCCAACATTTAAATCAATAATCCACGTTAGCTAAGTATTAGTAAAAATTTGATCACTGAGGTCTTTGCTTCAGCTTAGCATCAGAGAATTTAGACTTAGAAAGGACTTGAAGGATTATCTAACCAGTACCCTCATTTTCTACACGATAGAACTATGGTTTTGAGTGGGTAAGTGAATTGACCAAGGTCACATGTAGCTAGTTAGTAGCAGAACATGTCTCCTGGTCTTCTTCCCTGAGCATTGCATACATACATAGCATTTTCTCATGTTAGAACTACCTGATTTTGACCTATCCCCCTACGTTCCTAATGGTAGCAAAATATATTGTACATAGGATTTATCATTTCAGTCCATTTTTTCCAAACAGTTCTTATATGTGATCATAGCATCATATAGCTGAAAGAGTTTTTATTAGTCTTTTCCTGTTTCTTCCTTTCTTTAATTGGGACCTGCCTCAAATTGAGCAAGTCGCAAAGTCAGCATTTGAACTCATGTCTTCTGGCTCCGAATCCAGTGCTTTTTTCGCTATACCAAACTGCCAATAAGTTTTCAAAAACATGTCTTGTACTCGTAATTTTTGCAATTGTGTGTAGAGAAGGAGGTTAGTGAATTAGTGTGTATGTGTTTAATTCCTTCTTAGAAAGACTGAAGGTATAATGATACTGTTTTTGTATGACCTAAAAAGGTGTTCCTGGTCTAGGGATCAGTAAAGTTAGTATGTTATTGCATTGTACTGTATTCACCTAGCAAATTATTTAACTAAGATCTCTTAATTTTATCTAATTAAAAGCTTTTTTTGAGCGTGCTTTACTGATTTGAATGTATTATGACTTACCAAGTTCAAACATCCTTAGTCACAAGGTCTTAGATTGTGCCTTTGCTCTTTGCTTGCTCAACTAATTGAAGGCAGAAATTAATTTTTTACGCAGATTAGAGCATAAGCTTGTCAATAGAAATATAATTCATGAATTTCCTAGTTTTCTCCCTCAATATGGTACATACTATTATAATATGTCTTTTAAAATATAGACTGAAGTTTACATAATTATAAGCTTATTAAGACATTTAAAAATATTTCTGTCTGGGCTTTCGTTTCTAGAGAGGATGTTCCTCCTCCAAAGAGCCGAACATCTACAGCCAGAAGCTACATTGGTAGCAATCATTCATCTCTGGGATCAATGTCTCCTTCCAACATAGGAGGTTATTCCAAAGCTCAGTATAACCAAGTACCAAGTGAAGACTTTGATCGTACTCCACAGAGCCCAAGTTTCCAGCCAACTAAGGTAGCAGCATCTAATCTCAGTAGAATGGGAGCTATTCCTGTGATGATACCAGCACAAAGCAAAGATGGGTCAATAGTATAGAGCATCTCAAACTTTGTTTCTTCAGACTTTTTTCTTCTCTGGAAATAGGAAAAAGTTGCCA
This sequence comes from Pseudochirops cupreus, assembly GCA_028627135.1. Taxonomy (NCBI): domain Eukaryota; kingdom Metazoa; phylum Chordata; class Mammalia; order Diprotodontia; family Pseudocheiridae; genus Pseudochirops; species Pseudochirops cupreus. The sequence continues at coordinate 213,040,784 of CM053580.1, forward strand.
ACCTAAAAATTGCTTTTGAAGAAACAGAATAATTTAACCTGAACTAATAAAAAGATGATCTTCAAGAAACTTTATTTAATTGATGAGAGTTTGAATCAAACACTTAAAAACAGCGAGCAAGTTATTTAACGTTTTTTTAGCTTATATTTACTCATCTGTTTCACAGGGTTATTGTGAGGAACAAATGCTACATACGTAAAGGGCTTTGTGAATTTTGAAGTATTACATAAATACTAACTGGGGTTATCATAAAGGTCAGATGGAATTGGGGGGGGGGGGGGTGGAGTCAAGATGGTGGCATAGAATCTCCTGGGGGAGAGGGGAGGAAGAAGTAGAATTGAATTTCCAAATGAAAGAATATGTTCTTAGGTTCCTCTAGAAACAACTGATTTCACTCCTATTTCATGTCTAATATTCTATATATATACCAGGAAAAGCAAGATTTACTATTACTGTTTTCTCAGCCATTTTCTCTAGCAAACTATGTAAACCCTACAAAAAATTTGAAGAGAATGTCAAAAATAACTAATTTAAAACGTTAAAATGAATATTTTTGAAATCAGTTTGCCTGAAGGGTATGTCTTAAACATCTTACTGAAAGAATACCCGCTGTGGCTAAGTGAGCTAGCCAAGCTCTCGTCTAATTAATTTGGTGAAATGATTTCCTTAAATGTTTGAACACATAGATTAGCTACAAAAGAGCAGCTAATTGTTGGGTTTGTTGTTGTTGTTTTTTTGTTTTTTTTGATTTGCTTTCTGGCCATATTTAGCAATAAAGCTAGCAGACTCTACCACACCATTCTTTTTAAAGAAGTCACATATATGGCAATAGTTGTTATTGAAAAGCTACCCATACTATTACGTGGTCTCCCTCGTGTGGCCAGTAACCAGCATTTTACTCACAGTGATCAAGACTGCAAATTAGGGACTGCAGCACATTAAGGACCATGGCTTGTTGCCATATCGTTTTGGGAATCTGAAGATCTTCCCTGCCCTTTGGCCCTTTGATAGGCTTAAGTGGCTCTGAGAACCTTCCCTGATTTGAAAGTATACTCTGCCCCTGATAGGCTGAATGTGGTAACGCCGAGCCTGTGGCAGGAGGCTTGTTCTTCAGGAGTGCCCGAGCCTTATTACTTTGTGATTGGGCAGTGGGTCAAGAGGGCTGTGACATTCTCCAGTCCAGGAGAAGGCTATATATATGCCTTGATGTGAGTTTTTGCTTTGGGGCTCACTTTGAGAAGTTGTGTGATTTGATCAGATGAGACCCTGGGAAGCCGTTGAGCCCCCCGGCTTTGAAAAATCCAGATGTTGGTGTTTCCCTCTCTGGTAACTGAATAGGTAACTGATGTAATGGTCAGATGGTTGAAAGCCCGTCTACTGATCTGTTTCTTTGTCTGCTTATAACTTGTGCTTGTATTCTGCTTGCATTCTCTGATGTTCGGGGTGCTGACTTTTTCCCCTGAACTAGGTAAATGATATGTGTTTGATTGATTAAAGTGAGATTGTTAACCCTTTTTGAATTGCTTTCCTTTAGAAAAGCAGATCTAAGAACCTGTGCTAGCAGCCACCCTGGGTATGCTAGGGTGCTTGCTGATACACATATGTACTCTGAACATTTGAACTAGCTAGTCCAGACTGATTAAATGATCTGTCCCTGTACCCTTTTCTTTTGGCTGCTTGCTTCATTCAGGCTGTTTATGTGAATAAAATAATTACTAATGTGATCTGTTTTGTAATATAACTATAGAATAAGCCCACCAGACCAACATAAGGATTTGTTTTTGTCTTTTCTGGCACACTTTTCCCCCCAGAAATATGTACACCCATATTTACCTTCTTGAATCAAATTCTTGGGAGAGACACTTTTTTTTAAAACCTCCAGAAAGTTCACTTCAGAAATATTGTAAATTAATACTTAACAGCTTGTGTGTTATCTTGCAGAAGTAGCTTTGTGTGATACTCATAAAGAAGCTGAGGTTTGGGAAGACTTCCTAACTTAGTTTTGTGAAAATTAATTGTTTTTTTAGCAAACTGGAGGGAAAAAGGATTTTTTAACACCAGCATGTTAGAAGAGAACTAATTTTATTAGAAAAAATGTCTCTATTGCTTTTTTCCTTAAGATTTTGACTATGCTAGGATTTCAGATCTTTAGCAAATAAGATCTACTTTTTATTAATTGTAACACTTTTTTTCCCTTAGAGTTTCATAAGAACTTCTTTCTTAATAAACTGTTTGAGTAGTTTGGTTGTAAATATTCCATATAAATAAATGTTGTTGTGAACCTGGAATTATGTACTGCATCCTGTGTACAACTGAATGGCTCGAACATTTAACTTAAATTTTTTTGTATGTTTGTGGTTTTTAACATACCCTTTTAGAGCTAAGAGAAGTTTTCTTCTGTGCCTTTACAGTAAACTCACATTTGTCAAGCATTTTTGCGCCCATGAGCTATCATGTGAAAGGTGCTTGGGGGTGGGGGGTGAAGGTACTATTTTTTAAAAAGCATCACTGTGACACCTTTCTACTTTGCTTTTTAATACTGCCTTTTTCTACATGTCCTTTTTTAATATTGTTTAAATGTATTGGAGGAATTAGTGTTTTGTTGTTTTTCTAATACCCAGTACCATTTTTTTATGTTCCTGGCTCCAGTGTTCTTAATTTCTTTCAACTGCTAGAAGCTTAGGACTAATAATAAAATTAGTATAGGAAATTTATTTTGAAACAATAACTTTTAAGATTTGACACTTGTTTTCTACTAAGGAGCCATTTAAACACTAGAAATTACCTTTAGGTGCAGAGTGTCGATGATGGTTAAGTTTAATCATCCCCTCCTAGAGACGTTTAAGATTTTTTTTTTTTAATAATAACAGACAGTAGGTTTATGCCTATTGACCATTGTCATCCTATTGTCTATCTTTTGCTACAGTTCTGCTCCGTAATTCAAATCAGTTTTGTCTATAATTGAATCTTTGGGGCAGCTAGGTGGTCCAGTGGATAGAACACTGGCCCCAGAGTCAGGAGGACCTAAGTTCAAATCTGGCCTCAGACATTTAACACTTAGTAGCTGTGTTACCTTGGGCAAGTCACTTAACCCCCATTGCTTCACCAAAAAAAAAGTGAATATTGTAAACAGAATTTGCAAGTGGAAAAATTTGTTCGTTTAAAAGAAATTTCATCATATTTGAGAGAAGTCTGTTTGCCAATAGCTGAGTTTCAATATGTGTGGTGTCTCCTTTCACAAGTAACTTGTAAAAGTTTCTAGATTTTTTTTTGTGTTTGCATGGGTGGAACTTTAGAGTATGTTTTATGAGGTAACTGGTTTTCTTTTCATTTTGAACTGTGCAGACCACATTTTTTAAAGCTATAATGCAGTGTGAATAAAAGGTCTAAATTGTATGTAGTTGAGTTTTTAATGTTAGTCAAGAAATAACTTGTAGCATGTATGAGTTGGCACAATTGTAACTTTTTCCTATGTCGTAACAGAAATGTATATATACCTTCCTGGTGTTCATACATTCTTTCTATTTAGTACCATAATAAAATGTTTTGGGCAAGTTTTAAATCTAAATGCTCCAATAAAGTCAATATTTCACAATAGAATTCATTACAGCAATAATAACAAACAACACAGGTTTACACTATGTGAGCTTGGAAGAATTATTAATAAATTTATGCTTTTGTTTATACTTAAACTGTCGTCTCTAATAATTTGTTAGATTATCTTTATAATTAATACCAGTAAGTATTGGTTGAACCTCGGCCATTTCTCTCAAATCACTTTTTGTTTTGTTTTGGCTAAATACATCCCCGAAAAGCATCATGCTAGGGTAAAGATGAGTTTAAAGTGTAATCAAATCATCTTATAAAACGAAAATTCTTTGTATTTGTTTGTGTTTATATTGTTCTAGTCAGGTATAAATTTCAACTTTAAGTTAATTAGTCTTAACAATATAAGAGTGAAAACCATAGGAAGCTAGTAGATCATTCTTCCTTACCATGAATGAAATTTTCATGAGACAATTAACCATTTGCCACTGGGAAAAGATTGTGGTACATATCACATTGAGCAAAAAACTAGGAAATAGCAGTGGCAAGTTTCGCATTAAAGTTTCTGGTTTAAGTGTTTTAAATTAAGCTTTTGAAATTTTTTAATAGTTCCTCTAGTTTTTTGTCCAACTTATGTAATTTTGAAATAAAATCATTCAAGAAAGCAGTTTTCTGTCTCAAATTTCAAAGTGTTGTATAGTTTCATTTTGCACATTTTTGTGTTTACTAAAGTATCTTGTTCTTGTACAAAGTGATAGATAAGATGGAGCGTTCAAGGGGATCTTGGAGTATATCATCTACATTTTAGAGGTGAAGAAACTGAGCCCCAGAGAGGGGTTAAGCAACTTGCCAAAGATCACACATAAAGTATTACTTGATTAATATTAGTATTTAGAGAAAATTTAAACAGACAACTGGTTCACCCCTTCCAATTTTAACTTTTCCCATTAGCCAACCCCACCTCACAATCATTCTCATAAGTTGGAACCCTTGGTTTAAATTCTGAGTAGGGAGAATCTTCCTTTATTACTGAAATCACAGACCTGGAACCAGAACAAAGTTGAATGAAAGAAAGCTTTCTAATAGTCTTTTTCTGTGTTCTAGTCATAACAATAATAACCACAATGTATTAAGAATAAATTATATCATTTTATACTCAGTTTAGTTTAACAAAATTTGATATCTACTCTGCATAGAAAACACAGAATTCAACATCTTACCTCTTCCATGACTCTCCTGTGCCTCTTGCACACTCCATCAGGACCCTCCCCTCATCCCCAACCCTATTGTCAGTATCTTTTCCATTTTTCTTTTGCAGAGAGATGCTGATCCAGCATCATATCCAACCACTGTGGGGAGTCCAGAGTGTAGGCTCAACCATAAGGCTTGAACTCATTCCCCTTCCTAACAGTTTTAGGACCAGGTCACTTTAATGAGCCTGTAGTCACCAACTACAATTCCTTTGGAAAGATGGTGTCCTGGCTACCCCCAAGCATTGCCATCTACCCTGCTTATCTATCCTAGGAACCATTGGGTCTTGCCATTTGCCTTGCAGCTGAGCCTTCATATGTATGTTCTCCCCCCCAATTAGAAGCCATCTGTCGTGTTCTTCTCTTTATATCCTCAGTATTTAACCGTATTTGTCACTGACGTGCTTTTTCATATTTTCATTCATTCATAAGACATGGCCCTTCCTCTCTATAGTAGATAGTCTTGCATACATTTGCTGTTTTCTCAAAGTAAACTTCATTTTGTGAACTGTTCAGCGACTTGAGGATATGTCACGAACGTGAAGAAAAGGGGAGGTTTGCTGAATGGAGGTGCCATTTGATTAGGACTTTAAAGATATAAGAATTTAGCAGAAGGGGGGATGAAAAGCATTTCATACATAGGAAACGGGTGTTCAGAGGATCACAGCTTACTTTGGCTGGAATGAAGATTTTGAAGAGGAGAAGAGTATGATGAAGTTTGAGAAGTAGCAAAATTAGAAAATCTAAATGCAAAGGACATCCCAGGCCTCCAAGTTTAAGGTGCTCTAGAAGGGACCTCTTAGGCCTACTGACCCAACCTCCAGTTTACATACGAAGAACGGAACTCAGGGATGTTTAGTGAATTGCCTAAAGTTTCACAAATAGTGACAGGCAGGATTCAAACTGATGAACCCTGACTTTAAAGCTGGTGCTCCTTCCCTTTATACCATCAGCTTGAAGACTTTTGATGAGCAGGAACCCATTATGCCCCCACCCCTGAGAGATTATGCTTTTGGATGGGTAAGAAATTCCCTTCCTTCAATGTGGCTTCTGCCTTTAGGGCCAAACAAAACAATTTCGATCCCTCTTGTAGGTGACAGTGCATTAAACACCTGAAGACAATTGTCATATTCCTTGGAATTGCCCGGAATCTTCGCTTTTCTACACTAAGCATCTCCAGCTTTTTCATCTGATTATCGTATGGCATTATACCACCTCCATGAAGCAAAACCTCATCACTTCTTAACTGGACCACTTCAACAAACTTCTAGTTGTCGCTTGCTTAACTCTCCCCTGCTTCAGTTCAAACTCTATTAAACGGCTGAAATGATCTTTCTAAAGCACAGGCCTCACATAACCCCTGCTTTGATAAAGCCCACTAGCTTCCCTCATTGGGCAGCTGGGTAGACAGGCTACTGGGCCTTGAGTCAGGAAGACATCTGACCCCAGACACTAGCTGTGTGACCCTGGGCAAGTCCCTTTACCCTGACTGCCTCAGTTTCCTCATCTGTAAAATGAACTGGAGAAAGAAATGGCAAACTACTCCAGTATATTTGCCAAGAAAACCATGGAGTCAGACCTAACTGAAAAATGATTGAGCAACAGCTCCCTATTGCCATCAAGATCTATATGATTAAAGCCCTTCATGAGTGGCCCTATTTCGCACTGGACTTCTTGCTGTCTTGCACACATGACACACCATCTTCCCCTCCCGTACCTTTTCCCAGGCTGGTTCAGTCTCGTACCTGAGGTGCTCTCTCTCCCCTCCCCCCACCCCTTCACCTCTGCCTCCTAGCTTTCTTCCAGGGTCAATTCAACTTTTAGCTTCTTCAGGAGATCCCACAACTGCTAATTATTTCCTTCTGCGATTAGCCTCCATTTTCAGTGCATGATGGGAGTCATGAATTTCCTTGATTTCTGTTTCTCAATAGGGAAATATCCATTTCCCTAATCCTTCCCTCCTTCAAGAGAAATTAGCTTTCCTTAAAAGGAGGCAAAGCTATCCCTAGAACCTGATCTTCTGTAGCTTCCCTGATGCAGCTTCTTGGTCACCTAAAATCAAAAAAATCCCAGCCATAGGCAGCCAGTCTGTCTCAGATTGGATGAACTGCCAGTATCTCACTGCCCACGCCCACCCCCACCCTGCCCCAATCAGTTGCCAAGGCCTGTCAATTTCACCTTTGGGACATCTCTCAAATATGCCCACTTTTCCTCTCTGATCTGGAAACATGGGCACAGAACTAGAAGCAGCTAATGTAAGGAACAGCCAAACTGCTTTAATGGGTGTCATGAAGTGTTGTGCTGTAAGAAATGATGTAAGAAAAGAAGCAGAAGACTTACATGAACTGATGCATAATGAAATAACCAGTCGAGAAACTACACTATGATGAAAACAATCATCTACACACAACAACAAAAAGCGAGTGCTGCAAAATTACAAAGAACAGGCTTGATCCCAAAGACAAGGCAATTCTCTCATCCTCCCGTCCTTTGCAGAAATGCGACGCCAATAGGTGGTCGCTGCTTAGTGTCATATTTTTTCTATGTATTAATTAGTTTTGCTGATTCTTTTCTCTTGTCTCTTCATATTTCTTTTAAAGATTATTTATTAAAGGTATGACTTTCTGAAGTGTGGTAGAGATAGAGATATTAGAGTAAATTTAGGTGATGGAAAAACAAAGTAAAAAATCTAATTAAAATTAATTGAACAGATAACGATCAAAACTTGAAGGTTGGAAAAGCAAGATCAGCAATACTCTAAATATTTGAGGACAAGAGATTCAAGAAGAACAGTGTACTGGTTGACCTGGTTCATCAAGGGGTCAAATTGAGGATGGGAGAAAAGTATACTAGTGGTGACCTGGGAAAGAACTGAGGAGATGATGTAAAACTTGAATTTAGGGTTGCAAGGTAGAGGGAGAAGTGGAAGGACACTGGATTGTAACCAGACTTCTCCCTGAGCCAGGAGTCTATGACTTCCACTGGTACTTCCTGGTCTACCGCCTCCATGGAGATGAAAAGCAAGACCTTTCTCTGACCACATGATTTCCATCACCTGCTATGAGTGTCCTCTGGGGGAAGGTGGCAAAGATCTAGGCCAGGCCAGTACAAGGCAACTCTCACCACCTGCTATCAACATGATCCCCTGACTTTGATATGGAGAACCTCTGGTGCTAAGAGAAGCAACTTTCCCTTGACCTCAGGCATTCTATCTCTTACTACCCCCTTTCTTTGAAGAAAAAGGAAGAAAAAATTTGGTGAGGAGAAGGACTTGTGCTATGCATATCTGACTTCCATCTCCTGCCATACCTATCTCCCACCAAGTCTCCAGCACTTGCCAGGAAGAGAAATGATGAAATGGGGCCTCCCCTCTAACAATCTGAACATGTTCCTTCCATCTATTGCTACCTTTCTTCAGTCTAAACTCCAGCCCGATCCGGGAAGAGGAGTGGTATCTTCAACTCGGTGATGAACATTTTTACACCTGGTCATAGCCTACACACCTCAGTGATGCTGAATCCGATGTAGGTCACCATCCAAAACCTACTACACATTCTCCACAACCCAGTTCCTTATCTCTATCCCCCTGAACCCTCTTAATCCAAGTTCCAATCAAACAGCACCCTCTCCATCCACTGTGCCCTCTGAAATGCCTGTTCCACAGAGAACAAACTTCCCTTCATCCTAAACATTTTCCTCTCCCACTTCTATCTTCTAATTCTTATTGAAACATGGCTTCCTGTGGATGACACTGTACCTTCACTCATTCCGCTCATCTCAGTGGTCACGGTGGGGAGAATGTTTGTTCCACTTTGCCACTTCCAGATTCTCTCCCCTAACTCCATCATTTAATAATTTCTCCTTTGGAGATTTATGCTATTCATCTCTACCTCCCAATTGAAATACTGCTACCTGTTGTCTACAGGCCTTCCCCTCCTCATACATGTTCATACATGACTCACAATTTTTCTTTCCTCCTCCACTCTCACTAGAGGAGCCCAGCATAAATAATGACTCTCCCTTAAACACGCTAGCCACTCACTCAGTCACACACATCCCATGGCCAATATGTTCCTCCACCTTACACACAACGACGACCATACTCTTTGTCTTGCCATCGCTCATCAATGTGACACCTCTATGTTCAAGAATTCCAAAATCTCCTTGTCTGTTGCTTCCCACCCCTCCCTCTGCATCTTCTTGTGAAACCCTACTCTTCACCCACACTGTGATTTCTAATTCCTTGACCCCTTAATTCTCTCCCAAGACCACCTGTATAGTGCTAGCTTCTCTCCTCTTTTTCCCATCTTGACTCCTTGGTGAACCAATCCAACTCTACACTGTTCTCCTCTCTTGAACTCCTAGCCTCCTTATCATAGCATCAAATATACCCAGCCAGGCTTCTCAGCTTTGGATCACTTTTGTTATTTGCTGCCTTTGTTCTTACATAAGTGCTTCTGAAAAAGGTTAAGAAAATCACAAAATCAAATCCAACCACTCTGGAGAGCAATTTGGAACTATGCCCAAAGGGCTATGAAAATGTGCATACTCTTTGACCCAGCAATACCACTTCTAGGGCTGTATCCCAAAGAGATCATAAAAATGGGAAAAGGACCCACATGTACAAAAATATTTATAGTAGCTCTTTTTGTGGTGACCAAGAACTAGAAATTGAGGGGATGTCCATCAGTTGAGGAATGGCTGAACAAGTTGTGGTATATGAATGCAATGGAATACTATTGTGCTATAAGAAATGATGAACAGGGGCAATTGGGTGGCACAGTGAATAGAGCACTAGCCTGGAGTCAGGAGGACCTGAGTTCAAATTCAGCCTGAGACACTTAACACTTACTTGTGACCTTGGGCAAGTCACTTAACCCCAATTGCCCTGCCCTACCCCTCCAAAAAGCAAAAAAAAAAAAAAAAGGAGGGATGGGATGAAAAAGGAAAATCACACAATCATTCTGACTGCGTTCACTGCAAATTTATGTTGTACAACCTCCACTGGGCCTTCATCGCTACTAGGCAATCTTACTATATCTTCTTCATCAACTCATTATCCCACTTTCCAGAATGATTCATTCAATTTTTTGTCCCTCCTCATGGTTCCCATGGTTCCCCTTTCCTTCCTTCTTAGCTGAGAGCCTTGCCTTGTGTGTTACAGAAAAATTGAGGCCATTTACCAAGAGCTCCTTTTCCCCCCTTCCTCCTCTATCACTCAGATGCCACCTGTCACTATTTTGTCATCACACCTGTCTCACATAATGTTGTGGCATTACTCCTCACTGAGGCTAACCCCTTGTAATGTTAATGGGATTTATGGTCTTTCCTGTCCAATAGGCCTCACAAGGAGCCCATTAAGGGAAGCTTGCTTAAGGGAGGCTTGCTTGTAAGAAGGCTTTCACATCTCTTGCTAATTTCTAATTAAGCACTGAGTCACAGGGTTGTGATGTCTTCTGGCTCTGAGAAGTGTATGTATACTCTGAGTTGGTATATTGCCTTGGGGGCTCGCTTATGAGAAGGATCTTATGATTCCCTGGTTGATATTCTGATTGGCCATATGTTCAGAGCTCCATGACTGCTCAGATGTAAAGGCTCTCTTGATTCAGGGATGTATGTAAAGTGTATAACTGATTCAGGCAGTCAGAGTCCTGTCCGTTGGTCTTCATTTTTCTGTTTGTATTTTCTCTAAAGTTCAGGGTACTGACTTTTCCCTGAACCAGTGAATGTAATTTTAAAAGACTGCTGACCCCTTAAACAACTATCTTTCCTAGTTAAGCAGATCTAAGAACCTGTGCTAGCAGGCATCCTGGGTATGCCAGTGTGGTTGTTGCTACACACCTCTACTTGTCCAAGCAATTGCATTCCATCTCTTTTCCAGCAACAGACTGCCCAGTTTGTCATCTCTACTCTCTCACTCATCTTCAGTTTTTCCCTGTTAGTTTATTCTGTATTGCCTATAAACATGCCTCATCCTCAAAAAACCCTTGCTTAATCCTTCCATCCTCACTATCAAACTATATCTCTTCTCCACTTTGCAGCTAAATTCCTTGAAAAAGCTGCATACCATAGGTACTTCCACTTTCTTTCCTTTCATTCTCTTCTCAACCCATCACAATCTGGCTTCCAACCTCATCATCCCACTAAAACTCTCCAACATTACCAAATCCAGTGACCTCTTCTCAGTCCCCACCCTCCTTGACCTCTCTGCAGCCTTTGAGACAGTAGATTACCCTCTCCTCGAAACTCTCATTTCTCTAGATTTTCAGGATGATGCTCTCTCCTAGTTCTCCTGCATATCTGATGGTTCCTTCTAAGTCTCCTTTGGTTGATGCTCATCCAGAGGATTCTCTTTAACCGCAGGTGTCTCCCAGGGCTTTGTCCCCTCTGGATTCTAGTCCCCCAGTTCCTAGTTATTTCCCATTTATCATGTATGGAGCCCCTTGTTTGCCTGTTGTCTCTCTCATTAGATGATTAGTTTATTTCTTTTTTTTTTTTACTTTTGTTTATTTTTAGTTTACATCATTCATTTCCATGAGATTTTGATTTACAAATTTTCTCCCCATCTTTCCTCTACCTACCACCCCAAAACAGCAATCCCACTGTATACCCCCTCCCCCAGTCTGCTCTTTCCTATGTCCTCCCCCTACTCCATCTGACTTTCTGGTAGGGCAGGATGGATCTCCCTACCAAAGTGCCTGCATATCTTATTTCCCAGTTGCATGTAAATAATAATAATGATAATAATAATTATTATTATTATACGTATATACATATATATTTTTAACATTTGATTTTAGAACTTTAAATTCTAGATTCTTTCCCTTCCTCCCTTGTCACCCACCCCCACTGAAAAGACAAGCAATTAAATACCGGCCATACATGTGTAGTTACTCAGAACATCTCCACAATGGAAATATTATGAGAGACTGATTATATGTCCCTCCTTCCTATCCTGCCCCACCCTTGTTATATTCTCTACTTTGTCCCTGTCCCTTTACAGAAGTGTGTGCTTCTAACAACCCTCCCCCCAAACCTGCCCTCCCCTCCATCATCCCCCCTGTCATCCCCTTCCCCCTACTCTCCTGTAGGCCAAGATACCCAATTTAGAGTGTATGTCATTTCTTCCCTAAGCCAAATTTAATGAGAATAAGGTTGAATCATTCCCTTCTGCCTTCCTGTTCTTTCCCTCCATTGTAACAGTTATCCCTTGTCTCTTCTATATGTGATGCTTAACCCCATTCTGTCTCCCTGTCTCCTCTCATACTATTCCTCTCCCACCTCTCAATTTTGCCTTTTAAAATATTCAATTGATCCTGTGCCCTCTGTCTATGTACATATATATATATAAACACACTCTCATATGTATTCATATACATATATACCCTCCTATATAGACATATGTGTATGTATACACATATATATGTACATTTATATTCCCTTCACCTATCCTCATACTGAGAAAAGTTTCATAAGCTGCAATGATCATTTTTCCTTGTTGGCATGTAAATAGTTCAACATTGATAAGTTCCTTATGAATTCTTTTCCATGTTTACCTTCTCATGCTTCTTGTATTTGAATGTCAAATTTTATATTCAGTTCTGGTTTTTTCATCAAGAATGCTTGGAAGTCCTCCACCTCATTGAATGACCACATTTTCCCCTGAAACATTATATTCAGTTTTGCTGGGTAAGTGATTCTTGGTTTTAATCCTAGCTCCCTTGATCTC
>CM053580.1:213053808-213081749 GCA_028627135.1 Pseudochirops cupreus
AAAGTACCCTGAGTAACTTATTAAATCACCACACATATTTTGTGTCATTGAAAGAGGTTTGCAGAACAACAACCAAAATTAGAAACTAGTGTGTAAGATCTTTGGGATCTTGCTGCTGTGCCTCCCCCTATCCTCTTACAACGTGGGTTAGACTTAATTTCCTTTCTCTCTCTTTTATCCTGCCCCACCCCCCCCCCATCCAAATGAAAACAAAGATTCACTTCTCTCAAAGGCCAAAGCTCTTTCTGGACCTGGCTGACTTCTGTCTGTCTCCCTGGTGCAACTTCTTACTTAAAAAGTCCCACCCACTTCGAATGCAGGTCTCTTGGTACCAGTCCCAGGATAATTCAAGTCACTGTACCCTCCCTGCTGACTAGAGACATTCTGATAAGGTGGTGCGGAAGGTCTTGTTTACCAAAACTAAAACCAAGTCTTATTGCATCATTGCTGTTGTGAAGTAATTTCTCCGTTGTGTCCTAATCTCTGTGACCCAGTTTGGGATTTTCTTGGCAGAGATCATGGAGGGGTTTGCCATTTCCTTCTCCAGCTCATTTAACAGATGAGGAAACTGAGGCAAACAAGGTTAAGTGACTTGTCTAGGGTCACACAGATAAGTAAGTACCTGAGGGCAGAAACATGAGTCTTCTTGCCTCTAGGCCCAGCATTCTGTCCACTGCACTACCTAGTTGCCCACTGCATTTCATTACTCATATTCTTTCTGTGAGACAGCTAAGTAAACCCCTTTTATTGTAATCTACGAAGACTTCATTTCAATCCAACATTGAACCTAAACTAACAGGGTGCAAGTATCTGACCCACCCTTATTGCTGGCAAGTACAATTCTGAAAGGTTCGTGACTGCCTGTTGACGTAGCAAGTCTGTTTCAAATTTCTGACTTGGACCTAGGACTTTCTTACTCCAAGTCTAGTCTTTCTATCCATGATGCCCTATTAACACACATTATAATAGACCCAGTGCCTAACATTGAAGGATTATCAGATAAGTATGATAATGTTAACTCATATTCATGTAGCATTGTAAGTTTTATAAGAAAATATGGAGAATCAACAAATGAAGAGAATTTTCATTTTTCTTAGACATTATTGACATATATACATGGTAAAAATGAAAACTGATATTAATTTTATTTTGTTGAGATTTAATCAAGATAGATTTAATATGACTTTTCAAGCTTCTTTTCCCTTGTAAACTTCACCCACCACTTACATCCTGGAGAAACTTGCCTGAAGGTCAAGCTTATGTCTCGTAATTACGTCCATCTTTGTTACTCTATCCATCACCCACTTTCCAGAGAAACTTGATTAATCTAAAAAGTAAAATCTCATCAATTTAAACTATTATAGCAATTTCCATTGGCTAGGAACCTTGGTCTTGTGACTTAAATTACTGTCTTGGGTGTGGTCAATGCTGTTTAGATGGAGAGGTCCAAATGATGTGATCTCAACTTTGGCTACGTCATCAATAGCTAATCAGAAGAAGATACCTATGTTGCTTGAGATTTTGCTTCCTCATCTTGTTAATTGTGATGAAAGACCCAGTCAGTCCTCACTCAAGGTCTTTGTCGATCTGATTGATTGGTTACTGCTAACTTAATTAATAGATTGATCATTCTCACAACCTTTATCTCTCAGTTTCCCTTAATTTCAGTTATGACATTATTATATATATTCAATACTGGCTGAATCTGTAGCACCTATGATTTAATTTTATTATGATAAAACAGGTTATTTTTGCTCAGATATCTCAAATTAAGCACATTGAACTCCATCTTACTAAGATATGGAAATTAAAGCTATCTGAATTTCAAAATGCCAAAGGGTTAAATGTTTTTAACACAGGAGAAAAAGGACAAGGAATATTATAAATCTCAAGCACTTCTAGGAAAATCTTTTCATATAGAGAAAAAGGTAAGATTCTATAACTACCAAGAAAAGTGTCTCCTACACTAGAATTTGTGGCTTTTCTAGTCATATCTATAAAGAGACGAATTTCGCCGCTCTTCTGTTTACATGGGTGTCTGCGTAATCTTGGTACTATAAATTATGAAAGCTTAAAACTGCACTAAGACTTATGGGACACCCTATACTACCACACCCCCTGTGTAGACTTCCAATTTACTTTGGATGTGTTACAGTCACAGATCCTTGAAGTATTTCAGTCTAACTGCCCCAAGTTACAGTTTTATTGTTATTTTATTAATTATTCTCAGCTGTGTCACTAAGCTTGGACTTTGTTTTAGAGACTACATGGGTTGATCAACTTCTCTCACAATCCAAACTGTCTGAAAGTCAGCATTATACAAGGTGATCCAAAAGTTTTTCAACTGCACTAAGATTTTTGGAACATTGTATATTAGCCCAACACTTGGCTTATTCCATATTTTACCTTTCTTTTTAGTGCTTTTTAAATAAAGGACTACTACTGATGAGGTGCAGACTCTGGGACCGTCCTTGAGCTCTCCTTGAATCTCTGAGGTACAGGCTCTGGGAAACCCCTTGAAATCCTCTTAAATCTTCCAACTTAATGAGGCATTTGCAGAGGCCATAAGCCTTTCCTTGTGGCTGGGTCCAAACCTCTGTTACTAGCCTAGCCCTCCATTGTTCATCTACTTCCCACCCTTGAGCCTATCAAAATATCAATCCACTCTTGCATTGATTTCATTAACTCCTCCTGAAGACCCTCCCCAAACTCATTACTGGAGTCTGACCTCATTGACTCCTCCTGAAGACCCTCCCTAAACTCCTCCTCTAGACCACTCCTAGATTCCTCTGTGTATAAGACCCCATCTTCCCTCCATGTGATGTGAGAGGGCCATAGAATGGCTTGGCACAGACTTGCTCTGTGTCAGACTTACTCTGTCCTGCTTGCCCAATGCAAGCATCACAGATACCTAGGCTCCCTAAGAGTCTACCCCATATGGCAAACTTTTAATGAACTTGCAATAAACTTTACTTTTCTTTGGCTGAGAAGACTTGAGTGGAATTCTTTCTGCAGGACCCAGTGTGTTGGTATTCTGGAGTCTCCAGAGCAACCCTAACCCTCTTTATGGGTAACCTCTTCACTATGTGCGTTTCATATTAGGATCATACAGTATCCTAGGGGAGGGTAATGGAGAATAAATCAAAGAGAAAAGGAGAGTAGTGTTAATTCTACAATAATGTAGGTATTAACAAATAACAAAATATTAAAGTTTACTAACTCTGAAAATTATGTTTCTCCATAGCCTCTGTAGTGAAGGGATTATATCTAATGTGCATCTACATAGGTCATAGGGCATAGAAGTGTCCTTCACTAAGCAGGGGCTCAATAAATGAATGATCATATGCATTTACAGAAAACAAGAATCTAGTTGTTAAGACTCTCAGGACAAACAAAGCAGAAGAATCATTTAACAGCAGCCTTGAAACTGAGACAATACAAATCACCATTGTCGCATTGGTTCATATAGGATGAACCATATATAAACCATAAAGGTAATATCAAAATACTGTCTCTGGACATTTAAGAAAAAAAAAGTTTCTAAGCAAATCAGTGAAGGACAGAGGTGCCTGACTAAGCACGATTAACAATAACACGTCTTTTGTTAGAAATACCTAGGACAGAATGTACTTAAATGTTACTTTTAATCATATCAAAATATGGATGCTTTCAAACTCTCTCAGCATACTCTGGTCCTGACTTACTCACTTATCGATATCACATACTGATCTTGGAGTTTCTGCCTCTTTATTTTGACTGATCAATACATATTAGTGATTCAGTGTTTGCCACTGAATAATAAAGGCATATGTCTTTAAACAAGCTATAAGTAAGCCAGGCCATCGCCCTGGCACTAGCCGCTTTCTCCTTTTCCACCCATCTTGACTCTTGGTGAACCAGTTCTACTACACATTGTTCTATCTTGAATCCCTACCCCCTCCCACTTCTTTATTATATTATTGATTACTGCCAGTCAAGTCACAGTCTTGGATCACTGCCACCATTTGTTGCCTTCTCACCTACACATATGCTGCTGAATGAAGGTGGGGGAAATCATGTCACTTTTCTGACTGGTTCCCTAAAAATTTATGCTATATGACCTCACCTGGGCCCTTACCGCTGCTAGGCAATCCTATTATACCTTCCTTGTTGAATCACTATCTCACCCTCCACAGCGGGTTTTCCAAACTTTTCCCCCTTTCTTTGAACCTCTCATGGCTCCCCACCTCCTCAGTTGAGAACCTTGTGTCATATTTTACAGAAAAAAAACCACTTTCCCCCTAGCCACCTCCTTCTTTTTACCTTCCCTATTAAGGCATCACCATCCTCATAGTCCTTTATCTCACAACTTAGGAGCCAGTGGAGGGAGGAGAGGGGGGAACCTGCAACCTTGAGGCTACATGTGGCTTTCCAGGTCCTTGGGTGAAGCCTTTTGACCGAATCCAAGTTTTACAGAACAAATTTTTTTGTTAAGGAGATTTGTTCTGTGAATTTTGGATTCAGTCAAAGAGCCACACTTGAGGACCTTGAGAGCTCAATGTGGCCCCGACTTAGGAGTCACCCTGGATTCCTTACTCTTTCTCCCCCACTCCATATCCAAACTGTTGTCAAAGCCTGTTGATTTCACCTTTGCAGCATCTCTTGAATATTCCCCTTCTCTCCTCTGACGTTGCCACCACTGTGATACAGGCCTTTATCACCTCTCACCTGGATTACCGAAATAGCCCGCTGGTGGGTCTGTCAACCTCCAGTATCTCCTCACTCCAATCCATCCTCCATTCAGTTACTAAAGTCGTTTTCCTAAAATGTAGATCTGATCGTGTCGTCCCCTGCTCAATAAACTCAAGTAGCTTCTTATCGTTTCTAGGAACAAATCCAAAACACTCTGTTTGACATTCAAAGACATCCACAACCTAGATCTCTCTTATATGTATAAACTTCTTAGACCTTACCCAGGGCCACAGACTCTTCAGTCCAGTAACAATGGCCTCTTGGCTTCAAAGACATTCCATTTTTTGGCTCTAAGCATTCTCTCTGGCCGGCCTCTATTCCTGGAACATTATCCTGCTTCTGCTCTTACTGACCTCCCAGCTTTCTTCAAACCCAGCTAAAATCCCTAGTTCTACCAGAAGCCTTCCCCAACCTTTCTTAATTCCAGGGCCTTCCTTTTTTAAAAAATCTATTATTTCCTATTTATCCTGCCATGATCCCATTAGGGTGTAAGCTCCTTGAGGACAGGGACTGTTTTTTGCCTCTTTTTGTATCCCCATCAGTTAGCATGGTGCCTGGCACATGATAGACACTTCATGTTTATTGACTGATTGAGTTTCAGAGTACAGTACACAGTACACCTGGTGTAAGAACAAGCACCCTAGCATACCCAGGATGACTGCTAGCATAGATTCTTCATCTGCTTTTCTAAGGGAAAGCAACTCAAATGGGGTTAGGAATCTTACTTAAATCAAACATATAGATCATTCACTTGGCTCCGGGGAAAAAGTCAGCACCCTGAACTTCAGAAAATACAAACAGAAATTACAAGCAGACAAAAAATATAGACAGAGAAAATAACACAATTCAATAGACCAACAGACAGGGTTTCCAGCTGTCTGACCGTTATATACATACCTACATAGTCAGTTACCAGAAAGAGAAGCACCAAATCTGGGTTTTCAAAGCCGGGGGCTCAACAACTGCCCAGAGTCTCATCTGGCCAAATCACACAACTCTTCCCATAAGTGAACCCCAAAGCAAAACCTCACCTCAGAGTATATATACACCCTTCTTCAGGGTTAGAGGACATCACAACATTCATGATCCACTGCCTAGTTATAAAGTAACAAAAGGGGTGGGCCTTCCTGAGAAACAAGCCTCCCCTAAGCAAACTTCTTTTATTGTGCTCTAAGTGAGGCCCATTAAGGGGTAGGGAAGTTCTTTACACAGGCCAAATGTAATCACATGGAGCCTGTGGTGGGAGGAGTTTGCTGAACGGTGGAACAGAGCCCACAGGAAGCTGGGAGTCAGAGCAGTGAGAGCTGGAGGGAGGAGACGATGCACTCAAGGAGTCAGCTAGACTTGTTGTTGTTTGCCCCCTGCTGTGACAGCTAGGCTTGTGAGTGTTTGTTTATGGGAAGACTAAAGATTGATGTGGCTCTCTGCTCTGTTATGGTGTATTAACTTCTTTGTTGCTATGATGGATTTGGCTTCCTGGTTTTGAGATTTGGTTTTATGGTGCCTGAATAAATGTTTTGTTTCTGTATTCTATATGGAGAGTCTGTTATAGTTTACCATTGAGAACTATACCAGCTTATTCGTAGTCACCAGCAGTGCTGTGAATATTGTGTTGGTGCTACACTGGAGAATAGTAAAGTGTAATTTCCTATACTTACTAGAAAGTTAGGAAGGAGTCAGGCTAAGAAGGGCTTGGAATGGCAGATAGATTTTGTATTTGATCCTGGAGGCAACAGGAGACATTGGAGTTTGTTGAGTAGGGGTTGACATTAAAAATCTGTTTGATAGATGTTTGGAAGATGTATTGGAATGAGGTGGAGACTTGAGTCAGGGAGACCAACCAATAGACTATTGCAATAGTCCAGGTGGAAGGTGATAAAGGCCTATCTCAGGATGTTGGTAGTGTCAGAAGACAGAACGGGACATATATGACAGATGCTTTGAAGGTAAAACTGACAGGCTTTGACAACAGATTGGATATAAGACATAAATGAAAGTG
Source organism: Pseudochirops cupreus (assembly GCA_028627135.1). Taxonomy (NCBI): domain Eukaryota; kingdom Metazoa; phylum Chordata; class Mammalia; order Diprotodontia; family Pseudocheiridae; genus Pseudochirops; species Pseudochirops cupreus. Next base: position 213,060,539 of record CM053580.1, read on the forward strand.
AGGGGCTGAGGCTGACATCTAGGTTGGCAGCCTCAGTAACTATGAGTATGTTGACATCTTTGACAGTAAGAGGGAAATTATAAGGAGGAGAGAGGTAGTTGTGTGTTGTGTGTGAAAATGATGAGTTCAAATTTTGATAAGTTAAGTTAAATATGTCTAAAGGACGTCCGACTCAAAATGTACAATAATCAAATAGAGATGTAGGACTATAGGTCAGGAGAGAGGTAAGGGCAGATAATTCTCTGATATGTGCATCTGAGAATCACTAGCACAGAGATGACATTTGAACCTATGAAAAGTGATAAGATCACCAAGCAAAACAGTATGGAGGGAGAAGAGGGCTCAGGATAGAGTCTTGACAGGTATCCACAGCTAATGGGTGTGACCTGACTGAAGATTCAGCAAAGGAGACTGAGGAATGGATGGACAAATAAGAAGAGGGCAAGGAGATCACAGTGTTACAAAAACCTAGAGTATTGAAGAGTAACTTTAGAGAGTGTCAAGGAGAGAATTAGTATCAAAGGCTGCAGGGAGGATGGGAAGAACGAGGATTGAGAAAATCTATAAGATTTGGCAATTAAGAAATAATTGGTAACTTTGGAGAGAACACTTTTAATTGAATGATGAGGTAAGAAGTAGGATGGCAGAGAGTTAAGAAGAGAGTAAAAGGAATGGAAATAGAGGCACTAATTGTAGGCAGCCTTCAGAAGGAATTTATCTATGGAAAAGAAGAGAGAAAGAGATATAGAATAACTTTATGGTAGTGGTGTTGTATCAGCTAAGTTGTATTTTATTTGTTTTTTAGAATGAAGGACACACTAATACATCTGTAGGTAGCAGCAATACTGCTAGTAGATAGGGAAAGATTGAAGATTATTGACAGTGTTGGGATGATACATGAGGCAATCTGCTGGAGAAGACAGGATGGAATGGAATCACTCATGCATTTAGAGAGACTTGTCTTGAAAAGAAGGGCCACTTCTTGATGTGACAACAGGTTGAAGCAGGAAAAATTGGGGGAAGGAATCTGAGTGATGAAATGAGGAGGGAATTCTTAGCAAATGACCTCATTTTTTTTTCCAGTAAATTAGGTGGTGAGGTTCTTAGCTAAGAGAATGGGGATAGGGGAGTCATGGGATGATTGAAATGGAACAAATGGTTTGGAAAAAGTGTCATAATAAGTGGGATAGTGAATTGATTAGCAAAGTATAAAAGAATAACCTTTCTGTAGTGAGGACCCAGTTGAAATTATTGTAACATAAATTTGTGGTGTACCTACTCACCACAGGTCTGTGATTTTTTTTTCCAGCTTCCTTCAGTAGACATGAGTAGGATAGAAGACATTGAATAGTGTAGTACCAATGCAATATTTATAGCACCCACAATCACGATAAAGACCATGACTATAAATATCACATGACATTCAATCACAAAATATACCAAACTTTCCATATAGAGGACAGAACTGAAACATTTATTTAGAAAACCCAATTCCCAAACCAGTAAGCCTATTCCATCATAGTACCAAAGGTATGAAGAAGCCATAACACTGAGAGCCACAACATCCTTTAGCCTTCCCACAAACCAACATCAGATCAATATTTACTCACAAACCTCTCTATCTCCTTGCCTGAGCACCTCTCACTCCCACTGTCTCACTAGCTCTGGCTACCAGCTTCCTGTGGGCTCTGCTCCACCCCTCAACAAACTCCTCCCACCACAGGCTCCATGTGACTACACTCAGCCTATTAGGGGGCAGAGTTTAGCCTCAAAGCAGGGGAGGTCTTCAAACTCTCTTAGGTCTATTAAGGGGCAAATTCCCATTCCCATTACATTTGACCCTAAGATCTTTCATGTCCCTTACCTGGCAAAAATACATTAACAATAAATGAGAGTTTAGGGATAACTTTACACATAAAACAATGGCTTAGGGTGAAGGCTTGGGCACAAATGTTCCATCCTTCCCTCCTCAAATGAATGGGGCTCAAAAATCTTGGGGTAAGGTGTAAAGGTCTCTTCTCCAAGGCTACTTCAAGCTGAAATTGTACGTAGAGCTGTCCCTGCCCCAAGAGGTCCCATTTAAGAGTTCAGTTCTTTAGCTGTCATCCAGAGTTTGGTCAATGCCAGGTGGAGGTCCCATTTGAAAGGTCAGTTCTTTAGCTGTCATTTGGAACTTGGTTGATGCCTGGTCCAGAGGTGGCACATCATAGTCATGGACAGAGGGTTAAGCAATCAGACACCTGCAGATGGAGGGTACCAATCCTGCAGGGAACAAATCCTGCAAACAAATTTAACAGACAAAAAGCCAAAAAGAAACAAATACAGGGTCAGCTGTGCCTCTTGAGTCCATGAATTCACTGTCATAGCCTCATTCACAGTAGAACATATGACACTGTCCTCCTTGCTCCATTCCAATGGCTTAATACGCTGCCACAAGTTCAGCACATTGACCACTTCCACCTGTCCCAGTACTTTCTATAATCTGAGTCTTCGTTAAGGTGTGACAAATTTAGGGTTCCAATTTCCCCCCATCTTCTCCATTTTCCTTTTTTGTTATTAGTCAATATAATGGGTATAATGTTGTGCCTCAGAGTTGTTTTAATCTGCATATCTCTAATCAGTAATGCTTTAGTGCATTTTTTCATATGACCAAAGATAGCTTAATTTCTTCATCTGAAAACTTCCTGTTTATATTCTTTGACCATTTGTCAATTGGGGAAAGGGCTGTCTGTTTTTCAAAATACAGATGTGTGGCTTACAGGTGGCATGGGTAGATATTTTTACCTTGGTGTAAAGTGGAAGAGGAACCTCAGCCTTATCACCAGCAGCTTAGTTGAGAAGGGACTGGAAAGATCCAGGATAACTAAGTGTGGGTGATCTTTCTAATCTCCAAGAGGATGTTGGGCTAGAATGATATCTTCCTGCTGCTCTTCAAATATCTTCAGTGTTAGGGTATGGTTTTTTAGGGGTTTAGAACGAAAACTGCCTCTTTGATTGCTCTTAGTAGCAGCTAGACGGTGGGGAGAGAGGTGGTCCTGGAGACAAGAAGACCTTAGTTCAAATCCAGCCTCCCGACACTTGCTAGCTGTGTAACTGAGCAAACCCCCTTGGGTAAATCACTGTGTAAACTTGGGTAAAAAAAAAACAACAAACAACAAAACTTCTGCCTCGATTGTCTTATCTGTAACATAGGGATAATAATAAACTCCCTCTCAGGATTGTGGAGGATCGATTGAGATCACATTTGTAAAGTGTCCGGCACTTAGAATTATACATACGCTGGCTGTCGTCTTCGTTATCATCATCATTATTTTAAGTGGAGAGGGCAGCCCTTACCTCACTCTTGCCAGCTTCGTCTCTTCTCATCAAATTATCTTGTACAAGACTATCATAAATACTGAGAAAATCCATTTATTCAAGAAAAACTACAAATAAAAATGAGAAAAATCCTACGGATTAGAATATCTCACAAATACACGGCTAGCTCTTCACCTGGAAACAAGGCAAAATCTCAGCTCAGACCAGGAGAGAGAGAAGGATCTCGCCCCGGGAGGTTCCTTTTAAGCACTCTCTGGATTTGCAGTTCCTGAACATCCAGGGACTTCACAGGGCTGGCCTTGCCATCGAGAATGTAACTCTGAAGGCTTCCTTCCCCTTCTTGGAAGTTCATGAAAACTAATAGCGGCTCTCTTTCTTGAGTACTTTATTGGAGGGTCTGTCTCAAATTGCCTGCAGCTGACTCAAGGGAGTCCTTTATGGCAGGTTTGCAGTGTAAGAATCAATATCTTCTCAACTGATCAGGAGTCATGCGTCCCTCTAGCTGTGCAGCGCGGAGTACAGGGCTGTCTTTCAGAATAGTACTCAAGAGAGTGCTACCTACACGAGAGATTTAAGGTAACCATGAGTGGGGGAAGAGCTAACCAGGGAGTGTGGGGGAACCAGGACAGGCCTCATCCAGAAGTGGACACTTGAGTTGCATCTTAAAGGAAATGAGGGATTCCAACAGGCAGAGGTGAGGAAAGACGATATTTCAGGCACTGCAGGACAGTCAGCAAAGAGGCATGGTATTTAACGGAGGGGCCAGCATCAACCATTACTGTATTAGTTTATATTCACTGTTGGAAAGAAATGAGGTAATAGGAGCTGCTCATTAGTTAACACAAAGTGGTTATAGAGCCATCTATGCTACATAAGGCTATACAATTGCATTAACAGCTCATAGATCTAGCCCAGTGGTGTCAAACTCAAATGGGTTCTAGGGGTACTAGATTGTGGAAAAAAGTTTAAATTGCCTTACCTCTTCCACATAACTCTTATTTAGGAGAGTTTTGAGAGGTTGTGAAAATTGGAGAAAATGTTTAATCTTCTGTCTTGTTCATCAGGTTCTGTACCTGCAAAAAAATTTTAGGGATTTAAATTCTCGAGTCTTGACTCAAGTTTCAAGATGAAAATTAGAAAACCAATTGTAGCAGACGTTTGGCAAATTCCTGTGGGCAGAGAAAATCTTCATTTTCTAGCTGCATGAATTTCTGGGAGACTCAGTCTCAAGCAGACAAAGATGTTCCTTCCAATTTAGGAGAGTTTATCTGTAGAGGGACAGGGTTGAGTGAAGATCCTGAGTGGTGATTCAATGAGGAATAGGAAGGAGCTGAAGAGGCAGTTAGAGTATGGTATAGGCTGAGACTGCTAGAAACCAAGGTAAAGGATAGATATGATTATTTTCTATTATACCAATAATCTATTATTAATTAAATCCAGGCTTTTTATTTCCTCATTCAGGGACTAGTCTCCGTAGGTTAGTCAGTGAGTTTCTTAAGGGCATGGCTGATAAAAGAGACTGCCTTAATCCTAAGGGAACGTAGTGCTTGATTTTGGGCAGGGCTCCATCCAACTATGTCATCTAATCTAGGTGAATTCCTGCCCCAAAGCAATAAACCCAGAAAATGTCTAAAATATTTACTTTTAAAGCTTCTTTTTTTCTGCAGCCTAGAAATTTTGATATGTATTTTCATTGTTGTCATTATCTCTAATGAAATTGTTGATTGTTTCTCAAGCATAATAATAATTTTGAAAAGTGGAAATGGAGGGAATCTGGGATGAGTTGGGGGAAGGTCCATCAGAAACTTGTGGTGTAGATTAATGGGGCCAATGCTGAAACACTTTCCCCATTGACTTTTATAGGCTGAAGGAAATCTCTGAGGACACTTTTACAAAGTCAACTAAATTTTTTCAAGTCTCCAAATGGGGAATGCTCTTTTTACATTTTTAGGTGACTAAAATGGGAGTTATTTGCAACTGGAACCCTGAAGACAAATTCCTGTTTCAGAAAACTCCTTGATGGGGATTTAAAAGGAAGGAGGTAAAGTTCCTAAAGGAAATGTATTTGATATTTTGGATTTATACACTCCCATGCTCTATGATCTTCCATATCCCATGCCTAGTCACTCTTGGGGACAAATAGATTCTAGCTTCAGGGAAAAGCCCTATGAAAATGGGTTCATAATTATACATATATAGGCTATATATTAAGCAAGTGTTTGAGATGGTAGTGGCCATCACAGATAGAACTGTGGGTATGAAAGGGTGCCTGGCAGGTGGGTAGAGGGCAATGATAGCCTATCCTGCTAAGAGTTTGGGGATGGCTCCTGAAACATGGGGGTGGAAGGAAAGCAAGGGGGCAACCTGCAAAACTGTATAGTACTAGGGCACTACTCTACCTTCATCCCCATTAAAGCCTGGAGCAACACTCTAAAACTTCTCCATTTGGATCAGTCAGGAGATCCTATGGAGGGCAGAACATAGAGGAAAGGGGTATTATAGACTAAGTGTCCCTTTGGGCCTATTTAGGAATGTCTCTGCATGCTTACTATGGGCAGGAACAAATGGAAACCTTTAGAGTTACTCAAAGTATCCCATTGTAGGGTTGAAAATTGTCTAATATGCAAGAAAAACCACTGAGTCAGAGCTCCAAGCCAGTATCAATTTATTAAAGGGTCCATGGCTCCCTCTAATGAAACGGACCTCAGATCTTCCTCACAATGTGAGATGTCCTCTGGTTCTCAGGACTTTGTTTTTATAGTTTGATATCCAGACACTCAGGAGAGGCAAAGTAAAAAACAAAATCCCATTGATTTATAGACCTTGTTTTGTCATAGACCAGGTAGGCCAGGCACAGGGTGAGTGGTATGAGGTTATTGACTTTGTCAATACTTTTTCAGACATCTTAAACTAGAAATCCAGTAGACATCTTAAACTCAATGTGTTCAAGACCGATCTCATTATTTTTTCTCCCTAAATCTCCCCAACCCAAATTTCTCTAATACTTTTGAGGGCAACAAAACCCTTCCAGTCCTTCAGGCTTGTAACCTAGTGTAGCAGCAACACAATATTCACAGCACCAGTGGTGACCATGAATATGCCGGCATAGTTCTGAATTGCAAAATACAACAGACTCTCCATATAGAAGATAGAAGGAAAACATTTATTCAGACACCAGAAAGCTGAATCCCCAAAGTAGACAGTCAAATCCCAACACCACAAAACCAAATCCATCATAGAAACAGAAAAGTTAATACACCATAACACAGCAGGAAGCCACACCATCTTTTAGCCTAACCACAAACAAACACTCACAAGCCTAGCTCTGTCCTTGCCTATGTCCTCTCTCCTCCCTCCATCTAACTGCTCTGACTCCCAGCTTCCTGCTTCACCCTTTCAGCAAACTCCTCCCACCACAAGCTCCAAGTGATTACATTTGTCCCATTAAGGGGCAGGGAAGATCTTCAAAACAGGGAAGATCTTTAAATTCCCCTTACCATTACACCTAGGTGTCGTCCTTGATTCCTCACTCTCTCTAACCTCTTCATATCCAATCTGTTGCTGAGATCTGCATTCTGTCATTCAATATAACTCATGGTACTGCAGGGTCTAGAAGTCCTTTCTATCTTTGTAGGGTACTTATAATGATTCCCTGGGCGTACTGAGAGTCTCATCTCCTCACTTTTACAGTGCCTGTCATCTATGCCTGGAATGCTCTACCCCATACCCCTGCCTCTTAGCTTCCCTGGTGTCTTTCCCGACTCAGCACAATTCTCATCTCCCATAAAAGATTTTCCCTGATTCTCTGAACTGTTAGTATCTTTCCTTGTCATATTGTTTTCCATGTGGAAATGCTCTGCATAATTCTTGCATGCAACTGCTTATTTATATATTATTATGAGCCCCATTAAAATGTGAGATCTTTGAGGGCAGGGAAGATTGTCACCTTTCTTTGTATTCTCAGTTCCTAATTTAGTGCCTGGCAGATGGTAAGCACTTATTAAACACTTGTTGACTGACTGAGTTGCTCACTTGGGTTCCTAAAATCTATTCCTCTTCACATGTAGGAGTGTGCTGGTAAATGGTTTAACGATTTGCTTTCCAGAAAAAGAAAAAAAACAATACACCCATGCATATATCTACTTATGTGACCCATTAAAAATATTAATCTGTATTATTAATTTTTTTCCACTTTCTTAAGTCTAGACAATTAACAACAGCAACCCAAAATCAAGCCCCTAATGTTCACCAATTTCTAAGGTATAAATCCTCTGAAAATTTAACAACCAGCTTTCTAGAGAGATGGTATGAGCTGGCTCCAGTACACTAGCGGATCCCATCTTTCTTTTCTGCTGCTAAAGATCCTTTTCCTCAAAACTAATTCTTTCTATTTCTTGTTGAAGAACATATCTGCACTCCTTCAACTGTGCTTTGAATTTGTCTCCAGTGTCACAATAAACCCCTAGAACTGCAAGATGGGATAAATTGATAAGACTAAGTCACTTTTAGATGCCCCAACTGATGGAGGTGGGAGAAGGAAGTCTAGAAGAAAGAAACTCCTTCTCCCTGAAGGAGTTTCCACCACAAAGCACTTCTGAGGCTTCACTTCCTTGGAAGGGAACTCTGTTCAGAGATAAGTCATCAAAAGCATGCTGATTCAGCAGAACCCCCAAACTTCATCCTACGAGAGCAGCGCCTGGGACCTGACACATGGGCTGTGTGGCACATGAATGACACTTGCTTCTGGTTTGTGTGAGGTTCCAGATAACTGAGGTTGCTAGATAATGGATCTATTTATAATTAAGGTCTTACTCTATTTAGTAGTATAATGGGTAAGTTTAACTTGTATGATTTTTATTTCAATGTATACTTGAAAAAAGAGTTTTTCCTCTTCATGTCTTGGGAATAAATAATTTGTGTTTATCATCACATGAAAGTAGGTTGAGACGTTTTGAGTATAACACCAGCTCTTCAATAGAAAGACCCGGCATCTTTGAAAGGCAATAGAATCTTGACATTAAAGTTTAGCTCATTTTGTGAGGAGTCTCTGAGGAGAATGCCTTTTAACTGTCATTCGGAGAAATGATTAGCCATAAAGACTGAAGAAAGCACAAACAAAAAGGACTAAGAGAACTTAATTGAATCTTTTCTTATAAAGAATCATGGGGGCAGCTAGGTGGCTCAGTGAATAGAACACTGGCCCTGGAGATAGGAGGACCTGAGTTCAAACTCTGGCCTCAGAAACTTCACAGTTACTAGCCGTGTGACCTTGGGCAAGTCACTTAACCCTAATTGCCCTGCCTTACCCCCTCCAAAAAGACAACCCCCCCCCAAAAATAACCCCCCAAAAATCATAAAGAGGAGCCTTTAAAACAGGTTTTAGTTGATATGCTGAGAGAACTGAATGTTGAGATGGTATTTCCAGAACCGAGGGTGCATCAGCAACTGTAGCGATCCCTAAAAGTGACTTTGGGTGTTCCTTTTCTCACTACTGATAATATTGTAAAAAACCTTATGTCATTGTTTTATTATTTGTTACATTGTTAACAAACAGTACAGCCTATAACATTTATATCTGCTTAAACCTCGGAGAGCAGGAATTTTCAGATATGTAAAGAGATGAGCCAATGCTTCTGGGAATAGTGGTTTCTCTAGTTCATCCAGTAAATGACATTGACTAAATGGGGATACAGTAATTAATTATGGAAGAGATGTTGCAATTTTAGTAATTAATGTGGAAATATCAGAATATATTCCTTTATTGCCTTAGAGTAGGCATGAGAATGAGTAAAAAAAGTGAGGTAGTAGTAGGGTGGTCGACCATATAGACTGCGAAAATGTGCATATGCAGAAACTTCTTAAGCCCTAAGTGTTAGGTCCCTAGCATATTAATGTGGAAGCTCCACATCATTTTCACAGCGGATCATTCATAGGAAGCCATCACAGTGCTTGATATTTGATCCTTATGACAGATAAAAGCAATCGACCTTAAAGTGATAGACTCTGTGGTATTCTAAAGAACTAGTTTAATTGTACTCGTTGTGAAGGAATGAAAAGGAATCACTTTAAGGTAAAAAACAAACTCAGAATCAGCTTCCTGTTGCAGGAAATAAAGGGAAGTAGCCTAAATGGTGGTGCCACATTCAAATGGAAATGGCCAGTATATAACACAGTCCTGCCCACATTTTGACTTAGCAAACACGTATTGATGTGGTTCATGCCCTACTGCATTTTTGTTTGTTTTGTTAAATATTTCTCAATTACATTTCAGGTGGGTTCTGGCTACAACTGGGAGTGTTGCCTTGCGGTTTGACAGCTCTGGAGTATAAGGTTAAAAAACCAGAGAGTTTGCATTAAATACCTTCCAGTCAAATGGAATTCTACTGCTGTTTCAACCACCGAATTTTAATTTTCAATGTTCTTTTAGACAGTTGCAGTTAAAATTGTTCCCCCCAGGGTGTGCTAGATCACCACATAGTTATCCTTTTGTTGTGTTACCAGATTCCCTGGGATGTGTCTTTCACAAACTGACGTACAACATTTTAATGTCAGAACAGTCTTGTATACTGTATATGAACTTAGCCGAAACACTAAAACTCCCCCAACTAATTTTATTTTAAGCCAGGAGAAATCACAAGTTCTCATCGTCCAATAAATTGAAAATGCTTTCTTAGCTTTCATTCCATTGAAATTATTGTGTCACTTTTTGTTTGTTTTTTTGCTTTTTTTTTTTTTGGAGGGGAAAGGCAGGGCAATTGAGGTTAAGTGACTTGCCCAAGGTTGCATGGCTAGTAAGTGTTAAGTGTCTGAGTTTGGATCTGAACTCAGGGCCTCCTGACTCCAGGGCCGGTGCTCTATTCACTGTGCCACCCAGCCGCCCCTATTTTGTTATTTTTAAAATAATTTTAAAGAGGTTAATGTGAAAGGAATTTTCTAGGCTTAGTTGCTGAAAGTGGCAATCTTCCTTCAGTATTATTATTGTGTACTTTAGTATTGTGTATTACCAGTATTACAGATAACATTTTTAATTCACAACACGTCAGATGAACTTTGGTATCCCAATCCATAAATACTTACGCTCTCCATTTTTGTCAATTCATTCAGTGATATTTGAAAATTAGATAAGGCAGTAAATCAATTTTAAATAAGTTTTAGCCGAGATCTAGAAGCTTAACACATTACTTAATTTTTCTTTTTATTGGAAATTATAACCTGTGGTACATACAATACTTTGGACGGAATCCACTCTTTGGGCTGACTGAGATCTTCATCATCCTCATCCTCATCCTCATCGTCTTCATCTTCATCAATCACCCTTTCTTTTGCTTGCATTGTCTGCACCCAAAGGTCATGCTGAGACATTTCAGAATATGGTTTTTATTAATTTTACCCAGATGGGGAAATATTCCACATAATTAGTCAACTATTGGGCATGGAACAGCTTGTATTTCACCTCTCAGTAGATAGCGTGAGAAATGTTTACTATGTGGCCAAAATACAAAAATGCAAGACAGTCGTGCTCCTCAAGGAGCTTACATTCTAATGAGCACGAAGTAAGGGGAACTTGAAGGTGGGAAATAAATATACAAATGCAGTAACATGGTACAGATGGCCAGGAAGTAACAGAAAATCTATGAGTAAACACATAGTGAAAAGTCACCCACCAAAGCCCATTGCAAGGGCAAAGCCCAAAATTCACGTGAGATGATGGAAGCAGCATTACAAAGTGTTTATAGCCTGTTTTAGAAATGTTTAGGAAGTGAATTGTTTCAGGCAAGATTAAGTAAATGTTTATTTTTCATCTCAACTACAGAGCCTGGGCCTCTTGGTTTGGGGAGAAGAAACACAAGGATGATGGCTGAAGTGCAAAAAGCTTGCTGCAGAGATGGCTGGTAGATGGTGGAGAGGCTTACTTCTGGGCAAAATGAGGCAAAAGCTCACTCATGAGACCCTCCAATGAGGTGTCCTACAATAGGACCACTGGAGATTACTGAGTGGGAAGGTGACGTGATTAGACTTGTGCTTTAGGAAAATCACTTTGGTGGCTGAATGGAGGAGGGATTAGAGCGGGGAGGTGCTTGGGGCAGGAAAATCCATCAGAAGGCTGTTGCAATAACGGGCCTGCACTAAAGTAGTGGCAGTGCCAGAGGAGAGCAGGGGGCATATTCCAGGGATGTTGCAAAGAGGAAAAGGAAACAGGGGGAGCTGGGAGAACCTAGGCTATAAAGGGCTTTGAATACCAGAGCATTTGGTATTGATGTCTGTATGTCAATAGATATGTGAACTATTTAGACATCTCAGATGTAAAACTTTATCAGAGATATTTGACATGGAAGGATTTTTCCCTCAATTTGACCACTTCCCTTTTATCTTTTGTGTGCTCATTTTGTCTGTGCACAGCCTTTCAGTTTCATTTAATCAAAACAATCTGTTGTAATTGTGTGTCTCTTGTTTAGTTAAAAACGTATTTACTTCCCATGTCTGTGAAAAGTGTATGATCTATTTCTCTTCCAATTTTTCACAATATGATCTTTAATATGAAGGTCATGTATTGATTTAGAATGTTTTCTGGAGTATCATGCAAAGTGTGGTCAAAGACTAATTCTTGCCAGCTGCTTTCCAATTTTCCCAGTTTTTTTCTTATCAGATAAAGAGATTTTTCCTAAGAAACTTAGGTTTTCTACTTCATCAAACACTGGGTTATTGACTTCTGTTGTTGAATGGCCTCTATTTTATAAAATAGCTGGAAGTCTGGAAGTGCTTGTCTCCCTTTCTCCATACTTCCTTTTACAATTTTCCTTGACATTCCAAATCTTTTGTTTTTCCAAATGAATTTTATTATTATTTTATCAAGTTGTATAAAAATTGCTTTAGTAATTTGATTGGTATAAGTGTGAAAATGTAAATTAATTTGGATAGTTTTATCATTTTATTATACTGATATGGCCTAGTTGTGAATCCTGGATATCATACCAACTAATTGAGTCGTTCCTTATTTCTTTAAGGAATATCGTGTAATTGACTCGACACCAGTCTTTTGCAAGCTTTAGTTGGCCGATCCCCAGCTATTTTCGGTATCATGTAGCTATTTGGAAAGGGATCTCCCTTTCTATTCTTGCTTCTCGCCTTTTGTTATCATTATGGAGAGCTGCCGTTGATTTTCGAGGATTTATTTTGCAGCCTACAACTTTGCTGAATTTACTAATCGTCTTAATTAGTATCTTTGCTGATTCCCCAGGATTTTCCAAGCAAGTCATCTTATTATCAAAAAATAGGGATAGTTTTACCCACTCTTTACTTATCCTTATGCATTTCGTTTGTTTCTCTTATCATAGGGTTATTGCTATTGTATGCCAAAGCCTTTGGCATGGCACTCTCTTCTTGGGGGAGTTTCCCCTCGGATAACCGGGCTCCAGAACAGTCTTTCTTAGTTTAGCTGTTATCTTCTTCCCAGTGAGCGACCTCTTTTGCTCCTTATTGTCTGGTATATAGACTCTTATGTGTGCTTTCTCTGATTTCTGTTTTGCTGTCATTTGGATAAAGGGACTTCTTTGATATTTACGATGTGTGTTCATTGTGGAAATGATATTAGGCGGGAAAGGGGTTAAACCTCAGATACGGAACTTGCAGGTTCCCTTTCCTCCAGAAATCACAAAGCAATCAAAAGTTAGCTTGAACCCAATCACATCCTCTAATCAGTGATTCTCAACCTGTGGGTAGCATCCCCTTTGGGGGTGAAATGACCCTTTCACAGGGGTCACCTAAGACCGTTGGAAAACACATATTTCCGATGGTCTTAGGAACCGAGACACTGCTCCTGTATCCTTCTCCAGGCAGGTTTGCCCACATGCAGATACTCCCACATACGAGTATTAAAGGATTGCAGCATTAGGAAGGTTGAGAACCAATGCTCTAGATGAACAATATTTAAGGGAGCAGATAGATATACTTCCAATCCAGTACCTCCTCTCTCTGACAGGAGCAGAATGGTGGCCTCTGGCCCCAATCTATTGCTTCCTTTCTTGACAGGAATGAGTCTCCCTTGGAGAAGAGAGAAAAGAAGCTAAAGATGTCTGTTTTCAAGCTACGCACAACATCAAGGCCTTGCAACACAAGATCCTCAATTCATGTGTCCTAGCTTTCCCAGAGCTATGTCAGATAATAGTGGGGAGAGCGGGCATCCTTGCTTCACTCTCATATTTATTGGGAAACATTCTAGTGCATCCTCATTGCATATGATGCTGGCTTTTGGTTTTAGATAAATGCTTTTTTTATATTTAAAAGAAAGTCCATCCATGCCTATACTCTGGAGGATTTTTTACATGAAGAGTATTGTACTTTATCAAAGGCTATTTCTGCAACTATTGAGATAATCATTTAGTTTTGGATGTTTTGATTTTTAATGTGATTAATTACGTTGATGGTTTTCCTAATGTTGAATCACCCTTGCATTTCTGGTATAAATCCTACTTGATCACAACGAATGATTTCTTGGATAATCTGATTGACAGGATTCTGTTTAAAATTTAAGTCTATATTCATAAATGATACTGGTCTATAACTTTCTTTCTCTATCTTATCTTTCCCTGATTTAGGTACTAGGACTATATTTGTCTTATAAAAGTATTCTGGTTGGGTGCTTTTTTCCTCAGTTTTTGAGAATAATTTATGTAGTATGAGTACTAACTGTTCCTTAAAAGCTTTCTAGGAGTGGAGAAAAGATGGCAGAGAAAAGACAGGAACTTACCTAAGCTCTCCCAAATTCCCCTCCAAACAATTTTAAACCTTGACTCAAGACAAATTCTGGAGCAGCAGAACCCAGACAAAGATGGGGTGAAACAGTTTGCTAGCCCAAGATAACTTAGAAGGATTTCAGGAAAGGTCTGTCTTACTCAGGGAAAAGGGGAACCCAGACCAATGTAGGTAGAGTCTGGGCAAACCAGTGGGAGGCCCCTAGCCCCAGGAAAGCTCTCCTTAGCCCTAGTGCAGCAGGCCAGGGGCACAGTAGACTAGGTGAGAAGCTAGGCCTGGAAGTCCTGGAACAGCAGGTGAGCCATCAGGCCTGGAAAGCCTGGCTCAGCAGGAGAGTGTCCAGGCCTAGAGATCCCAATGTAGTAGGGCAGTGGCCAGGCCCCTGGACCTCAGCACAAGAAGCTTGGGACAGTGCCCCCTGTATCCTAGGAGTAGAGCTCAACTTTAAGTCATGAAATAGACTGGAAAATGAGCAAAAAAAGCAAAGCAAAGCAAACCAAAACCCTGACCATATAAAGGTATTGTGGTGACAGGGAAGATCAAAACACAAACTCGGAAGAGGACAGGAGAAGCAAAACATCTACCTGGTCCTCAAAAAGAAGTATGAATTGGTCTCAGGCCCAAATAGAACTCCCTGAAAAGCTTATAAAGGGTTTTAAAAATTAAATAAAAGGTAGAAGAAAAATTGGAAAAAAAAAGAGTCATGCAAGAGAATCATGAAAAAAGTCAAAATCTCGGTAAAGGAAGCATTAAAAAATGGAAAAAATGTACAAAAATTCACTGAAGAAAACAACTCCTTAAAAAATAGAACTGACAGTGGCAGCTAGGTGGCACAGTGAATAGAGCACCAGTCTTGGAGTCAGGAGGACCTGAGTTCAAATTTGGCCTCAGACACTTAACACTTACTAGCTGTGTGACCTTGGGCAAGTCACTTAACCCCAACTGCTCTGCCTTCCCTCCTCCAAAAGAAAAATAGAATTGACCAAATAACACAAAAGCCAACTGAAGAAAATCATTCCTTAAAAATTAGAATTGGGCAAGTGGAAGCTAATGACTCTATAAGACATGAAGAATTAATCAAACAAAATCAAAAGAATAAGAAAATAGAAGAAAACAAGAACTATCTCCTTGAAAAAAACAACTCATCTGAAAAATAGATCCAGGAGAGATCACTGAAGAATTATCGGATTCCCTGAAAACCATGAGCGACAAAGAGAGCTTATATGACATCTTTCGAGAAATTATCAAGGAAAACTGCCCTGATAGCCTAGAACCAGAGGGTAAAATAGAAACTGAAAGAATCCACTGACCACCTCCTGAAAGAGATCCGCAAATGAAAGCTCCTAAGAAGACTATAGCCAAATTTCAGATCTCTCCAGTTAAGGAGAAAATACTGCAAGCAGCCAGAAAGAAACAAATCAAGTATCTTGTTAGGATTCCATGGGATTTAGCAGCTTCTACATTAAAGGATCAGTAGGCTTGGAATATGATATTCCAGAAGTCAAAGGAGCTTGGATTACAACCAAGAATCATCTACCCAGTGAAAATGAGCAAAATTCTTCAGGGGAAAAAATGAATATTTAATGAAATAGAGGACTTTCAGATATTCCTGTTGAGAAGAACAGAACTAAACAGAAAATTCGATTTTCAAATACAAGACTCAAGATAAGCATAAAAAAAGTAAACAGCAAAGAGAAAACATCGTTTATTAAATAAAATTAAATTGCTTACATTCCTGCATGGGAAGATGAGACTTGTAACAGGAACTGTATATGCACTGAATGGCATAGCATCCAATTTTTTTTTTGCTTTTTGAAGTGGTGGAGGCAGGGTAGTCAGAGTTAAGTGACTTCACCAAAGTCAATGACTACTAAATGTTAAATGTCTAAGGCCGGATTTGAACTCAGGTCCTCCTGACTCTAGGGCCAGTGCTCTATTCACCGCACCACCTAGCCGCCCCAAATCTATTTATTTTCATGTTTTATTTTTTTTAGGCAGAACAATTAGGGTTAAATGACTTGCCCAAGGTCACATAGCTAGTTAAGTGTCAGTGTCTGAGGCCTGATTTGAACTCAGTTCTTCCTGACTCCAGGGTTGGTGCTTTATTCACTGAGCCACCTAGTTGTCCCAGCATCCAAATTTCTAAAGGAGAAGTTAAATGAGTTGCTGGAGGAAATAGTAAAACTACACTCGTGAGGGACCTCAACTTTCTTCTCACAGAACTAGATAAATCTAACCACAAAAGAAGTAAAGGAGGTACATAGAATTTTAGAAAAGTTATGTATGATGGACTCTGGAGAAAACTGAAGGGGGATAGAAAGGCATATATCTTTTTCTCAGCAGTACATGGTAGCTACACAAAAATTGACCATATAATTGACCAAACCCTCACGATCAAATGCAGAAAGACAGAAATAATAAATGCATCCTTTTCAGATCATGATACAATACAAATTACATTCAATAATAGGCAATGGAAAGATTGATTTAAAATGAATTGGAAATAAAGTAATCTAACCCTAAAAAATAATTAGGTCAAAGAACAAATCATGTCAACAATCTATAATTCCATTAAAGAGAATGGCAGCAATGAAATGACACACCAAAATTTAGGGGATGCAGCCAAAGCATAGAGGAAAATTTATATCTCTAATTGCTTACATCAATAAAATAGAAGAGCAGATCAATGAATTGTGCATGCAATTAAAAAAACTAGAAAAAGAACAAATAAAAAATCCCTGATTAAGCACCAAATTGGAAATCCTGAAAATCAAAGGAAATCCCTCAAACAATGATTATTCCCATTTTTTGGTCATTTTTGCCAATTTTCTATGTATGAGGTGAAATCTCAGGTTTATTTTTAGTTTAATTTCTCCTATTATTAGCAACTTGGAACATTTTTTCATATGATTGTTAATTGTTGGTAATTTTTCTTTTAAGAACTATTTGTTTATATCTTTTGACCACTTCTCTTTTGGTTATATATTTGTCAGTTTTCTAAGTAGCTTAGATATTGAGAACTTTTCAAAGGGCTTTTCCCTAGTCAATAATTTTCCTTTTTATCTTATCCATATTAATTTTGTTGGTAGATGAAATTAAAATTATTTTATCTTTTATAATTGTCTCTTTCCCTCATTTGGTTAAAAATGCATCACTTTCATAGTTTTAAAAGGTATATGACTTGCTCTTCCATTAAAAAAAGATCTGATCTTTAATATTCAGAATCCATTTTGAACTTATTATGGCAATGTTTAAAATGTACTGACACACAGATATAATTATTATATAATTATTAACTTTAGAATTTTCTGATACATATGTACCTGATAAATATTATATAAAACATAATGATTGTTATCTTTTGTTGTTGAAGAAGTTCAAAATGACATCACTACGTTGAGGTCAAGGTACAGTGTGTCTGACCATGACTCATGAGACCAACAAGAGCTTGGAAGGCTCTACTACAAGTCAAGCACAAATAGTCCACGTGAACATTTGCAATTCTGTTTTGATCATAGAGTATGGTTCCTTCTCTGATGCAGGCATGCTGTGCTTGGTGGTTCTGTGCCAGCATCTTCCATGTCTCACAAATGATTCCAAAGGTCTTCAAAGAGACCTTGAGAGTGTCCTTGCTTCTTCTGACTTCCATGTGAATGCTTGCCTTGTGTGAGTTTTCCATAAAAAAAGTCTATTAGACAAATGTACTTTTAAAAATATAAAACATAATAGTATAAGTTTAAAATATGTACATATATATCTATGTATTATTTATACTATAATATTATATTTATCTAAAAATGAAAAAAATTATAAAGCATATGTATAAAGTAAAAAAAATCTTTTAAAGTTTTGCTATAAGCTGTTGGTCTAATTCTCATTTCTTCAAGACTGCTTCTTTCCTTCCTCTCCCCATCCCCTGCCCAAGTTCTTATTGAATAGGGAATTCTTTCCTAGGTTATATTTATCAAACTGAGTTACTGAATTAAATTATTTCTTATTTTTACTCATCTAGCTGGTTCCATTTATCCACTTTCTTCTTGTTTTTTCAAGCCAAAACTAAGTAGTTTTGATGATTGCTGCTTATAATATAGTTTGATGAAGTCTGGAAGTGGTATCTACTGCACACTCATACCTTTCAAAAATTGTTTCCCTTGATGTTCTTGAGATTTTTTCTTCAAATAAACTTTGTTATTATTTTGTTTAACCCCACGAAGTACTGCTTTGTAGTTTGATACAGCAATAAATCTGTAAAGTAAGTTTGGCTGTATCGTCATTTTTTATCTCCTTGACATGGTCTAGCTGTGAGTAGTGAATATTTCTCCAACTATGACTTTTTGGTCTTTATTTATTTGAGAAACATTTTTAGTTGAATCTACAGAGACTCTGAGTATGCTTTCATAGATAGTCAAATATTTTATGCATTTTGCAGTTATTCTGAATGGGACTTTGTTTTCTACTATTCCTACCTGGATTTTATTTTTATTATACAGAAATGCTTGTGTTTTCTCTCTCTCTCTCTCTCTCTGTGTGCGTGCATGTGGTGTGTTGGTTCATAATTTTGCTGAAATTATTGTCTCGGTTTCTTTTTTCTTTCCCTAGGATTTTCTAGACATCACGTCCTCAGTAAACAGGGAGGATTTTTATCTCCTGTTATCTTTATGCCATTGTTCTCCCTTGTCTTGTTGGTATTGCTAGCATTTCTAGAATTATGCCCTGAAAAACGGAGAAAGAGAACATCCTGCTTAGCGGAGGCAGCCAGGTGACCTGAAGTTAGGTCTCCCATACTTACTAGCTACGGGACCCTGGGCAAATCTAACTTTTGCCTGCCTCAGTTTTCTCAACCACAAAATGGGGATCATAACAGCACCTTTCTCACAGGGCTGTTGTGAGGATCGAGTGAGATAACATTTGTAAAGCGCCTGGCGCATCGCAGTTGCTTTAATAAATGCTTGTTCTCTCTCTGCTCCTCCCAACCCCCTACCCCCCACCCCTGGTATTTATTTGGAAAGTTTTGAGGTCTCCGTCTCCCCTGTACGCCTTCATGGAGTGAGTAGAGTAAGCCCAAAGGCCCCTGAAACAGAGCAACCTGGCTTGCTTGGAGATTAGACTAGATCGTGAAGATTTTAATCCAGGGCAAATGTCATAGCTGGTCATGGTTCTCCCCTCCGTAAAGTTAGAAAGAGAATGTAAGAGGCTTGCCCTGGGCAGTCCCAGATCGCCTAACGTGGAGGCACCCCTGCATCCTATATTTTCCTACCACCGAGTGGGTCAGAGCAGCCTCATTTGATTGCCTTCCTAGCTAGAAAAGGCTGAGGCAACCTCTCTTTCTGGCTTGTTCTTTACCTGTACACTCTTTCTTGCTACATGAGAGGGTGAAGATCACAGGTGACTCCCAGCTCTATGAACTGAATGGGTATGGGGGGGTGGGGTGGGGAGTGGGGTTGATATAGTTCCTCCTCTCTTTTACCCCAACTAGGAGAAATCATCTGAGAGGGGTGTTTATTTCTCTTGGTCCTCAGTTTTAGGTTCAGGAGGTTGGACGTTGGGGACTTTAGGGCCAGGATTCTAGGCAGGATGTTGCATCCAACCAGTCACCCTGGCACGAAACCCTGGAGAAGCCAGGGCGCCTAGAACGGAGACCAGAGTGGTGAGATTTGTATTTGGAACTGGGAATGTGTTCTATAAAAACTAAGTTTTCTGTTGATTTCCAATCTCTCTTCTCCCAGTTCCGCTTTTAGACACCTTGAACTGGATGTTCAGTAAATATATTAAAATCAGCTCAAAACTGAACTTGTCATTCTCCATAAATCTCCCCTCCCCCCTAACTCTGCCATTCTTGTGAAGGGCGACACCACCCTCCCATTCCCTCAGACTCACGCCCTCGGATTCATCCTTGACTGCTTGCTATCTCTCATCCTCCCTCCTCCCCTTATCCAATCTGTTTCCAAAGCCTATTGAGCTCACCTTTGTAATATCGCTGGAATATTCCCGGTACAGGCCCTTGTCACCTTACACCTGGACCATATCAATAGCTTGCTGGTGGACCTGCTTGCCTCAAGTATCGCTCTACTCCATTGCATTCTTCATTCAACTACCAAGGTGATTTTTCCTAAAGCACAGGTGACAGATCATGTCACTTCCTACCCACCCATACACTCTACTCAATAAACTCTAGGATCAAATTAAAAAGCTTCTGTTTGGTGTTGAAAGTTCTTTAGTCTTTTTGGACCTTACTCCCAGCCACACACTCTTACCCAGTGCCACTGGCTTCCTTGCCATTCCTTTGACAAGACCCTCCATCTCTCAGCTCAGGGCATTTTTTTTTCCTCCTGGCTGTCACTCCTCATCTCTACCTACTGGTATCCTGGATTCTTTCAAATCCCAATTAAAATCCCATCTTCCACAGGAAACATTTCCCAACTTCTTCTGATTCTAGTGCTTTCTCTCTCTGAGTCATTCCCCATTTTTCCTGTATATATGAGCTTCTTTGAGCACATTTATTTGTTTGCTCTCTCTCCCGTTAGATTCTGATCTGTCGGAGGGCAGAGACTTTCTTTTGCCTCTGTTTGAATCCCCAGCACTTCGCACAGGGCCTGGTGATGAGGTGCAGGCTCTGGGAGCCCCCTTGAGCTCTCCTTGAATCTTTGAGAAACAGGTTCTGGGAACCCTCTTGAGCTCCCGCTTGATCTCTAGTCCATCTACTTCCCACCCTTGGGCCTATCAAAATATCAATCACCATTGTCTGTTGGCTCCAGGTAGCATCCAGCAACTTCCCACCCTTCATCACTCATTGACCTCATTGACTCCTCCTGAAGACCCTCCCCAAACTCATTACTGGAGTCTGACCTTATTGACTCCTCCTGAAGACCCTCCCCAAACTCATTGCTGGAGTCTGACCTCATTGACTCCTCCTGAAGACCCTCCCCTGGCTCATTGCTGAAGTCTGACCTCATTGATTCCTCCTGGTGATCCTCCCCAAACTCCTCCTCCAGACCACCCCTAGATTCCTCCCACAACCTTTCTTTTTTTTTTTTTTTAATAATAAATTTATTTTATTAAATTTTTTTTGAGTTACATATTTTCTCCCCGTCTTTCCCCCGCCCACCACCCCAAGACAGCCATCCCAGTGTTTGCCCCCTCC